>JAMPIV010015652.1:0-39408 GCA_024509875.1 Oreohelix idahoensis
GGGGTGGGGGGTTGTGGGTGTTGTTGGGGTTGTGTGGGTGGGTGGGTTTGGTGTTTGGGTTGTGGGGGGTGGGTGTGTTGTGTGTGGGTGGTGGGTGGGTTTGGTGTGGGGGGGTGGGGGGGGGGTTTTGGGTGGGTTGGTTGGGTGTTGGTTTGGGGTGGTGTTGTGGGGTGGGTGTGGTGTGGGGGTTGTGTGGGTGGGGTTTTTTTGGTGGGGTTTGGGTGGTGTGGGTGGGTGGTTGTTGTGTTGTGTGCCGGGTTGTAATCACAAATGAGAACGTAGGGGGTTAGTTTTTTTCCTGCGGCTGAAGGGTCTATGGGGGTATCCATCTGTAAAGCTGTGCGAAGAAAACCGTGGGCGATAGGTTATTATTTTCCTTCCTCGAATTCCAGGGTCAACATACTGTATGTTTTGTGGGCGTGTGAGGGTCATATAATAGAAGGTCAAGTCAAAAGAAGTGAGAGTTGTGGCCGAAACAACTCAGGGTCTTACACTAGGGGAGGGTTTGGGAGGCGTTTGGGGACTAGGCAAGGGGCTGTTACGAGTGAGAAACGTCAGGGAAGTGGGCCACAAGGAGTTAGCCGGGGGTTTTCGGCGGGGGGTGGGGGGTGTGGATCGTGTTAAGAGGGTGCGACAGGTGGAAGGTGGCATTCAGAATGTGCCATCATCGTTTGGAGCGTTGGAGCTCTTTCGCCGGTCTTTAAGGGGGGACGGGGTGGGTGGGGGATGAGGTGACAAAAAAAACCATCCCGTTTTTTTTTATTATTTTTTATTTATTTTTTTTTTTTTTTTTTTTTATTTTTGTTTAATTTTTTTTTTTTTTTTTTTTTTTTTTTTTTTTTTTTCTCCTCCTTTTTTTGGGGGCTAATTCTTGTTTTTTTTTATTTTTTTCTTTTTTTTTGTTTTTTTTTTTTTATTTTTCTTTTTTTTTTATTAAATTTTTTATTTTTTTTTATTTTTTTTTTTTTTATTTTTTTCCCTTTTTTTTATTTTTTTTTTTTTCTGTTTTTCTGTTTCTTTTCATGTATTTTGTTTAATTCTATCGTAGATATCGTCACATTTTTTTGTGATATTTCATTAATTTCTGCTTTATTTTTAGTTGATTTCTGCGAACGTTTTTTGTATTGTTGCTGATCTTTGTTATTGTTTACATTGTTATTGTTTACATTGTTTGCATTGTTTACATTTTCAATGTTTACATTCTGCATGTGTTTACATAGTCATTGTTTACAGTTATAGTAATTAGTTAATGGGCTATGCTAATGCACTGTTACTACTACACTGATGATAAATGAATGATGAATAGTGTTGTGCACTATTGAATGAGAAGTGCACTTATGATCAAGAATTGATTGGTGATATTTCATATACAAGTTCTTTGATTGGAGACTTGTTTCCCACAGAGACTGGGATAATATAAGGTGATGTGAATATACAAGTGCTTAATTAAGACTTGTTACACTTAGGTTTGAAATAAATTAGTTAATTATTTCAGGTTTTGGACTCATATGTTAGACAACATGTCTACATTTGAGCACTTTATTGAGCAGGGTAAATTGCTTGGGAAGGGTGGATGAAAAAAGATTCCAAATGGAAATGGAAAAACAAAAAAGGGAATCAGAAGCTGAGGAAAGAAAACTCCAGCTAGAGGCTGAAAATAAAAGACTTGAAAAAGAGGCTGAAAATAAAAGACTTGAAAAAGAGGCTGAAAATAAAAGACTTGAAAAAGAAGCTGAGAATAAAAGAAAAAAAGAAGCTGAAAATAAAAGACTTGAAAAAGAAAGAAGCTGAAGACTTCAAATAGAGGCTCAGGCTGAGGAGAGAAGATTACAGAGAGAGTCTGATGAGAGGAAAGAGAAAGCAAAAATGGAACATGAAGAAAAGGTCTTAGCTTTAGAGTTGGAAAAATTGAAATTGATGAACATGAGTAATGGTAATGATTCAAACAAGGGTTCATCTTCTGGTAAGGCTAATAATGATACTTTTAAGATTAAGTTACCAACATTTAGTCCTTCCAGTGATGACATAATGTTCTATCTGGACAGATTTGAACAAGCATGTACAGCTCATAACATAGACAAAGCAAAATATGTTTATCAGTTATCAGGGATACTGACAGGTAAAGCTCTAAGTATATTAAATATGGTGGATGAACCTGACAAGAACAATTATGAGGTTGTCAGGGCCGCTCTGTTAAAGAAATATCAGCTTAACGAAGACGGCTATCGTCTACAATTTTAAAACATGTTACCTGAAAATGGAGTTGAATTCTCCGAGTTTATTGCAAGAATACGCATTACTTTCTCACGATGGGTTGAACTATCTAAGACGGAAAAAACTTATGAAGGACTTATGGACTTAATACTTAGAGACAAAGTCATGTCGTCTGTCAATGAGTCTTTCCTTGCTTTCCTTCATGAACGTAAACCTAAAACAATAAAAGAAATGGAAGATTTCTGTTGCCAATACGTAACTGCGCACCCACACATAACCATGGGTAACTCTAAGGTGAAAGAAGGTTTACCAGTTGCTTCGGCAGCTCCGTATGGTCAAAACTTTGCTCGTAGATTCCAACAAAATTTTGATAGAAAGAGCAGCGGTAATTTCTGTCAAAATCATGGAAACCAATTTCATGGTGATTCTTCTTCGAAGAATTGGAGACAACCTGATAGTGGTCGTTACTATCACCCTAATAATTATAAGCATTTCAAAAGAGGATATGGTAATAGAGGTTATTCCTGCCGAAGACCTCAGAACCAAACAAATAGATGTTCGCATCAATGTGAACATGATAGTAATCGTGGAAACTGGAATTCGAACCAGGATAACAATTACAATAGAGACAATAATAACTGCAGAGATAATAATAACTCTGATAACTTCAGAGGTAATAATAGTCGGGGTAGATCTCAACACAAAAAAAAAAGAGATATCAGCAGGCTAATGCTGTACAACAGGAAACTGAGGGAGCCTGTAATCATGTTGTTGATAATAAAAACTTTGACGCTGTCACTGGTTCTGCTTTTGACTTTGAGAGAGCAAACAAATGCCCCCAATGCAGTACTTTATTCGAACCGGGTACCATAACTACTTTGAGTTGTGGTCACCCACTTCCCGCTCTTCCTGCTGCTGTTGCGCATGACGGGAGGGGTTCTTTAATTCTACATAAGGGTCTTGTTAATGATACTCCGGTCTCACTACTTTTCGATTCCGGATGCACCACTATTGGTGTTAGACAATCGCTTGTAGATCCATCTTGTGCTACAGGAAGGGTTATTAAATGTGTCACATTTGGCGGCACTCTAGAAAAATATCCTACTGCTGTAATTCGCATTGCCACTCCTTTCTTTACTGGAGATGTGCATGCTTGTCTCTTACCTAATCCTATTGCGGACCTTATTATTGGTCGTATTCACGGAGTTAGGGAGTGTACCCCACAGCAGATTGCTGCTTGGGAAGATAATAACATGCAAGCTACAAATGCAGTAGTTACAAGAGCACAAGCTCTACAAACACCCGAAACTTCACTGAATAGTGATAATGAAGTTGATAGCCAAGATAGTCACTTAGTAATCACTCGTGACTCTTTCATAAAATTGCAAGAAGAAGATCCTTCTTTAAAAAAATTCTTCGTTCTTGCGAAGAAGGTGATCCGAATCAGGATACAAATAGAAAATCTTGGATTGCAATGAGAAACGGCGTACTTGTACGTATGGTACAAGATTCGACTACGTCGGCACATTCGCAAATTCTTGTTCCCAAGAGCATGAGAGTGCAAATATTACAACATGCTCATGACTCGCAATGTGCTGGACATATGGGTTTTTCCCGTACGAAGTCGAGAGTCCTTGCGGCTTTCTTTTGGCCTTTTGTCAATAAGGACATTCGTATTTACTGCCGATCATGCAAGGTATGTCAGGAGGTCAAATCTAGAGGACCACGACATGCTGCGCCTATATCCAGGCTGCTGACATTCCTATTCGGCCGTTTCAGAAAATGGCCATAGATATTATTGGCCCTTTTAAGGTCAAGTCGGCCAGAGGACATCAGTTTATCCTTACATGTGTCGATATGTGCACACGTTGGCCAGAGGCTATTCCTCTTAAGAGCATATCTACTACAGATATCGCAGATGCTCTTTGGTTGATATTTTCTCGCTTGGGGTTCCCCAGAGAAATATTGTCAGACCATGGCACTCAACTCATATCTGACACTATGTCACAGGTAATGTCTACCTTACATATTGAACGATCTCTCAGTAGTATCTACCATCCTATGTCTAATGGGTTAGTTGAGCGTCTGAATAGAACGCTCAAGACTTTGCTTGGTAAGATAACTGAAGATCATCCTCAAGATTGGGACAGGGTTTTACCCGCGGGCTCTCTTTGCCTATAGAGAAGTCCCTAATGAACACACAGGATTTTCTCCCTTCGAACTTGTCTTTGGCGCGCGTCCACGCGGCCCTATGTCTTTATTACACGATCTCATCACTGCCGATGATATTAGCGATGAAACTCAATCCTCATATGAGTATGTCATTGCTCTTAGACAAAAGATCATTGAGGCATGTAAGCTAGCAACTGCTTCATCAGAAATTGCTAAAGAGAAGGCAAGACAGTTTGCTAACAAGAATAGATGTCTACGACAACTTTGTCCAGGTGACAAAGCATTCGTCCTACTCCCCAGTAGGGAAAATAGACTTCTTATTGCATGGAAAGGTCCGTATGCAATAGTCTCTCGGATTTCCGATGTTGACTATGTGGTCGATATTGATGGAAAGCATAAAACTTTCCACATAAACATGCTTTCGGAATTTCACGAACGTCCGGACTATTTGCTGCCTATTTTCCAGGCAACGGATGATGCTCCTGCACCTCACGGTCATTATTCATCCCTGTCTGTCATACAGGATGAGGAAGCTACCTTCTCTGATGTCAACCTTCCCCTTCCAGTGGTTCCATTACATTCCACGGAATCTTGGAAAAACGTTTCTGTTTCTCCTAATCTTTCTGGTGACGAACATCGACAAGTCTCGTCGATGTTACAAACATTTCAGGATGTTCTCACTGACATTCCTGGACACACAGATGTCATAGAACATGACATAATTCTTACCGACAATAATCCAATTAGGGTTAGGCCGTATCCTATTCCTATACACTTTCAGTCGCAAGTGGAAAAGGAATTGGATGAAATGATTCAATTAAATATAATTGAACCATCGACTTCACCATATTCTTCTTCCATGGTTATTGTCCGGAAGAAGGATAAGAACATACGAATTTGTGTTGATTATCGCAAATTGAATCAGGTCACAAAGTTCGATGCTGAACCGATGCCTTTGTTAGAAGATCTACTGATTAGACTTTCTAATTCTAGATTCTTCACTAAACTTGACTTGTCTAAAGGTTATTGGCAAGTGCCTTTAGCAGAGCATGCCAAACCTCTTACTGCTTTTTCTACACCTAGGGGTCTATTTCAATGGAATGTTATGCCTTTTGGTCTCATGAACGCCTGAGAATAATTTGACAGCAAAACCTTCTAAAGCTTTTGTTGGTTTTGGTGAAATCTCTTTCCTGGGTCATCGTGTTGGTCATGGTCTCTTGAAGACAGAAGACCACAATACTTCCAAAATACTGAACATCTCTGTTCCTAAAACGAAGAAACAAGTTAGGAGTCTCTTAGGTTTAATTCAATTTTATGGGAGATTTATTCCAAATTTATCTTCGATCATGGCACCTCTCTCAACATTGTTGAAGAAAGGTTCGCCTAATCTGGTCCGTTGGTCTGAAGAATGCCAATCTTCATTAGACCAAATCAAGAATATATTTTCTTCTCCTCCCATCTTAAGATTACCTACTCTTGATAGGACTTTTGTTCTTCGGAGTGATGCTTCATCCACTGGGATTGGAGCAGCACTGATGCAAGAATATGCAAATACTCTGCATCCTGTTATGTACATTTCTAGAAAACTAAATGCGGCAGAGAGGAACTACTCGGTTTTAGACGGTGAGTTGTTAGCGATGGTTTGGTCAATTCTAAAGCTACAAAGATTCCTCCTGGGCGCACATTTCATTCTAGAGACTGATCAGAAAGCTCTTACAGCTATTCAGACTAAGAATTTGAAGAGTTCGAGATCCACTCGATATGCTATAGCTCTTCAACCTTTTCACTTCACGGTACGAGCTATCCGTGGTGCGGATAATGTGATGGCTGACATTTTGTCTAGATGCCCACATGACTCTAACTAATACTTCTGTCCTATATTCCTATATATTACAGAGTCATAACACACCTATATTACTACAATAGATTAGCACATCTGTACTCACTTTATATGTACACACTATCGTGCTTTGTTGTCATCTTCTTCTGTTCGTTTTTAAGATGATAGAGGAGGACTGAGTAGTTAATATAAGGGCCGTTAGTTTACTAAACAGCCACAATTATTAATAATGTATTGTACCTTATGAAGCATATTAGTTATTAATTAGCATTATATTGCTTGTACTTTCTCAGAATGTCATTGTTGAGCTGAGGACTTACCTTACTAGTATCAAGCATGACGAGTTCTAGATTGTGTACTTACCCTCGGAATACCAGAGCATATGTCCTGGATCGTCATGTAGTTTAACTTTACTATGTACTTAGTCATTACATGTCAAAGAATGTACTATTTAAATTTTCCTATCAGATTTGTACATCCATTTTTAAAGACAATATTAGAGTATGCTGTTTAATGATGATTATGGTAACTTGCATACGTATATTGTGTTTACATGCTAACGTGATGTGTGTTGGTGACACCTCCCCGATGTGAATATTTTTTGAGACATATTTATTTTTCTGTTGAGGTATATCCTCACCAGACACTCTATATTTAGCCTCATGTTAGGCAATTTAATTAATTATCAGCGCATAATTCGTGCGTTTTGAGCCGCTTATCGCATGCTCTTTGATATTTAAAAAAAAAAAAATATGTTCCACATTTTTTTTTATCGGGAGGAGGTGGTGATATGTTGCGTGATAAATTCTCGCAACATCATTTTATTACAATATCTATTTTATAACGCAAGGGCAACAACTGCTTGAAATTTATAGTTACTTTTCTCGGTAAGCATTTGTCTTCTCGCGTTGGTATTGAATGCAGTTGAGTTTTTGAGCTGTGGTCATTTTTCGCGCCGGACTGCGCATGACTGGTCTTGCTTCTTGGTCGATCGGTTTCCGCCCACCACTAGTGGAGTGAGCGATTTAAATGGCGAAAGAGATGCCTCGTTGAAGAGGGGATCTCCGCTATTTTTTGTTCTGTCAGGAATGTGAGAGTCCTCTTATGGATATTTCGTTTATTCGAGATAATACCTCTAGTGTATTTGCACATGCCGGGAGGCATAATATTTCTGTGTATTTCCGGAAGGCAAGGTAAATTAACATTTTCATTAACTCTATCGATTTTGGTCGTGAACGATTTCTGGTTCATAGCCTGTCTTCGAAAGTCGTCGTCACGAGATGTTTTCCCAGCTCACATGTCGCTGTATTGTACTGCATCGGTTGATGCATGTTCCAAGGACCATTACTTGCTACTTTGTTAAATGAACTAGGTTTGAAAAACCTTTATTATCTAGAGGATATTTTTGAGGACATTATTTATACTTCGGCAGACGTGTCTGTCTTGCTGAAGTCAGACTAAGGAGAGTGAACTGATCTCATATATCTGGTTACCTCCTGGCTGTTATAGAAAAGGATGGAGTTTTTCACCTGACTACATTTACAGCACTATGAAATATAACATGCATCTGACTCATCATTGTAATGCTGTCTACCGTCTATTGCTGTATTGAATGTTGCTGTGATAATGACTGTTTGATGTGTCTACATATTCGCGTAACCATTTTGTCACTGTGGCGTCCACAATAAATAATGAAGAAAAACGTCAACGGCTGTTTCAAGAATCATTGACTTTATACGTCGTGAGTTTACTGACGTCCTATGTGGATTGCCCTGTTATTTTTGTATGAACATTGTTTTGACTGAACACATCTGCACACTACACAAAACCAGACATGCGGATACCATCCATCATCATATGGCATCACGCATCACTAGGCTTCAGTGAGCTGGATCAACTTCTTCAAGTCTTTAGTTTCTCGATCAGGAATGATCATAAACATTGATCATAAAAACCTGGAACAAGAAGTAATAGGTGGCCATGTTGTTCCAACAATCTCACCACCAACTACTGTTCATGATGCGACCATATCTTCAGTGTTTGTATATAAATGAATGAATCATGGTAGTATGTTATAGAGATAGCATGATAAGATAATGTATACTGTGCAGAATTAACAAATTACATGAATAAATCATAGGTTATGATACATGGGTACGATATAACCTTTGCCTTCCACTTATGGATGTCAAGTCACTTAATTACTTGCTGGTATGTCGTGAGCTTCCAGGCAAGAATTAGCCATGATATATTTGGCTAACCAATTAATGGTTATGCTTCCTGACAATGCCGTGAAGGTTATCTCTGGTTAGCGTCATTCCCTTTTTTATTATATCTGCTACAATCAATCAGAAATAAAATCTGCAATAAAATGATATTAGTAATACATATATTTTTAATAAACTTACATACCCTCTTAGGATTAATAAGCTCACGGTGAGATTATTTTGGCTTAACTTAATCTGCCCTGCATGCAGCGTGAAAATAGAACTTTTCTTGCAGAGGCTGTCCTCCAGTTTCTCACTCTGGCGTCGGGATTTGGAGTGTGATTTACAATGCGCCGCTCTGTCCTTATATTTCAGTCTCTCGCGCGTACGAGAAAGCAGCTCCCAAATTCCCCAAAAGATTTTAGTTTCATCTCCTGTTTTGAAGCTATTTGAAGCAATCTGTGCTTTTCCTGTACTCGTTTTTCTCTTCTGTCACTCTCACACTTTTATTCTTCCGTCCTTTCTATGTAGTGACTTCTATGTATCATTTCCTTTTCCCCATATGAGGCTTTCATTACAGATAAGTTTTATACAAATCCGTTGAGGCTTGTTAGTGTAATAAATTTTTAAAGATTATTAGCTAACTTTTAGCCGATGTGATGAAGGTGAAAAATATTAATTATCTTTAAAACTATTTATATTTGAATAATATCCTTTTGGATATAATTCCTAGTCTATCTCCTTTGTTGAATTATTTTTATTTAATATTATTCCAACCAGGCGTTCTCCTGTAGTGAATAATTTAATGTCCAGTAAATGCAAACTTTGAAAGTCCGCCATTCATTCCTATTAGCTATTTCCCCATTCTTCAGTAATACTGTATGGCTTTTAACCGTAATTCACATTTCCCGTCTACTACAAACTTCAAAGAAAGACCGCCGCGCTGACCTTGCGCTGGTGTGTGTGTGTGTGTGTGTGTGTGTGTGTGGGAGTCGCGCTACACATTTTTTTTTCACAACAAAGCAAGAGGAACCAAATTTCGCTACAGAGCCCTCTTCTTTAAAACTGCATGCACAGTTAACTTTTTGGTAACTGTGGTGAAGTGAGATGTTATAAATATTTATAGGGGACTTAGTGTACTGACTGAGATCAGCTGTGAAGGTATATATATCTAATTAGAGTAGTGTATTATATATAACCTTACTTGCTGCCACATATGTATACCTCAGTCAGAATTATTCTGGAATAGTGTGATGACTACGTTATATGTCTAGGGTATGTGTATGATGAAGTGTAAGTCATAACAACAACAGACAGATAAACAATTTAATTTATTCCACTACACTTGACAACACTGTGACACTCACATACATAAAACACTCTACAAGGATATCTTAAAGGAGTCACTGATAACTTTTCAAATAACAATATGTATTCATTGCTGTCATGAATGAATATGTGTCCTGATTCAAATACAAAGGGAACCAGGAATCACAATCAATTTTAATTACAAGTTATATGTACAGAATTTATCAATATGAATCTTGTAGTGACATCTATTTTCAATAGTATCCTATGTGTGTTAGTTGTGTAGTAGTAATATGAGGTAATACTGGTTTTGTTTTGTTCAAGCTCTGTTGGTATTTGTCATCATGACTTCAATAGTTTGTCTTTATTGGAACTAGTATTGGAGATGTTCTCAGTTCCTGATATTAAAACAATTTAATTCCCCTCTTAATGTTATTTTTACAATGTTCATTTTAAGATGGGGGGTACAAAATGTTGAGCTCAGCTGGCCACATCAGCTTATCTTGCGTGATGGCGGCAGGAAAAGACTCCTCTGCTCGATTTCTCCCCTGGGCTCTGGAGACACCTCACTGATAGCTAAATGGACCAAGGAGTATGCTGTCCGACTCTGGATCAGCAAAGCTCTGACCAGGTGCTGCTCAATACCATCAAGACCACGGTCCCACCCCAATTCATAGAATAATACACAGATACGCTTGACTAGCACCAATGATTTCTGGCACAAATACTGTTGGCACAAATTCCGGTCTGCTTATGAACCAGGCTTTTATTTTAAAGCAAAAATTATGAGCTAGGTTTGGGCCCACCCGGGGGTTGGTACGCACTGTTTGGATTTATCAAGCTTATGAGGGTTGAACTAGTGGTCTAAGAACTAACGCTTGTACAAGTGATTATATCAAGCGAGTCCCTGGCCAATTTGTGGCCACAGTTTCGACAAGTGTTTGAAAAATGTTGTATTACCTTCTCTACGTACTCCCCTAACAACGCAAGGATAGCATTTATAGTCCGACTAATAGTGTGTAGCCTTTCATTATCCATTACGCCGGCCAATTCCAGTTTTTGGTATGTCAACTTCAGGTGGCCATTTTTTGGTACGCTAATTGGTGGTTTAGGCAAAAATCTACCACGAGACGCTGATGTTTGGGGTTTGTCTCAGTACAGGGCACCACTCATAGTTTATATTTTGGCTATAAATTGTTACAGGCAATTCCCTAGGATGTATTTTGACGTAACGTTTTACATGAGGTTTTTGTTGGGAAGCCTAAGAACCCAAATATACAAATTTAAACACAGCTACGTTGGCTTGCAATCAAAAATATTGAGCTATTAGGTATTTGGTGAGGCGGTGGTGTTGTTTTTTTTCATAGACCCGCCGACAATTGTTTATTGTGCTTGATCTTCCTGGGTTTGTTTTGCTAGGCCACAATGACAGTTTAAGTGGGTGTTTGAACGCACTGGGCTTATCGAAGGTGTTTGTGTTGTCGTTGATTGGGTTTGGAAACTAACGCTCCCAAGTGTGTTGTTATCAGCGATGCTTAAAATTGGAAAGGATCAGAAATAGGACTAGGTAGGAGTTGACCAATTTTAGTTGTTTCGTGTGTGTAGCGTTGATGTAATAAATGTTACCCTTGTGGCTGGTCTCCCCTGAGCGGGGGGTGGGGGGGTCCGTGCTTGAAAGTTCTTATACTGTGGGGTGGGGCAAGGGGGGTCGAGTTGTTATGGTTTAGTAAATGGGTTTTTGCTCTTGGGTATGGCTGTTTTGGTGTGGGGTGGGGGGTTGGGCATGGGTGGGGGAGGG
The DNA here is from genome assembly GCA_024509875.1 of Oreohelix idahoensis. Lineage (NCBI taxonomy): Eukaryota > Metazoa > Mollusca > Gastropoda > Stylommatophora > Oreohelicidae > Oreohelix > Oreohelix idahoensis. Next base: position 11,540 of record JAMPIV010015652.1, read on the forward strand.
GGGGGGGGGGGGGGTAACAGTCGGGTCGGGGGACCCGCCCCGTTGGACGCTTGTGTAAGTCAAGGGGTGGGGGGGGGGGGGGGTTTGGAAACACGCCCCCCCCCCCCCCCCCCCCCCCCAGGTGTGGGTGGTGGGGTTGGGTGGGGTGCGCGTTTTGGGTTGTAAAAACTGTTTGTACGTTCTTGATCGGGGGGGGGTGGGGTTAGGTGAAGAGAGTCTAGGGGTGGTAAAGGAGTGTTGGGGTGGAGCAGGAAGGTTGAAGTGCTGTGGGGTGTGAGGGTGGTGGGTTGGTGTGCGTGGTGGGTGTCAGGTGGGTGGGTGTTTGTGGGGGGGGATTCGGGCGGGGTGGAGGTTTGATTTGTGTTCCCTTGTGTTTTGGTGGTACTGGGTTGGCGGGGGTTTGGGGGTTTATCACTTTAATTGGGTATAATGGTGGGGGTTCAGGGGAGTGGTGGGTTGGGCCGGGCGAGAAGGAGAGGTCGGCGGGGTGGGGGTGGGGGCGGGGGGGGAGGGGTCGCGGGGGGGATAATGGGGGTGGGCGTAATGGGGTTGGCTGTCGTATTTGGTGAATTAAAGGGGGGAGCGTGGTGTGCTACGTGGGGGGAGGGGGGGTTGGCACCGGGTGGGGACGGTGGGCAGGGGGGGGAGGGTATGCACTGTGGGTTTGGTTGGTTCACTGGGGGTGGGGCTGTGAGGGGAGGTTTGGGTGGTGTGCTTTGTGAGGTGTGTTACTTTGTGGTTGTGTGCATGTTGGGGTGTGGGGGTCCTGTTGTTGGCAACCTCAACCGGTGTGGTGCATTGCTGGTTTAGTTGTCTTTTTTTGTGCTGGGAATTTTGATTGGATGTTTGTTTGTGGCCGGCGGAAACGACACTGTTTTCGGTGTGGGTGTGTTTGTGGGTGGGGGTTTATGGCGGGGTGGGTTATGGGATTTGGACGGTCCGGCGGTGGGGGGTTAGAGGGTTGTGTTGGGTTAGTTGTCTAGCCTCCGCACATCTGTTGTTGTCTTTCGATATCGGGTAAGGGGGGGGTCGATTTGGATTGGGTAAAGACTAACTTTGGTGGGTTTGTTTTTTGGTGGGGTTCTGGGGGTGGTGCGTTTATGGGTGTGGTATTTAGGGGGTCTCGTGGGTTGGGGGTTGATCACAGCGGCCAGGTGGGGTGGTTTCGTATGACGTGTGTGTGATATACCTTGTAGGCTTGGGTGTTGTGGTAAGGTAACTCATGCAAATAAAGTGCGTGTGGGTTTGGGGCAGGGTCTGCAGGGGATTGGGTTGGTATACAGCGCGGGAGTGGTGGGATTGGAGGGGACTTTTTTGTCTGTAATTTCCTTTGTTCTAAAGGGACGGATAGAAACTGGGAGAATGGGGGGGGGGGAATGGCGGGGGAGGGTGGTCGATGGGTTTCGTGTGGGTGGTGTTGTGGGCCCATGGTGGGGGATCTGGCGTGGGGGTTGGGCTGGGGGATATAGGGGATGGGGTGATTGGTGGGGGGGATAGTTTGAGCAGAAAAAGTTAAATTATGGGGGGAATGGTGGTGGGGGGGGGAATGGGGTATGGGTGGTATGGTAATGGGTTGTTAGGGGGTTGTGGGAGTTGGGGTTTTTTCATAGTTTGGGTGTTGAATAATATGGGGGGTGGGGGGCTATTTTAGATGTCGAATGTTGGGGTGGTTTTTGTTTAGTCGGGCGATTAATATGGTTTAGGGTGGTATGGGGGGAATGTTGGTATTGTGTGTTGTGTTGAAAAAAGGTGTTGTTGGGGTGATAATGGTGTGATTTATTTTTTTGGGATGGGTTGACGTGGTGTTTGATATGAATTAATTTGGGGGGTGTGGTGAAAAGGGGATGGGTTGGGGTTGGGTTTGTGGGGTTTTATAGGGGTGTTTTTGATTATTTGGGTTGTGTTTGGGGGTGGTTTTTTGGATGTTTTTGATTATGTTTTGTTGGGTTTGGTTGGGTCATGGGAGTTTTGGTGTGTGTATTAGGGATTGTGGTACTGTGAAGGGTGGGATTTGTGGTGGTGGTGTACGGGTTGGTGGATTATGTTGCGGTTGATAGGGTAAAGATGGGTGTTTTGTGGTAATTTTGGTTTTAGTGGGGGGGGTTGATAGATAGTGATGGTGGTATTGGGTTGGGTGTGTTGGGGGGTTGTTATTGGGTGGGTGGTTATTTGTGTGTGGGGATAGGTATGGTATTGGTTGTTGGTAGAGTTAATTTTTTTTTGGGGGGGTGTAGTTTGTGCATATGTTGGGGTGGTTTGAAGGTATTATATAATAGTTTTTTGTGTAATGAGATGGTGTTGGGGTTTGGAATTTGTGTATGGGGAATTTTGGGGTGGTGAGGGTGGGGGTAAAAGTATGGGTGTTAGCTAGAGCGCAGGAGTGGGGTGGTGGGATTTGCCCTTGGTTTTTGTAAGGTGTTAGTGGGGGTTCGGGGGGGTAGTAGGTATGGGGTGGGTTTGAGGGGGATTGTCCTTAGGGTAGAAAATAGTGTGGGTTTTTGGTTTGTGGATATGTTGTGTGTGCAGGAGGGTGAATATGGGGATTTGGTTTATGTAATGGTGGTTGGGTGGTGGTTGATTGGTTGGTGGGTGTTGTTGTTGGGGGTGGGGGGGGGTGTATTGGGTGAGGTGGGTAGCGGGTGGTGGGTTTGTGGTGGGAGTTTTGGTAGTGTTGGGGGTGGGTGTTTTGGGGGGGGGTTTGTAGTGGTATTTGGGGGATTTTGTGTGGTGTGTTAGGGTGGTTGGGTTGGTAAGGTAGTTTGGGGTTTTTTTTGGGGGGTGGGTGTTGGGGGGTTTTGGGTGAGTTGGAGTGGGGTGGTTTAATTTGTTTTTGGAATAGTGTTATGAAGAGGGTGGGGGGTGTTAGTTTATTTGCTTTAGTGGTTGGGATGGGTTGGGGTTGGTAAGGGGGTTTGGGTTGGGTGGGTGGGTTTGTGACAGCGCAATTATAATGTTTAGGGGAAATGTGGAAGGGTGATTAAGAATGGGGTTGGGGTGTTGTTTGGGGGGATGTAGTGAGGGTTATGGGGGGTTATGGGGGGGGGGGGGGTGGGGGGGCGGGGGGCGGTGGGGGGGGGGGGTGGGGGGGTCGTGGGGGGGGGGGGTGGGGGGGTGGGGGGTGGGTGTGGGGGGGGGGGGGGGTGGGTGTGGGTGGGGGGGGGGGTGTGTGGGGGGGGGGGGGGGGGGGGGGGGGGGGGGGGGGGGGTGGGGGTGTGGGGGGGGGGGGTGGGGGTATTAGGGGCGTGCGGTAGGGGGCGGGTGGGGTGAGGGGATTGGGGGGGGGGGGGGGGGGGGGGGGGGGCGGGGGGTGGGGGGGGGGGGGGGGGGGGTGGGGGGGGGGTGGGGGGGGGTGAGTAGGGGGGGGAGAGGGAGGGGGGGGGGGGGGTGGGGGGGGGTGGGGGGGGTGGTGGTGGGGGGGGGGGGGGGGGGGGGGGGGGGGGGGGGGGGTGGGGGGGGGGGGGGGGGTGGGGGGGGGGGGGGGTGGGGGGTGGGGGGGGGTGGGGGATTGGGGGGGGGGGTGGGTGGGGGGGGATTGGTTGGGTTGGTGGGTGGGATAATTGTTATGGGGGGGGGGGGGGGGGGGGTGGGGGTGGGGGGGTTAGGGGGGGGTTTGGATGGAATATTAGGGGGGGGGGGGGATTGGGGTGGGGGGGGTTTGGGGGGGGTTTTGGGGGGGGGAGGGGTGGGGTGGGGGGGGGGGGTTAATGTATGGGTTTTATGGAGGGGGGGGTTTTGGGGGTTGGGGGGGGGGATTGGGGGGTATTTTTGTGGGGGGGGGGGGGGGGGGGGTTAGGGGGGATGGGGTGGGGGGGGGGGGGGGTGGGTTGGGGGGGGGTTGGGGTTGTTTTTTATGGTGATTGGGTTTTGGGGGTTATGGGGAATGGGATATGGGGGGGGGTGGATTGGGGTTATAGGGTAATGGGGGAATGGGGATATTGTGGGGGTGTTTGGGGTGAGGGGGGGGGGGGTGTTTAATAGGTGGTGGGGGGGGGTAATGAGGGGGGGGTTAAGTGGGGGGGTTTTGTGGGGGGGGGGGTTTTGTTGTTGGGGGGGTTTGTTTTGGGGGGTATGGGTGGGGTGTGGAGTGTGGGGTTGGGGGTGGGGATGGGGGGGTTGGGGGGGGGGGGGGATGTTGGGGTGGGAGGGGGTTTTTGGTGTATTTGGGGGGTTTGGTGGGAATGTTTGGGGTTTGGGGGGGGGGGGGGGGAGGGGGGGGGGGGGTAGGTATGGGGGGGGGGGGGGGGGGGGGGGGGGGGGGGGGTTATTTTGGTTAGTGGGGGGGGGGGGGGGGGGGGGGGGTTTTGGGGGTGGGGGGGGGGTGGGTTGGGTGGGGGGGGGGGGGGGGGTGGGGGTATTTTAGGGGGGGGGATTGGTGGGGGGGATGGTGTGGGGGGGGGGGGGGGGGGGGTAGGGGGGGGGGGGGGGGGGGGGGGGGGGGGGGGGGGGGGGGGGGGGGGGGGGGGGGGGTATTTGGGTGTTGAGGGGTTAAAATTGGGGTATTAAGGTGGTTGGGGGGGTTGGGGTTGGGGGGGGGGGGGGGGGGGGTTTTGGGGGGTGAAATTGGGGGGTTGGGGGGGGGGGTGGTTGGGGGGTTGGGGGGTGGGGGTGGGGGGGGGGATGGGGTGGGGGGGGTAAGGATGTAGTGTTGGGGGGGGTTTGGGGATGGGGGGGGGTTGTTTGGATTTGGTTGAGGTGTAAGGTGGTGTGGGGGGTGGGGGGTGGGGGTTTGGGTAGGGGGGAATGGGGTGGGTATTGGGGGGGGGATTGGGGGGGGGGGGTTAGTAGTTTGGGGGGGGGGTTAATGGGTATTTGGGTTGGATGTTGGGGTGTGGGGGGGGGGTGGGGGTGTTGGTGGGGGGGTTTGGGGGTATTATATTTTTGGGAATAGGGGTGGGGTGGGGAATTTTGGGGGGGTTTTGGAAAGGGGGTGTTTTTGGGGGGGTTGGATTTTTTTTGGGGGTGGGTTGGTGGGGTGTGGGGGTTTGGTTAATGAGGTGATATGTGAGGGTGTATTTATGAGGGTATTTTTTATGGTTGGGGGGGGTTTGTATATGGGATGTGGGGTGGGTGGTATTTAGATGTGGTTTTAGGGGGAGTTAGGGGGGGGGGGGTGATTTAAGTGTATTATTTATTATTATTGGTTTGAAAATGGGTGGGGTGGGGGGGGGCCGGGTAGGGGGGGTTGGATGGGGGGGATTGGGAGTGGGGGGGGGGTTGGTAGGGTATTGGTTGTTAGTGTGGGATTGGGATGGGGGGATGGGGGGTTGGGGGGGTTGGTTGTTGGTGGATAGTAGGGTTTGATATGGGGTGTTGTATTTTGGGGTTGGGGGGGTTATTGGGGGTTTTAAGGGGGGTTAGGGGGGGGGGAGGGGGGTGGGGGGTTTGAGGTTTGGTGGTTTTGATGGTTTTTTGGGGGAATGGGGGATGTTAAAATTTTTATTTAGAGGTGGGGGGGGTGAATGAAATGGAGTTTATTTTGGGTTTGTGAGGATGGGGGGTGGTGTTAAGGTTTTAATGGATTGGTGGGGGGGGGGTTGGTAAAGATTTTATGGGTTGTTGATTGGTTAGTGGGATTGGGTAGTTTTGGATTGTGGGTGGGGGGGGGGGGGATGGTTGGTTTGGGTGGGGGGGGGGGGGTGTGAGTTTGGGTGTAATGGTTGGGGGATAGGGGGGTGATTTTTGGAGGTGGGGATTTTTTATGGGGGGGAAGGGTGTAAGGTGTTTTTTTTTGTTGGGGTGGGTTTTTTGGGGGGGTTTTATGGAATGTATGGGGGTATTGGTTTTGGGGGGGGTGGAAATGGGGGGTTTAAGGTGGGGGATTTGGGGGTTGATTGGTTGATTTTGTTTGGAAATTTTAGATAAGTTTATTGTTTTAGGTATAATTTGGGTTTGGGTTTTGATGTTTGGTTATTTGGAGTTTGGGGTGGGGGGGGGGAGTTGGGGGTTTTGGGTTGGGGTTTATTTAAATAGTGTGGATTGGGGTTTTATTAAGGTTGTTGAGGGTGTAAAATGGTTTGGGTGGGGGGGGGGGGTTTTAGTTTGGGATTTTGTTTGATGGGGTAATTTGGGGGTTGATTTGGGAGGGTGGTTTTGTATTTGGGGGGAATTGTAGGGGAATGGGAAGTAAGGTTTTGGTGTGTTTTTTTTATGGGGGGTTTTTTTATTTTAGATTTAAGTTTTGGGATGGGTAGGGGTTTTTAGGGGAGGGTGGATTTGTTGGGGGGGTGTTTATTGTTTGATGAGGGGGGTTTGGATTAGTGGGTTTGGGTTTTTTTGAGGGGGGATATGGTTGTATAATTGAAATAAGGATTGGGGGTAGGGTGGGGGTATAGGGTTTGAGGGGATTGGTGGGGGGGGTATGGGTGGTGGTGTAATGGGGGAGTTGTAGAATGTTTGGGGGGGGGGGTTTATGATAGGTGGTGGGATTGTTTTTGATTTAGTGGGGGTATTAAATTTATGGTTTTAATATGGTTTGGGGGGTTATTTAATGGGATTGGGGAGGGGAAATGGGGGTGTGGGGGGGAAGGGGGGGTTGGGGGGGTGGGTGTGATAAGAATGGGTTATTGGGAAAAGGAATAAGGTATATTTGGGTTATGATTTTAGGGGATTTTTGGTTTGGGGGTGGTAGGTTTTTGGGATGTGGGGGGGGTGTGGGGGGTATGGTTGGGGGGGGATGTGGAATTGGTGTTTTGGGGGGGAATGGAGTTGGTTTTTTATTGGTGGGGGGGGATTGTTTGGAGGAAATGGGATTATTTGTTTTTGGGTGGATGTGGGAATTTAATTTGGGGGGATGGTTTTGTTTGTATGAATTGGTGTTTGTGTTGTGTTATTGTTTAGGTATGGTGAAGGGTTTGATATGTTTTAGAATTGAAATGTGATGGTAGTTATTTTTTGTTTGAGGTTATATTAGGTTTTATGTGTTGATGGGGTATGTTTGTGGTTGGGAGGAGTTTGGATTTTAATGGGGGATTAATGGATGTTGAGGTGTGTTTATTGGGATTGGGGGGTGGTTGGGGTGGGGGTTATTAGTGTGGGGGGTGGTAGAAAGGTTGTAAGGGGTAATGATTTGTGGGTGTTGTGTTGGGGGTTAGGGTTATTTTAGTTTGGTGATATTATGTATTTTTGGTGGTGATGTTGGTTTATTTGTTTGTTTGAATTAAATGGGTGGATGGGTGTTAATGGGATAAGGTTGGGGGGGTGTGTTAGATTTTTTGTTATGGTGAAATGTTTTATGGTGGGTGTTAGGGATTAGTGGGGGGATGTGGTGTGGGGTGGATGTGGTTTGATGGGGGGGGGGGGTTATTGGGGTTTGTTTTTTATTTGGTTTTTGGGGGGGGTGTATTATTGAGTTGGGAAAATTGTGGTAAGGAAAATTGATGTGGGGGTTTTTTGGTAGTGTGGGGTTTGTGATTTGTAAGATTAGGTTTTTTGGAGGGGAAGGGTTTTTTTTATGTTGTGGTGAGTTAATTAGGGTTATTGTGGATTTTAGTGTGGGGAATATGGGATGTATTTGGATGGTATTGGATTGGGGTAGGGTAATGGGGATTTTGTAGGTTATGGGTTTAAAGTATTTGGATGGGAGTTTTTTTGTTAGGATTTGAAAGTATGTATTGTTTTGGAATAGTTTTGGTGGAGTAGGTGAGGGAGGGTTTGGGGATTTTAGTGGTGTTTTTGAATTGTTTTTTTGAAGTTGTGGGGTAATGGGGGGTTGAGGTTGGATTGGTGGGGGTTGGGTTGTTTGTAGGGAAGTGGGGGGTAGAATGGTATGTGAGGGGGGTGGGGGTTTGGGAATTAATGGTTGATTGGGGGGATTTGGGGATTATTGTATTGTTTATGGTTGGAATGTAAGTGGTTGGGGGTTTGTTTGTATGTTGGATTTAGGGTGTATTTGGGATGGGTTATTGAGATTGGTAATTAGTGGTTGGGTTGAGGGGTTTGTGGTTTTGGGGTTTTTGTAATTGTGTGGGATATTGGGTATTGAGGTGTTTAAGGTGTTTGGGTTGTTTGATTAAGATGGAGAGTTGTTGGGTGATTTGGGGGGTGATGGTTGTTGGTATGGGTTTTTTTGGGGTTTGTGGTTGGTAAGGTTTTGGTATTAGGTTTAGTTATATTGAGGTTTGGGGGTGATTTTGGGATTTTAGTGTTTTGTGGTGTAGTTTTGTATTAAGTATAGGGGTGAGAGGATATTGAGGTGGGTATGTAATGGAATGATTTGGTTTGATTAAATAATGTATGGGATTATATATTGTGTTGAATTGTTATAGATGTTTTGGAGTGTAGAATTAGGGTATGAAAGATTTTTTTGTAGTTGGGGAATTGATTTTGGGATGTAAATTGGAGTGTTTGGGGGAGTGGTATATAGGTAAGTAGAGATATTGTATTGATAGTTTTTGGAGTTAGGGGTGATGAGGTGTTGGGTGGGGGTGGTGGATTTATTGGGGGATGGGTGTTGATGGTTTAAGTGTTGGGTTATTAGTTGATGTTTTATTGGTTATTAGGTAGTTTGAGTTATTATGGTGGGGTTGTTTGTTGGGATGATGGTGTTTGAGGTGGTTTGGGAGTAATGTGATGTTTTGGTAAATGTGTGGGTGAGGGTGAGGGTTGGGGGGAAGGTATGGGTGTTATTTTGGAGGTATTTGTATAATTTAAATTAGGTGTGGTTTGGGGTAGGTGTTGTGATAGGTAAAGTAGGTATTTGTTAGGGGATGATAGTTTATGTATTATGTGTTATGTAGGTTTAGTATGTAGTGATTGTAGTTTGTTTTATGAATTTAAGGTTATTTGGGGGTTTGGGTATGATTTAGTTTTTATTTTAAGTTGAGGGAGATTTATTGGTATATGTTAATTTGTTTTTTGGGATTGGGGGGAAAATTGGTTTGGGTTGAGGTTAGGAATAATATTTTTAAAGGATAATGGTTGGGGTTTTGGTTTTGTATGGAAAAATTGGTAGGGGGGTGTAGGTAAGTTTGTTGGGATTTTAAAAATTGGAATTGTGTATAATTTTTAGAGGTTTGGGGAAGGAATATAAGGGGGTATGGTGGGGGGGGGTTGTAATTAGGTTGGATGAGGTGGTTAAGATGTATTTGGGGTGAATTGTGGAGGTATGTTGTTGGTTTTGGGGGGTTGTTTTAAATGGGAAATTTGGGGTTGGGTGTTAATGGTTGAGTTGTAGTTATAGGTAGAAATGGATTATTGTTGAGTAATAGGTAAATGTTTGGTATGTTAAATTTGAATGGTGTGTAGAGGATTGGAGGTATATTGGGTTTATGGAATGGGGATGGTGATTTAGGATATGGTTTGTAGGGGTGATGGTAATGGGGGAGGAAGATTTTTGTTTGGGAGGGTTAAGATTTGGTATGGTAGGTTTTTAATGTTTGTATTGAATAGGTTAGTTTAATTGAGTTTGTTGAATTGGGTTGGAGGATGTATAGGGTAATGGGTTTGAGTGTTTTTTGATTATGTTATTTTGGGGTTGTGTATTATTAGGTTTTAGGTTAGGGGTAATGGATGTAGTTTGATGTATGGTTTATTAAAGTAAAAGTAATTATGGGGTGATTTGTTATAGTTGGTTTTATGGTTATTGTTGTTGGTGTTTTGGGATAATTTTTGTAAGATGATTTTTGTATAATGGTTGTAGGGGAAATGTTTGGATTTTGTGTTATGGGAGTTAAAATAGGTTTGTGTGTTGTGATGGGGGATAGGGGGGGGGGAATTTTTGGGTTGGTTTAATATGTTTATTGTGGTAAAGTGGGGGGTTGGGAAATTGGTATTGAGGTTGATTTTTTTAGGGGATTTAAATAGGTAAGATTTGGTGCTTGGTTTGATTGGAAATGTGGGGTATTGGAATGGATTAGGAGTAGTTTGATGTTGGGATTGAAATTTTTTTGGTTTTTTTGATAGGTTTTGTTGAGGGTTTGAGAATTAATAGTTGTAAAAGTGGGAGAATTGAGTGGTTATGGTTTGTAGTTTGAGATTTTGTTTTTATAGTTGTGGATATTGGGGGGTTTTTTGTTTTATGGAGTATGATTGGTGGGATTAAAATTGTATGTTTTTTGTTTGGATAAGTTATTTATGTGTTTTGGAATTGTGAAAATATTTGATTAAAAATTTTGAAATGAGGTATTTGGGGTGTGAGGATGTTGGGTGATAGTAGGTTAAATGGGTGGGGTTGGAATTTGGTTTTTTTTGTTTAAGGTTGAATTTTTTGTTTTTTTTTTTTGTAATTGGTGTTTTTGATTGGGTGTTTTTGGAAGATTATTTTGGGGTTGTATTGATTGGGTGTTATTTTTGTTTATTGGATTTGGTTAATATAGGTTTTTTATAGTTTGATTTTTTTGAGGGGGTGGAATATGGTATGTTGTGAAAGTTTATTGGTTAATGGATATTTATTAAATTATTTGGTGTTTGATTATTGGGGTTATTAATGAGCAAGTGTGGTTCAAAGAAACTTATTAAAGTCTTTAGATTTTTCTCGATTTTCATGGATGATGATAAAATGAGTGTTTACATTGTGGGGAAAACCTGGAACATTGAAGTAATACGGTGGCCTATTGTTCTAGACAATTGGCACCCTCAGCTGTTTTTTTGAGGACCATGTCTTCAGGTTTGTAGGGGGTAAAATTGAATGAATCATTTGGTAGTATATTAGAGAGATAGCATGATTTAAGATAATGTATAAGGTGGGGAATTTAACAGATTTACATGAATAAATCACATGTGATGATAATGGGTACGATATAACCTTTGCCTTCCACTTATGGATGTCAAGTCACTTAATGTACATTGCTGGTTGTTTGGGTGGTCGTAAGCTTCCAGGCAAGAATTAGCCATGATATATTTGGCTAACCAATTAATGGTTATGCTTCCTGACAATGCCGGTGAAGGTTATCTCTGGTTAGCGTCATTTTTTTTTATTATATCTGTATGTTTACAATCAATCAGAAATAAAATCTGAAATAAAATGATATTATTCATACATATATCTTTAATAAACTTACATACCCTCTTAGGATTTATAAGCTCACGGTGAGATTATTTTGGTTGAAGTTAATCTGCCCTGCATGCAGCGTGAAAAAATGGTTTTTTTCTTGCAGATACTGTCCTTCCAGTTTCTCACTTTGGCTTCTGGATTTGGTTGTGTGTGTATTTTCAACGCGTCCCTCTGTTTTATATTTCAGTCCTCTCGCGCGTACGAGAAAGCACCTCTAAAAGTCCCAAAAGATTTTCGTTTCATCTAAGGGTTTGAGGCTATTTGAAGCAATCTGTGGTTTTTCCTGTACTTGTTTTTGTCTTCTGTGAGGACTACACACTTATATTCTTCCGTCCTTTCTAATGTATCATTTCCTTTTCCCCCATATGGGGCTTTCATTACATATAAGTTTTATACAATTCCGTTGAGGCTTGTTAGTGTAATAAATTTTTAAAGATTATTAGCTAACTTTTAGCCGATGTGATGAAGGTGAAAATATTAATTATCTTTAAAACTATTTATATTTGAATAATATCCTTTTGGATATAATTCCTAGTCTATCTCCTTTGGTTGAATTATTTTTATTTAATATTATTCCAACCAGGCGTTCTCCTGTAGTAAAAGGTAATTTAATGTCCAGTAAATGCAAACTGGTGAAAGTCCGCCATTTCATTCCTATTTGCTATTTCCCCATTCTTCAGTAATACTGTACGGCTTTTAACCGTAATTCACATTTCCCCCCGTCTACTACAAACTTCAAAGAAAGACCGCCGTGCTGACCTTGGCGCTGGTGTGTGTGTGTGGGAGTCGCGCTCCCCTTTTTTTTCACAACAAAGCAAGAGGAACCAAATGGTTCGCTATAATTGACAATATTTTTTTTTTCCAACTTTAAAATTCATCCCTCATCGGCCACCGTTTCTGTGTCAAGTGCATATCTTTTGCCCTGCTATCCCACAAAACGTGGTGGAAATAATTGCATGGATATAATTTGGTGAATCCCATTTGCTGGCCAAGCAAGAAGTTTCATCATTTTTAAGATCTACACAAACCATCCAGTTTTATGTTTCTAAATACTTCAGTTTTTTTCCAGAACTGTGCTTTATTGTAGCATACTCCTCCTTCATTGTAGTAGAATGAGCAATTGGAATTGAGCCATATTTGATACCACTTGTTTGTTCACAGAGAGTTTTTATGATCAATAAATGTTCTATATATTCTTTCTTTCTTCCACCCGTGTCCTCTATTTTATTATCACTCTTTACCCTTTTCCTGTATTTTTCGCATTCGTTCGTTTGCGAAAAATAATTTCTTTCCCATTCTCACTTTACCGTTTTTCTTTCTCATACTGATACGCATTCTATTACGTAGATCGAGTCAGGGTCTGGAGTTATTGCGTTTTGTAGACGAAAAACTGTGAATATTCATCTATCTCAGACATAGGGCCGACATATTTGGCGTCTGCATTTTCACCTGTCACAACGTAAGTTTCATCGGCTGAGTGCTCAGAGGTGTGAAACCCGACATCTGCACGGCGCAGAATGAGACATTTGTCTGGTAGTTTCCTCTGTCACGGCACTCGGGCCAGTGTTTCGTTTAGCAGTGAGGTGTCTAAGACGCGTTTTGGCAGTTTATGTCCAGTCGTCTAAGGTACGTAGGTGTTAATGAGAAGGGGAGGCCTATTGCGCTGTTTTTGGAAATAGCGCACGTTCTTTGTCCGTTTCATAGGATATAACTAGAGTTGGAAACCCCTGACTTACGCACTCAGTAACTTCGCAGTTAGACTAGAACAACCTACGTTCGAGCCCTAAGAATCTCTGTTATAGAAGCAATTAGTTGGTCGAATTGAATGTTCGATTTCTAAGTATCTCTGTTGATAATAGAGAGCATTAGTTGGTCGAAGTGGTTTTAGTTCTTAGTAGTTCTGTGTTGAGGTAAATATATTATATCTAGTATTTTGTGAAGTGTTTAAAGTGTTAAATCGCTTATTTCACTAGTTAGATTTTTGTGCAGAGTGCTAAAAATATAGTCTGTATTATTTTCTAGTGACGTGTTTCAGTGGAAAGCAGAATGAATTATAATTTCTAGCTTAAAACCAGGTAGCTAGAAGGAATTAAATTTAACTGCAAAATAATCAGACGAGAATATATTTTAAAATTAACTTATACTGCATTGATACATCTTGAGTATTGACGGGATACGTAGGTATTCCTAATTCATGGTGATTGATTTTATGAATATAACTTATTTCACGGGAAGTTTTAAACGATAAGTCAAGCGCCTCGCTTGCAGTTTAAAATGTAAGTTATAACGAGTACATAGTATGTATAATTATTTTATATGTGTTTTTCCTCTTTAGTGAAGAAAACTGGGGTTAACCCAAACTTTGCCAGCGTTAAGTACAGAGATATCTGTGAAGAACTAAAACATTCTTTCCTTAAAGGACTTGGTGTAGAACCTTTACAAGAACTTTAAGATTGTAAAGAAGTAACGGGCCCACCGAGCCTGATTTAACTCTTCCAGAGAAAAACTTTCTAGTACATATTTAGCCCGTGTGGCAAGTAACATATTAACGTCAGTAACATTCCGACGGAGTTTTGACTAGTGGGGTGGTGACCAAATATAGTCCTATCCTGAAAGTAGACATCGACCTGACATTCCTCATTTCTAGAAACCTAAGCTAGTGACACTGTGCTCGCTGTTAACGTACGTGCCTGGACAATTTTTAAATGTGACTTAAACAGACATCCGAAAAATAAGAACACCCAAGGAATCGTTCCCTGAAGCAGAGAATTCAACCCGTCTTTTTGGAACTGGGGATTTCTTGGTCAAAGACTGCCATTGACGATTCTGTATGTGAATGTCCTAAAAATTATGTTTCCAGATTCTGCTACCAAAGCTGTAAGTGTGCAAGAGAGCACATGGCCACGACTGAATGAATAGAGTGAATGCAGGTCTGAGTGTTTCTTATTGTTGTATTTTGGCACCCATTTTGCTGTCTTAATTGCTTTATACAAGTTTTGTTGCAAACAAGATACTTTTCCTTAGAATAGATCATACAAATATCTAAGTCTGTTCATACCTTTAAAAGGGGAAAATCATTAGATTACCGCTAACGTATCCTTGATTCCTTGGGGCTATCACTTTCTTCTAACAGGACTGTGGGCATACATCGAGGGAAGAGATCATACGGTGGGTCTATCATTCTTGTAGCATTTTTATTGACTTTTTGACTATTTGTATATGCTTTGATGTATTTTTATGTGTTGTGATGAAATTTTAGATGATAAATTAAAATTTCTCTTAAACTTAATCAGTGTGTCGGGTCAGCTCGTTCCAAAATATCTATATAATCATTGTTATAGTTTTCCCACGTCTGGGTGTCTCACTGTCGTCAATTGGGTGTGTGCACGTGAGTGGTAATATATATATATATATATATATATATATATATATATATATATATATATATATATATATATATATATATATATATATATATATATATATTAATATATGTATAGGTGTTAGACTGTCTGACTACTCTAAATCTGTCGTAGAAGATAGGTGAGAGAGAGAGATAAGATTTCTCGATCTCAGAGACAGCCTCTATCACATTCTACCATCTCACTCGTGGAAATCTATTTCTACCATCATCTCTCACTGTGGCTATCACTCATTCTAATCTATTCAGAAGGGACCAACCCAAGTCTTAATTCCCCTATAAAAAATCTACAATTGTGTAAGAGAACACCCTTCACACTTCTTTTAGAGCTGTCAATGAAAAGTCGCCACTCATCTGATGTATAACTTACACCCATTTTGTTAACAAGACCTCCTACATTAGTACAAAACACAAGGTTGTTTTCTTTACAAAAGAATGGAATAAAACCTTGCTCTCTGCTGCGATAAAATATAACCTTTGTTTCAGCAGTCAGTAATTTTTTTCTTTCAATCTTGAAGCCAAAAATTCTGAAGATTCCTTGGAGAGATATAGATCTCGGATTAGATCATTTAGTTCAAGCTGGTCGAAGCGTTGAGCATCTGAAAAATCATCTTCGAAATCACTATCACTGTCACTTGTCGTTCCACATGCCACTGCAGTCTCATCTTCTAGCAGGGAATCCGAAATCTGACAAAAAGTTGGAATTGGTATGTCATCTCCATGTGGAACAGGTCTGTCTTAATGTAAGCTTGCGAATTGATTGTCTCTCCTCTTGGCATAACGTCCACAATAATCACACCTTCAATATCCCTAAAGACAGTGATCATGACCTTTCCAGCTGAAGGAGTTGTCTTGAATTTCTTTCTTCGTGGTGATTGCGGATGATGCCACTCCATTGACTGTCTTTTTGTCTCAGGTTCAAAATGATGTGCCCAGGTTTCGTCACCTGTAACGATCTTAGCCAAAAAGTTCTCTCCATCAGCATTGAAACGCTCCAACAATTCAGAAGAAATTGCTTTCCTTTGCAATCGGTGGTCATTTGTGAGACTTCGAGGAACCCATCTTGCGCAAACCTTAGAAAATCCGAGAGTTTTTATAACTGCATTTGCACTACCAATGCTGACTGACAGCTGTAAGGCCAATTGTTGAGTAGTGATTCGCCTATCAGTAAGAATAATGCCCTCAGCGCATTTCAACATTTCTGCGTTGGTGGCTGTGGCAGGTCGTCCACAGCGCGGCCGATCAAGCAGCTCTGTATCTCCACTTCCAGATTTTTTGATTCTCTGAACCCAGCAACTGACTGTACTCCTGTCGACTGCAAAACTTCCATACACATCACATAGACGCTTGTGAATGTTCACAACAGTTTCCTTTTCTGCAACGAGAAATTCTATCACAATTCGCTGCTTATAACGCAAATTGCTAACACGCTCCATTTCAACGGTTTAGGGCTGCCATATTATTTGGCCGGTTATGGTGCCATTGGTGCACACAATTGGCACATGCCATATTTGAAGTGTGCAAAATTTCATGCTTCTATCTTCATTATTAGCTGAGAAAAACAATGTAGTGCATTACTTTCTGAACGCCCCTCGTAACAAAATAAATGCGGTGAAAGAAAACATGCTCTTCTTGAAGATAATGCCATTTTCTGTTACAAGTAGAAGTGTAATAAAATAAGTAGCATACTAACATGCATGCAGTGGCTTAAAATCTAAAAAAGGCAATTCTGGGAAGATTCTTGGAAAACTGAAACTGAGAGTAAACAAGCAGTTTTCTTTTGTAAAGGACTAGACAGCAATAGTTTTTTTACATAGCCTTATATAACAAATATTGTAATAATACAGGGTGATCCAAAAAAAAAACGGGCCGCGCGTGCACCAATAGTGCGCGCGCGGGCTCGTTTTTTTTTTTTTTTTTGGGTCACCCTGTATTAATGAAATACAAAAATGTCTGTATCTCAAAAACTAGAGCTGCTACAGACAAGTAAATGTGATATTTGGATTGAGCAGGCCTCATTTATGTACAATCAAGAGTAAAATGTTTGGCACCAAAAAAAAATTTTTTTTTGGTAGGGCTGTGTTATTAGTTCTGGCATGCTAAAAGGTAACGGTAAAGGTGGTCCCATATCAGATACAGCCGTAGTGGAGTGACATGTTAGAGACTTCACTATATTTGGTCCAGCTTCGAGAAGTGGGGTAACCAATTCACGTCCCATCTGCTTTGCCTTTCCTAACACGAGAGCAGTCGATTACCCTTTTACAGCTTGGTAGCTGCATTTGCCGAAACTTAATTGTTATCTTGAAACGAATGAAGAGTTTGACTTTCATCTTCAGAAACTGTCTCAGTATGTAAGTTGATTGGAGTATTTGATAACAAAATAAATATAATACTTACTTTCCTTATTTTATTCAGTTCAACTTGCATTTGAATTCCTGAAAGATCCATTTAGCCTTAACACTGAAAATTCAACACGAGAACTCATCACTTCGTTGTGCTTGAAAATGTATGGAATAAGGCTGACATACTCATGCCATCACAAGAACAGCTATGCTTTGGACCCCTGAAGGAAAACGAAAGAGAGGCCGACCAAAAACAACTTGGCGGGGGACTGTAGAGGCTGAGATGCAAAGAATGAACCAGAGTTGGGGAACTGTACGAAGGATGGCCACCGACCGAACAAAGTGGAATCAATTTGTTGTTGCCCTACAAGACGCCACTAGGCGTGATGGCCACTGAGTGCTTTGACGGTCGGTGGCTAAGGATCAAAGAAGAAGAGGACTCATGTTGCAAAGCCTACAGGTGCACTCTGAAATTTATCTCAATGGTTGCTCAGTCACTGAGATGTGGGAATATCTTCTGAAAGATGAGACATTTTCTACTTTGAAACTGGCCGTTTCCAGAATATTTTCCACGCTTAGCTCCACGTGGCTTTGTGAATCCACGCTTTCCTCAATCACTTTCTAAATTGAGATCTTGAAAAATGGACGTGAATTTGGAAGAAGTGTTGGGGTACGGGCTGAGTTCAGATATTCAGCCAAATTTTGACCAGTTGGTGAGACAGAAAGATTCTAAGGTCTCACATTTATTTATGTAAGTGTTAACATTTTTAAATTCTCATTTATTTATTTAATTGTTAACATTTTTTTTTATTTTCATTTATTTATTTAAGTGTTAACATTTTCATATATTTATTTATATTATTTTATTTCTATTTTTATTTATTTGCTTTTTAATCTATTTATTTAACTATTTGTGTTTGACTCTATAAGCAAGAAGAATGCTTGAATAAAACAATTGAAAGGAATTTCGGACCTTCCTCTCAAAGTAGCTCCGAAATTGTTTATTATTATTTGATGTGGCGAATGAAACATGAAACTCGTTACACCTGTGGCTTGACTCAAAATCCTTTTTCCCAACTCTGCCTGAACTACTCTTCTTTGCCTCATTTTGTAATAACTCTTTACGTTTATTTTTGTTTCTACATGTTGCTGGCAACACCGTACTTTTTTTCATCTTGATAGGGATTAGCGACCCATTAACACAGATTTGCCGAGATGAGCTTATGAGTTTCTAGCCCAGGGCTTGAAAACCGCTGGTATAAGAAATGTCTGATTAGGGGGTGCTAAAACATAATGTATCCGAAGTGAAACTGTTTGGAGAGGGAAAGAGCTGTTGAAGGTCGACAGATGCAAAAAGGTGAGTTTTATACAGAAAAACTGAATGAATCAGCGAGTGAATGAATGAATGGAGGAATTAATGTTCCCATGGGTAGATCTTTGTTGAACACGTGACCACCATTGCAGTTGTCGCCTATGTGCAGTGGCGTACTTAAAGTGTTTGGCAACCAGGGCGGGTCCTACCTTTCGCACTCCCTTTCCATAAGAAATGCACTTTTAAAAGTAAGTTTGGTTTGGTTTTTGTTTTTAAAGACGAACTGCGTAGCACCGTTACTTTTAACAGTAAGTACTATCATAATACTTTCCGATTGCACCCATTTCCTTGATGTCACCCGGGGCGGACCGCCCCCTAATACCCACCTTAGTACGCTCCTGCCTATGTGAAAAACCTTGTGCAACAATATTTCATCGGCTCGTGCATATTAAGGCACGCAGAGAATTAAGAAGAAATTATCACCCAGATGTCCAGCCAGCTAAAAATGCGTTAGAAGTTAACTATGAACAGCCAAATACGGAAGAACTAAAGAAAACTATAAAACTTTTAAGAGATGGAAAGGTGTGGATTCAGATAAAATTCCAATAAAGAGGATTAAAGCAACAGTTCATGCTGTGACATTATACAAATTATTGGGTAAAGAGGAATACCAGCACATTTGATGGAAGAATATCAGGTAAGTTTGCCAGAGAAGGGAGACTTGCAAGCGTGTGCAAATTACAGAGATACTGTTACTATCGTTACCATGGATGTCAGTTATACCGGGCAGGACATCGATTGTCGCACCGCTACAGTATGATCGATGTATGATGGGATGGCCTATGGAATATTATCAAGAAGGTCTCCAGAAATTGGCTCTTAAAGAAAGAAAGAGACCTATTCAAGATAGGGACAAGAAGGAGAGAAGGTGAATGCTCTCCACTAGATAGTATTTTCTAACAAATCATGAAGAGTTTTCTGTATCCCTATACATTAACTTTTTCTCTGAAATCTCGATTAAGAAAGATCCCCTAACCTCTCAAATGAAGGATTTTGCCTATAAGTAAATACTTAACACAGACATCACGAGTGATACACTAACTAACTAATAATCAACACGACTATGTGTTTATTGGCTAAATATTTACACATATAGGGTTAGTAGGAAGTAAAATTGATGATCGTGAAAGGCAATATACACATTATATGTAAAAATGTAGTAAAGTAAATGCGATAGTGAAACTATGTAAATAATTAGTCGTCTGTAGTGGTAAAGTGGGGGTAACTGGCCTGTCACGTTAAAATCGGACAGGTTTACCTCCCCTTTCTTTTATGTGGTAGGAGTAATCTTTGAAGCGTCCCGTACTCTCTATCGCGGGAAAAGCGGCATCTTTCTTAGTGGCTTTGACTACGAGCTAAAACCCAGGGCAATCTGTTTTCTGAGAGCAGCGGTAAAACTTTCCCTGGCCTTTGACACCAGGGAAGACATCGCCGTCCGAGAGTCCCCGGGCAGAACCTATTACGCTGAGAAAAACCGGGCGGTCTCTTTTTAGCTCGACTTTTCGTCCACGGAACACGTCTCAGAGTTCTGTAGAAGTTGCATCACGTTACGTGCAACCCGGCGAAAGAGTCACTCGACATCGCAGGTGGCCTGGACACCTGGCGTCTGAGAATACTATATATGCCTAACTTTCTAGTTGTCTGGCACTTAATGATCCAGACGTCCTTGTAGAGTGGAAGTGTCATTGTCATTTGACAGATTCGGCCAGCTACTGTTGGTGTTAGTGGATTTAATTGCAAGCGCTTTTTTAATTAGACAGTTTGTGTAGGTAGAATCTCTCATACAATACTCCTTAAATGGGCGAACGCGTATAGCAGTAATTTTCTATCTCAATTTTGTAACGAGAAAGTGAAGGAAGTTAAGTTCGCTATGTACCACTAAAACTGCTTACAAGTTTATTCAAAGGACAGTGAGTGTGGGTTTATATCAAATTTTGTAACCAATTGTATGCCCATTTAGTTTGCTACACATTCATTAAGAGATGTGGGTTTGGTTTTAATTCCTCCTAGAAAGGTGTTCATATCAATTGTGTTAATACAACTGTAAACTCCACTTTATTTGGTGCAACGAGTTCCTTGAGAGAGAGGTGTTACATTTTTCCCATAAAAGATGTGTATAAAGGGTACTCATGGAATGCCTTATGTAAATCATTTATATAACTGAATATTTGGGAGTTTTCTGACAAGTATGTAGGGGCCATGTTTGTAAATATTTATTTTGATGGTTGCGTGTGACTAGATGTGGGGGTTGATGGATAATGGCCTAACGGGCAGAACAGTATATTTTTTTCTCGCTGGCCGCCCATGCCACAGCGATCCGGAACGAAGAGTTGTTTGTATTGTTTATATCCAGGCCTAAGGCCCTTCCGCAACTCGGTACGCGAGCGGTGTGTGATGATGATAGGAAACTCTTTACAGAGCGATACAACAGGAGGCAATCTGATCATCAGAAGTAGTCCCCCATCCGACAAGTGTTTCGGCCCAGTATACTCCTTTACACTCTAAGGGGGCGGGCCCACTTGGGTCATGACTCCAAAGCGTCTCAGCCTCCTGTTGTCTTGCATCGAATATGAACCCATTTCGCTTATTGTAGCAACTTTAAAATCCACACCTCCGCCAGCCGTGGAGGCAATTGTGAAAGTAACAAAGAGAAGACAAATTATTCCGTTTGTTCCGTCGCACATCACAACTAAGGACACACACTGAGACACCAATACAGGCCTGCTCAGTTTCGCATTTAGTTTTGTTAGCACAAGCGAGGAATTTAAAGATTACTCGTCTGGGCGACACATTTTGGACAGACATGAATGACATAATCATTTCCGGTGTCAGAGGAAAGTAAGATGTTACATCTGAAACACATTGTCGAATGAGTTTACAGATGTATGTGTGAGTTTGCATAGAAGGCAATTGGATGTTTTATTTTCATATATGAGAGAGGTGACCTCTGCATTACGCGCACAATTTTTCCTACGGGGAAATATTTGAAATTACCCCACAAAACACGCATGTTTGAAACGATTGGTGCTCTGCTTAAACATCGTAACAAACAAATTCGGGGGGAATACAGTGAATATAATCTGACACTTTTTGCAAGTCTAGTTCACTTTGAGAATCGCTTGCCAAGACGACAACCAGACCTTGCCAGAGCCTAGAATCAAGATTCTTAAATCGGAACCGGACCAATGTTTGAGCAATTTTGAGGACTTCAGAGCTCAGAATAAACTATACCATTTAACCTGAGGAATCTAAAGCACAGAGTCAAAGTGGGAATTTATTGTTAAAATAACGACCCCCAAGAACACGTTTAAGAGGCCTATTCCAGTGCCTTTATTCCTCTGAGCAAACAGTCTGTGAGCCAAGATTGGCGTAAGTTTTGCATTTTAATATTTTTCATTACTAACATGTGAACTAATATGTATATATTGCCATGTGATATTAATATGTGAAAATCGCTAGTGGATGTCCAAGTCATTTGAGGCTGGCAACTTCAGCCTATAGAATGATGATTTCATGAACCATCAATGCAAGGGCTGGTGACTGCTTTATTGCTAGTTTCTTAAAAAGAACTAAAAGCATAGGTAGTCCCAAGTTCCATATGGAGCAGGGAGGAAAAGATGAAAGAAATGATGTACATTCTAATTATAATATTTACAAGTACAAACCAGTGTAAATGTCTATGTAAACCTATTCACTTTAAAATAATGAAAGTTTTGAAGCTTTTCAACCAGGTAGATGTAACTGAAAACATCAATCAATCAATACCCTTTAGCTCCTCGAGGAGCATAGGCCTTCAACAAACACATGCCACGCCTTCCTGTCTCGTGCCATCCGCTCAAGTTCTTTCCGTGTTTTCCTCATCTTTTTGACCTCTGTATCCAGCTCTCTTCACCCGTGTGTTACCGGGGCCCGAAAGGGGAGCAAAGAATAGTAACACTGTCCCCTGCCAAGCATGTCGTAGAAGGCGACTAAGGAGGGTTGGGCATGGGGCCGGTTACCCCATCCTGTAAAAAAAAAATTTAAACCACAAAAAACTTCAACAAATATGGACAAGTCAAATAAAGAAAATAAAACACAGCCATCCAAGACAGGGGAAGGTCCTCTCGCGGGGAGGCGTATGATGCAACACAGAGAAAGCCGAAAGGAGTCTGTGTTGCTGACTAACCTTCTTTCTTCTAGGAGAACTTCCAGATTTGGCACCTGGAATGTTCGGACATTGAACGAACAAGGGAAAGTGGCACAAGTAGCAGCAGAAATGAGGGAATACAAAATCGAGGTTCTGGGAATGTGTGAAACAAAGTGGAAGGGGGTAGACAGGAAGAAACTAATCACAGGTGAATTGGTGCTGTCCTCAGGACACGAAGACGAAAGTTCACACCACAGTGAAGGGGTAGCTCTTATGTTATCTAAAGAAGCACAGAAAGCACTCATTGAATGGGAAGCTGTGGGACCCAGAATAATAACAGCTATTTTCAAAACAGCTAAAAAGAAAATTCATGTCAATGTCATCCAATGTTATGCACCAACTAATGACAAAGAAGAGTCTGTGAAAGAAGCATTTTATACTAAACTACAGGAAATTATGGATAAAGTAAAAAGAAGAGACATCACAATTTTGATGGGTGACATGAATGCAAAGATAGGTACAGTCAATACCGGATTTGAAGAAGTCATGGGAAAACATGGGCTAGGAGTAATGAATGAAAATGGAGAACTATTCGCAAACTTCTGTGCTTCAAATCAACTGGCTATAGGAGGAAGCATGTTTCCACATAAGAGAATACACAAGGCAACATGGATATCACCAGACCATAGAACAGAAAATCAGATCGATCATATATGCATAAAGAAGAAGTTTAGATCATCATTGCAGGATGTAAAGGTATATAGAGGAGCAGATGTGGCATCAGATCACCATCTTCTGATAGCCAAAGTAAAAATGAAACTCAAGAGATATGCAACAATGCAAAATTATAGACAACAGTTTAATGTAGGACAGCTAAGAAATCAAGAAACAAGAGACAAATTTGCGGTCACAGTATCCAACAAATTCCAAGTGCTCCAACAGTTGGAAGATGTAGAGAATACAGAAGACTATTGGCAGCAGGTCAAAACGGTATGGAAGGAGACATGTGAAGAAATACTGGGGAAAAGGGAAAGACAACAAAAAGCATGGATAACAACAGAAACCATCAATAAGATAAAAGATAGAAAAAACAAGAAAGCAGAGTTCTCAATAGACCAGCTCCACAAAACCCGCCGGACATCCAGCCAGCAGAAGAAGAGCTACAAATTAACGGTGAAAGACCAACGAAGGAAGAAATAAAGAAAGCCATAAAGCTTCTAAGAGATGGAAAAGCGTCTGGACCTGATGGCATTCCAGCAGAGGCCATCAAAGCAGATATCGACACGGCTACAGAGATGTTATATAAATTACTTGGTAAAGTCTGGGAAAAAGAAGAGATACCAGCAGAATGGAAGGAAGGATATCTGGTTAAGTTGCCTAAGAAGGGAAATCTACAAGAGTGCACAAATTATAGAGGAATAATGTTACTATCAGTGCCAGGAAAGGTATTGAACAGGATTATCCTTGAGAGATTAAAGGAGTCCATAGACAAAAAATTGAGAGATGAACAAGCAGGTTTTCGACAAAACAGATCATGTACAGACCAGATAGCCACTTTGAGAATAATAGTTGAACAAAGTCTGGAATGGAATTCACCACTATACATCGGATTTGTGGACTACGAAAAAGCATTTGACAGTGTGGACAGAGAATCACTTTGGAAATTGATGAGGCATTATGGAGTTCCCCTGAAGATCATTAATTTAATAAAGAAAACCTATGAAGACATGACGTGCAGAGTTCTTCATGAAGGACAGCTTACAGAACCATTTGGGATAAGAACAGGAGTGCGACAGGGATGCCTCTTGTCTCCATTTCTTTTCTTGCTGGCAATAGATTGGGTTATGAGATCATCGACAACACACAACAGAAATGGAATCCAGTGGACTCTGACTAAGCAGTTGGATGATCTGGATTTTGCTGATGATTTGGCTCTCCTGTCCCATAACCGTAATCAGATGCAGGACAAATTGAAAACACTCGATGAGAGGTCACAGCAATTGGGTCTGAAAATACACAGGGAAAAGACAAAAATAATGCGAATAAATGCAGGTAATGAAAACAGGGTTGAACTTGAAGAAACGCCAATACAAGATGTAGAATCATACACATATCTTGGCAGTAATATAGATAAAGTTGGAGGGACAGACAGCGATATCAAAATAAGAATACAAAAAGCAAGAGGAGCTTTCATTGCATTGGGAAATATATGGAGATCAAGAGAAATAGGATCCAACACGAAAAAAAGAATCTTCAACTCAAATGTGAAGTCAGTCCTATTGTATGGCTCGGAGACATGGAGAACAACAAAGACAACAACCAAAAAGCTACAGACTTTCATAAATGGGTGCTTGCGTAGAATAGAGGGATTAAAATGGTATGACAAGGTTACCAATGTGGAACTGATGACAAGAACTGGACAAGTGCCAGTGGAACAAGAGATGAGAAGAAGACGATGGCGATGGATAGGACACACACTGAGGAAACCTGTTGATAGCATTACAAGGCAGTCCTTGTTCTGGAACCCCCAGGGCAAGAGAGGCAGAGGAAGACCAAGAAGTACATGGAGAAGAGAGTTGGAAACAGAGGTGAAAATGATGAGGAGAACATGGAAAGAACTTGAGATGATGGCACGTGACAGGAGGACTTGGCATGTGTTTGTTGAAGGCCTATGCTCCTTTGGGAGTGGACGGTTATGAATGAATGAATCCAGCTCTCTTCTCCGTGTGTCTTTTGGTCTACCTCTGCTTCTCTTTCCCTGTGGATTCCAGAACAAGGACTGCCTTGTAATGCTATCAACGGGTTTCCTCAATGTGTGTCCTATCCATCGCCAGCTCCTTCTTCTCAGCTCTTGTTCCACTGGCACATGTCTGGTTCTTGTCATCAAGTCCACATTTGTGACTTTGTCATACCATTTCAGTCCTTCTATTCTACGCAAACACCCGTTTATAAAAGTCTGTAGCTTTTTAGTTGTTGTTTTTGTTGCTCTCCATGTCTCAGAGCCATACAATAGGACTGACTTGACATTTGAGTTGAAGATTCTTATTCTCGTGTTGGACTTGATTTCTCTTGTTCTCCATGTGTCCCAATGCAATGAAAGCTCCTCTTGCTTTTTGTATTCTTGTTTTGATATCATTGTCTGTCCCTCCAACTGTGTCTATATTACTACCAAGATATGTTTACGATTCTACATCCTTTAATGGTGTTTCAATCGTGTTTTCATTTCTTGCATTTATTCTCATAATCTTTGTCTTTTCCCTGTTTATTTTCAGGCCCACTTGTTGTGACGTCTCATCGAGAATTTTCATTTTCTCTTGCATCTGCTTATGGTTATGAGACAGGAGAGCCAAGTCAGCAAAATTAAATTATCTAACTGTTTAGTGAGATTCCACTGGGTTCCATTTCTGTTGTGTCTCATCGATGTTTTCATAACTCAGTCTATTGCTAGTAAGAAATGAAATGGAGACAAGTATCATCCCTGTCGCACTCAGGTTCTTATCCTAAACGGTTCTATAAGTTGTCCTTCATGAAGAACTCTGCATGTCATGTCTTCATATGTCTTCTTTATTAAGTTAATGATCTTCATGGGAACTCGGTAATGCCTCATCAGTTTCGAAAGTGATTCTCTGACTGCACTATCAAATGCCATTTCGTAGTCCACGAATCCGATGTAAAGCGGTGAATTCCACTCCAGACTTTGTTCAACCGAAAACATATTCAATCTATATTGTGAACATTTTTCCACCAGTGTAGATGTAAATGTAAACATATTCTATCTATACTATTAACCTTTTCATTTGAATGTAAATTAAATATAAAGCTATTCAATTTAAATGTCAAGAACGTTTTCTCTCGAGGGATTAAGCTTAATTCTCATCGAGGGTAAATTCTGAGGTAGATGGGATGGTGGAATAGAAAGAAGGGGACCCATAACTATGTGTCGGAAAACGCAACACTCAAAAGAGGGTTTGTTAATAATTCCTTTACCATAGTTGTTAGTGGTACCAGTGAGGTACTAATCTCTGGAACAAAGTGAGGGTAGAAGTGGACTGACGTCAAACTAGACACCATCATCAGAGGGTCTTAGAGACGCGGGACAAGCTTTTCAGTTACTTCCTGATCTTACTTGGAACGTGCTGCGCCTTTAATCTTGACCAGGGACGCGAGAACTCCAGTGACATATCTGCACAGAATCCAAAAACCTCAGCAGGAGAAGAAACTGCCATTTGCAGCTAAGTCAAACCTAAAAGCTGCCAAATGACTTCTTTCAAAAAACACTACCATCGCACGATGATGAGTATTTTCTGTTAAAGATTATTCAAATTTTTTAAACTGTTAAAATTAGTTGATTATATTACATCTGTTATTAGTAAATTTACGTCGGTTTAATCATTTTGGATGTACTGCAAGTTTGTCTCAGTCAATTTACAAAATACACTGTAACCAAAGCTATACCATAATAATATGAATTTAACTGAGTAAATCAGGGTTGGGGCTTGAACGTGCTGAAATTAATAATTGCTTAATTCTTCATAAAAGACGGCGGATCAGATATAAGTTAACAATTGCCCTGCCCAAACGCAGCATTGTTCTTGACTTCTGAAATATCATCTGAAAACTCCCTTGAGATAGAAGCATCATTATTCTTCTATCTACAACTCTGCCAAGAGTAATCTTGTGAAAAGGTAGACACCTTTGAAGACCCATATTAGATACTCTTGAGTTTTGGCCACTGTTGGACCACTACTCCAAAGCAGGGGAGGCAATTCCGTGACACTAAGAAAAATCTCCGAATCTTTTGGCCGAATACCACCACCAATCAAGAACTTCTTATTCGGAGCAACCAAGAGGACATACACACCACCATAGCTGGCAGACGGTGGAGCTTGGTTGGCCACGTCCTCAGAAGAGACCCTGGTGCCATCACATGAACAGCTATGCTATGAACCCCTGAAGGAAAGCAAAAGAGAGGCCTACTTGGCGGAGAACTGCGGAGGCCGAAATGCAAAGAATAAACCAGAGCTTTGGCACTGCACCAAGGATGGCTGCCGATCTAGCAAATTGTTGCTGCCCTACAATTAACGGCCACTGACCGTTTTGACAGTCGGCGGCTTAGGCTCCAAGAAGAAGAGGAAGAATATACGTTTTGAGTGGATGAATTCACTTCATGCACTGACGCGTTGAGTAAATGAACTTGGTTCACGCAATAAGCTTTTGAGTGATTGAACTATATATATATATATATATATATATATATATATATATATATATATATATAATATATATATATATATATAAATATATATAATATATATATATATATATATATATATATATATATATATATAATATATATATATATATATATATATATATATATATATATATATATATATATATATACAAGGGGATTGACATAAGTCTTGGGCCTGACCATGAGGGAGTCACAGGAAGAAGATGAAACTTGGCACATTTAAAGTTCATCATATTTGCACTGAATGTGGGAAGTACGCGTTTGTTTCTTCAATGGGTTTTCCCGCTACAGTGCACGGCACAATGTACCCTATTGACCGGATCTGCTGCTCCAAAGCTGTTGAACAAAACAATGGAAAAGAAGA
>JAMPIV010015653.1:0-110568 GCA_024509875.1 Oreohelix idahoensis
TATTGAATTATGTTTTGTTTGGTTTGTAATTTTTGTTGCATAAATGTTAGTGTGTTTTAAGTGTAATATAATGTGAGGATGTGTAAGGAATAGTATTAAGTTAGAACAATGAGAATATAATTGGGATTTGTTAAGGAGAAGAGTGAATGTATAGAGGTGGTTGGAGTTTTTCTTAATGGAAGGTTGTGATTGGTAAAAATTTTGTCCAATTATCATATTTTCTCAGAAACGTCAAAACGTGAATGTTTAACCTGACATAATTTACATTCCTTAAGTTTTTCTTATAAAATTCACAATCGTTTACATATCGTAACATAAAACCGGCTTTACATTCATAATTTTCTGATCATCTATGCTCATCATTTGAAAAATATATAATTACCTTCCTCAAGCCCTTAATAACTTTAAGCTCCACCATTCTCTCTCTAACCCATACGTGGTAGCTAATAGTTCATATCTATTTAGATAGCTCTCGATATCATCTTCTTTCTCAACAAAATGATCTAAATGAAAGTTCATAGCTGAGGTTGAGGCTCCCTGACTAGCAGAGGCATCAGAGGTAAAGGGACTGGCACCATTTTCAGGAGCATGGCTTTGAAACTCAAACTCCCTTAGTCGTAACTCGTGTTCCCTTTGTAATCTCTTCTGCTCCTTTTCTGCTTCCCTTTCTGCAGCCTGTCTCCTTTCTTCTCTTTCTGTAGCTTGCCTTCTTTCTTCGGCTTCCCTTTCTGCAGCCTGTCTCCTTTCTTCTCTTTCTGTAGCTTGCCTTCTTTCTTCGGCTTCCCTTTCTGCAGCCTGTCTTTTTTCTTCTCTTTCTGCCTCCAGCTTCTTCTCTTCATACTGGAGCCTTTTAATTTCCCTATCTGCCTCCAATGCCTTAGCCTCAGCCTCAATCTGCAACCTCTTAATTTCCTTTTCCGCCTCTAACCTTCTTTCAGCCTCTTTTTCTAATCTTTTTTCTTCACGTTCAATAAATTTGTCACATTCAGTAGTGACATAAGCAATCATACCTTGCCCGTCCATTCCTAACTCTTTAGCAGCCTGCACAGCAGCAGATCGAAATTTTGCTAGGTCAGCCATTTTCTAACAGGCAAATGTATACAATATTTAACTAAACAATTCAATCTATAAATAATTATCTAAGGACAACCACAGGCACTGAGAGCTCAACCTTATTTTTCCACCCAAGAATACCTTTTTAATTTTTATAATTTCCCAAAGTGAATTACTCCCAATGTATATGCTAGGGGAAGGTTCAATATCCCGGGAGCGAGACCCCAATATATGTGGTAAAGTGGGATGTTATAAATATTTATAGGGGACTTAGTGTACTGACTGAGATCAGCTGTGAAGGTATCTGTATCTAATAAGTGTGGTGTATTACAGATTACCTTACTTTGCTACCACATTTATACCTCAGTCAGACTTATTCTGGAATATTGTGATGACTACGTTGAATGTCTAGGGTTATGATAATGATGAATTGTATGTTCACAACAACCAACAGACAGATAAACAATTTAATTTAATCCACAATACTTTACAACACTGTGACACTCACATACATAGAACACTCTATAAGGCTATCTTAATAAGTCAAGGGTAACTTTTAAAAATATGTATTAATTCCTGTCAATAATAGATATCCTGATTCAACTACAAAGTGAACCAGGAATCACAATCAAATGTAATCACAAGTTGTATGTACACAATTTATAGATAGGATCTTTGTATTGACATATATTATTATTACAATATGTGTGTAAGTTGTGATGTAGTACTATGAGGTAATACTGGCTTTTCAAGCTAGGTTGTTGTTTGTCATCATGACTTCAAGTGTTTGTTTCTGGTGGAAATAATATTGGAAAGGTTCACAGTTTCTTTTTATTTGAAACAAATCAATGTCCCTCTTGATTTAAGGTAAAGTCACTTTTAGAGGGGGCGGGGGGTATACACAATATTGAGCTGCTCTGGCCAACGTAATCTTAACTTCTGTGTTGGCGGCAGGAAACAGTCTCCTATGCTCGCTTGCTTCACAGTTTTCTTGAGGAACAACACTGGTCGATATCTGGACCAAGGAGTATGCTATCAGCCTCTGGATTCAGCAAAACTCAGACCATGTGCTGCTTTAATACGTTAGTACCTCGGTCCCTGAAACAAGAAGGTTGTACCTCCTACTTCAGAACTAATTTATAATCTATTTCCACACTGAAGCACAATACATAACAAACACCGAGTTCAGCGCTGTAGTCCAACTGCTAGCTTCTCATGAAACAATTTACACCAGTATTCCTCTCCCTAATGGTTACAACGCCTCTGCAATTCCAGCATTATTTCCTTCTATTCAATAAGATAGGTGTCATAGTACTATTTGGCCATCCCATGCAGATATATTCCTCTCCGACAAGTTTTATTCATGGTTGAGCCATATCGAGGTTTTGCCTCTGTTTATTGTTACTGAACCACACACATATAGACATAAATTATCAATTCACATTCAATTTTCATCAACAAGATATCAAATAGGT
This sequence comes from Oreohelix idahoensis, assembly GCA_024509875.1. Lineage (NCBI taxonomy): Eukaryota > Metazoa > Mollusca > Gastropoda > Stylommatophora > Oreohelicidae > Oreohelix > Oreohelix idahoensis. The sequence continues at coordinate 2,529 of JAMPIV010015653.1, forward strand.
CTAGCTTACCACAATTCATGGAAATATTAAACAAATACGTTGACTGGCGATGAGTTATGGCACAATTCCGATCTGCCTCTGTCCCAGGCTTTTATTTAGAAAAATATGAGCTGGATCTCAACGCACTTGCTTTTACACAGTTTAATTTCAAAAAGTGGCACTGAACTGACGCTCCTAATTGACTATATCAAATGGTGTAGCCAATGGGGCCATGTTTACAAAAGCTTTTGAAAAAATTTACCCTTCCTACGTTTCCCTTAACAACCAAAAATAGTATTTGCAGTCGACTAATCATGTTTCGCCTTACATATAATTCTAACCAATCAAATCGGATTTAACGTAGTGGCCTCATTCCCTCTAAAGCAGTATCCAAACATGAGCAAATATGATCTGGTGCTGTCAGACAACACCCCTATAATATTTTGGCTATAATTTGTTAATTACTAGACTATGTGCATAACACTTAACATATTCTTTGTCAGCAAGTCCTAAGGCACCCAAATATATAAATTTAATGGGGCTAAGTGGCTCCGTTCAAAATATGTATTCTAGGATAGTCGTGTATTTGTTTTTTTATTTTTTTTTATCGATTTAGAACCGCCACCTGTCCTGTCTTTTCGACTGTTCTGTCAGTATAAAGTCAGGATTTCAGACGTAAAACAGTATTGTGTCATGTTTCCTAATAAGCATTAAACATGTTTTCAAAACCTAACCGTGTATTGGTAGTGTTTTTTTATTACTGTTTATTTGAAAAAAAGTTAGTGCTTCATGCCTTTCGCGTGGGGTGGCATTAATTTTATATCGCGAGACTGTGGTAGTATTGCATGCGTTCCTCCGTTCATCTCTCTATCTCTCTCTTCTAAGTCCGTCTGTCTTTTCATTACGCAGTGTATATAATGACATTAATGCTAGTATTTTATCTAGGTCATTAAGCAGTGTGCGTATCTCAAGGTTTTCTAAGAAACACAGTACCAGTTTTATTTTTAGAAACGCGTGTATGCTGCTGTAGGCTTTACTAGTAAACGTGAAAGCGTTACAATATGCAGACGAAGTAGAAAAAGGGGGATTTTTGTACGCCATTGTGACAGCACTGTTCTTTTACCATTCCTCTTTCCTTTTATTGAATTAATTCGTTAGGCTTTACATTTACTTTTTAATTTAGATATGTGGATTTAGAATGTTTCACGACAGCCAGCAACATAGATAAAGCTGGAAAAACGGGAACGGACAGTACGACCAAGATAAGAACAAGGATCACAGTAGAAATCAAAAGAAATCAATTCCTGTTTATAATTTAAGAATTTACAGCTGGAATGTTACAGCATAATAATTTTATGCCTATGAAATGTGGAGGAGACAAACAAAATGCAATAGAAAGTTATACATTTGTTCTCATTTTTAAATAAAATTTGGCTCGTGTTGGCGAGGCGAGTCCCGTTCACCCTAGTCGGTTATATTAGGGCGCATGTCCAAATATAAAAGAGCTTTAGGTCTGATGACTTATAGAAGTAACGTTATAAATAAATGCTTACGTACAATAGAATGTGCTTGTCGTAGATTTTTTTGATAGGAGAATTAAGACTTGGGTTGGTCCCTTCTGAATAGGTTGGAATGAGTGATAGTCACAGTGAGGGATAGAAATACAACATAGATTTCCACGAGTGAGGTGGTAGAATAGTGATAGAGGCTGTCTCTGAGAGCGGAAAATCTTCTCTCTCTCTCTCACCTATCTTCTACGACAGATCTAAAGTAGTCAGACAGTCTAACATATATATATTTTAAATATATCTATATCCACTCACGTGCACGCACATTCAAGTGACGACAGTTAAACACACAGACGTGGGAAATCTATAACAATGAAGATATATATATTTTTAAGAACGAGCTGACCGACGCACTGATTTAGTTCAAGAGAGATTTTATTATTATCATCAAAACAAAAAATCTTCTCACAACACCAAAAAAATGCATCAAGGAAAAAAAATTACAAATAGTCATAAAATTCAAGAAAATGCTACAAGGATGATAGCCCGTTAGAATCTTACTCTAGGTTTAGCCCACAGCCCCGTTAAGAGAACAGATGATGGCCCAAAGAGTTATAGATACATAGGGTTAAGTCTAAGAGGTTTCTTTCTTTCTCGTAAATGTATGAACAGAGTTGGATAATCTGATTTAGCCTAAGAAAAAGAAACTCTAGCATTTGTAACAAATTCTGCAGATTAAAAAAAAAGTTAAGACAGCAAATGGGTGCCAAAATACACCGGTAAAATAACACTGAGACTTGCGTACTCTCATTCATTCAGCCATGGCCATGTGCTCACATTTATACTTACAACTTTGCTCGCTGCCTCTGGGAACATAATAATTCTAGGACCTTCACACAGACCCGTAAATGCAGTTCTCGACCAAGAAATCCCCAGTTCCAACAAGACGTACTGAATTTCTCTGTCTCAGGGAACGATTCCTTGGGTGTTCTATTTTTTTCGGATGTCTGTTAAGTCACATAAAATTTGTCCAGGCACGAAAGTTAGCAGAGCACAATGTCATTAGCTTTGGTTCCTAGAATTAAGGAATGTCAGATCGGTGTCTACTTTCAGGAAGGTACTATATTTGGTCACCACAATACTAGTCAAAACTCTGTCAGCGAATGTTACTGCTTTGCGAGCGTATGATGAATTGAGTGTGGGTGCGAATGAAGACGCGAATGTGTGTAGGCTCGTATAGATGTAGATCCTGCAACCCATACTCTCACATGCAGTAATCAAGGATGCTTTGACACTGCAGGCATGTTTCAAGACATTTATTGACGGGAACACACATAATATCAACAGGAACAGTCAGTGTAACAAGGTCATGCTGACCTGACATCGATAGGTATACATTTGGCATTCAAAAAGGTTAACATCAGAATAGACGTGCATGGTCAATAGCAAAGTTCTTCAATAATGACAGTTCGTAGCGTCGCCCTTGGCGTCTCTGACTAAACGCGTCAGATGCCTTAGCTACTTTGACACACAGGTGCAACTTGGCACTCCCCGCCAATTGCACATATCAGGCTGTAGTATAATAGCCGAAAGCACAGGCCTCGTTCTGACGTCGGCCGTGTACTTCTGTTAAATAGGTTATCATCAACCCTGCAGTAATACTTATAGTAGATAGAAGTTCCGCCAATCTGCGGCTCCCACAATATATCTTCGTCACTGGATTTCTGGACAATATAAGACTAACAGTCTTGGATGGCTACCTCGAGCACAAATATATAAGTTCTGAAATGGCGGATCAGTGAGCTGCTGTTCACCCTAGGTAATCCTTTACATGTTCTGCCACCGAAAAGCGTAATAATGCATAAAGGTCGGTATTACCTGGAAAATGAATCCTCAGAACTAACAAGGAATTCTGTCGTCATCCCGACGCACAGAGATTCACTGGGGAAAACTGCCATAGCAGTTACTTCGAAGATTCTCCCCGAAAAAACAATGGACTCTTGGTCCCTTCAGAAAAACAGGACCTCCCGGCTTCCCGGAAGTATATCTCACTCCCGCTTAAAAAACCTTCCCATAGGCCTACGCCGAACTGTCAACCTCTGACCCTAAAGGTCAAACACAATGAATGAATAAACAAGGGAAGACAACCCCTAATCAACCTGACATCGCAGGTAAAGACACAATTATACTTATGATACAAACATAAGCAAATAACTTGACAGATGACTCCGTCGAAAATGACAGCAACATTACTACCCCCCCCTGTAAAAAAAAAATACAATTTTTTTTTTTTTTTTAATATGTTCATGAGCAAGATAGCACCAGTATCACTTCTGTGCTCATGCAAACAATGAACCTAATATCAGGTACAATAGAAGAGGGTACAAATCATCTCCCAACATAGGAGAAAATATTTCCTTTAAGCCAAACAAACTAAGGGATACCATTCAAGAAACCTAAGTTGCAGGCAATACCAATCATATATCAAACATTACTAAATAATATAATCATAGCAATATACAAATGTCAATGCTATTTTAGCAACATATCACTGATGGATGGACAAAATGAAATTTGTTAAATTATCTAAACATCATCCAAATACATTTGTATTACAACATATTATGATATTAAGGACAGACCTAAGTCTGAAAATATATCAGGAAAAACTAGGACACAAGATTTAACTGGAATCATGTGGGCATCTAGACAATATGTCCGCCATCACATTATCCGAACCACGGATAGCTCGCACCGTGAAATGGAAAGGCTGAAGAGCAATAGCATAACGAGTAGATCTCGAGCTCTTCAAATCCTTACTTTGCATAGCCGTAAGAGCTTTTTGGTCGGTTTCCATAAAGAAATGCGCGCCCAGAAGGAACCTTTGTAGCTTAAGAATGGACCAAACCATAGCCAACAATTCACGGTCCAAAACCGAGTAATTCCTTTCTGCCGCATTCAGCTTCCTAGAAATATACATTACAGGATGCAGAGTTCCTGAATATTCCTGCATTAGTGCCGCTCCAATGCCAGTGGAAGAGGCATCACTACGAAGGACAAAAGTCTTATCAATCGTCGGTAGTCTTAAGATAGGATGAGATGAGAACAAATTCTTAACCTGATCCAATGAAGATTGGCATTCTTGGGACCAACGCACCATATTAGGAGAACCTTTTTTCAATAACGTTGAAAGTGGTGCCATAATGGAGGACAGATTCTCAATGAATCTTCCATAGAATTGTATCAATCCCAAGAGACTACGCACTTGCTTTTTTTGTCTTCGGAACCGAGATATTTAATATCTTTGAAATGTTTTTGGTCCTCTGTCTTCAACAGACCATGACCAACTCGATGACCTAGGAAGGAAATTTCACTAAACCCAACAAAAGCTTTAGAGGGTTTAGCAGTCAAACTATGCTCACGTAGAGTAGATAGCAATTCCTTTAGACCCACATAGTGTTCTTCCCAAGTATCGCTGAAAAGACAGATGTCGTCTAAATATGCAATGACATCTGCACGATCTGATAGAATTCGTCGCATCATGCGCACGAAAGTCGCTGGGGCGTTCATAAGCCCGAAAGGCATAAAATTCCATTGAAACGACCCCTAGGTGTCGAAAAAGCAGTGAGAGGTTTGGCGTGTTCCGTCAATGGGACTTGCCAATAACCTTTCGACAAGTCTAGTTTAGTAAAGAATTTAGCTTTAGAAAGTCTAATAAGTAGATCATCTAATAACGGCATAGGTTCAGCATCGAACTTCGTAACTTGATTTAATTTGCGATAATCAACGCAAAGACGTATGTTATTGTCTTTCTTTCGAACAATAACTATCGACGAAGAATAAGCTGAAGTGGATGGTTCAATTATTTGTAGTTGAATCATTTCATCCAATTCTTTCTCGACTTGTGCTTGAAAATGAATAGGTATTGGGTATGGTCTTACTCTGATCGGATTACGATCAGTAAGTATGATGTCATGTTCTATGACATCTGTGTGTCCAGGAATGTCGGTAAGGACATCCTGATATGATTGTAACGTAGAGGATACTTGACGCTGTTCCTCAAAAGACAAGTTGGAAGAGACTGTAACGTCTCTCCACGATTCCGTTGAAGTAAGTGGAATCGCAGGAAGAGGTAAGTTCACGTCAGAAAAAATAGTTTCCTCATCCTGTATAACAGACAGGGATGAGATGTGACCATGTTGAACTGGAGAGTCGTCCGTCGCCTGGAAAATAGGCTGTAAATAGTCTGGACGTTCAATAAACTCTGTTAGCATATTTATATGGAAGGTTTTATGCCTTCCATCCACATCGACAATATAGTCGACATCAGAAATTTTCGAGACTATAGTGTATGGACCCTTCCAAGAAATGAGAAGTCTATTCTCTCTTGAGGGCAGTAAGACATATGCTTTGTCTCCAGGACAAAGTTGACGTAGGCGTCTTTTCTTATTAGCAAATCGCCTAGCTTTTTCTTTCGCAAATTCGGAAGATGAAGTTGCTAACCTGCACGATTCGATAATCTTTTCTCTAAGAGCTATAACATATTCATATGACGATTGTGTATCATCGTCAATATTATCGGAAGTTATCAAATCGTGTAACAAGGACATTGGCCCGCGCGGTTGCGCGCCAAAGACAAGTTCGAAAGGAGAAAACCCTGTATGCTCGTTGGGAACCTCTCTATAGGCAAAGAGGACTGCAGGTAAAACCCTGTCCCAATCTTCAGGATGATCCTCCGTTATCTTGCCAGTAAGTTCTTTAGTGTCCTGTTAAGACGTTCTACCAATCCATTGGACATTGGATGATAAATACTACTGAGAGACCTTTTAATGTCTAGCGTAGCCATTACCTGAGACATAACGTCCGAAATTAACTGAGTGCCGTGATCCGACAGTATTTCTCCGGGGAATCCCAGACGAGAAAATACGAGCCAAAGAGCATCAGCGATATCGACAGTTGATATGCTCTTCAGAGGAATAGCCTCTGGCCAACGCGTGCACATGTCCACGCAAGTGAGGATAAATTGGTGTCCTCTGGCTGACTTAATTTTGAACGGACCAATGATGTCTATAGCCATTTTCTGAAACGGCCGAATCGGAATATCTGCAGCCTGAATAGGAGCAGCATGTCTCGGACCCCTAGACTTGACCTCTTGACAAATTTTGCAAGATCGGCAATAAATTCGGATGTCTTTATTCACGAATGGCCAAAAGAATGACGCAAGGACTCTAGTTTTAGTTCTGGAAAAACCCATGTGTCCCGCACACTGAGAATCGTGTGCATGCCGAAGAATTAAGGCTCTCATACACTTAGGCACAAGAATTTGCGAATGCATAGACTTGTCCGAGTGTTGTACCATTCGTACCAATATACCATTCTTCATAGTAATATACGATTTGTGATTCGTATTTTGATTGGGATCCCCCTTCTTTGCAAGAAGGAAGTATTTCTTCAAAGAAGGATCCTCTTCTTGACGTTTAACAAACGAGTCATGGGAAATCACCAAGTGCTCGTCTTGGCTATCAACTTCATTACTATTATCAGATGAAGTTGGGGGATTAAGAGCTTGAGCTCTTGTCATCACTGCATTGACCGTTTGAATGTTTTTTTCTTCCCAACTAGAAATTTGTTGCGGGGTGCATTCCTTAACCCCATGAATACGACCGATTATAAGATCCGCAATAGGATTAGGAAGAAGACATGCATGGACATCTCCTGTGAAGAAAGGAGTGTCAATCCTAATAATAGCAGTAGGATAGCTTTCCATAGTACCACCAAATGTAACACATTTGATTGTTTTTTCCAGTGGCACAGCAAGGATCTATCAGAGACTCCTTAACCCCGACGGTAGTACATCCCGAATCGAAAAGTACTGAGACTAGCCTATCATTTATTAGACCTTTATGTAAGATGAGAGATCCTCTCCCATCATGCGCAACTGTAGCAGGTAGAGCAGGAAGAGGGTGACCACAACTTAGCGTAGATACAGTCGATGAATCGAACAATGTTAAGCATTGGGGGCATTCAGTTGCTCTCCCAAAATCGAAAGCACAACCAGTGATAGCCCTAGAGTTACCACTATCATTTACTGTATTACAGGCTCCATCAAACTCTTGTTGCGCAGAGTTTGCCTGTTGGTAAGGTCTTTTCTTGTTAAACCTAGGTCTACCTCGATTATCATATCCCCTGTAATTATTTTGACTATCATTTCCCCTGTAATTATTTCGACTATCATTTCCCCTGTAATTGTTATCATATTGCCTATTGTAATCATCATTCCGGTTTGAATCCCGGTTTCTAAATTCACCATCGTCATAATCTTGACGTCGAGAATGATTACCTCGAAAATTTGAATAATTATTATTTGGATAGCCTTTGCGAAAGTGTCTCAAATTATTACCACTAAAATTACGAGAACTACCATCTTGTCTCCACTGCATAGACGAAGAACCATCATGTGTTGGATTACTCCGCTTCTGAGTGTAATTTTGATTACTTCCCCTATTCCAATTTTGTTGAGCACCCTGAAATTTTTTTCTGAAATTAGGGCCATATGGTGTTGCCGAAGCAGCTGGCAACCCTTCTTTCACCTTAGAATTGCTAACTGTAGCATGGGGATGTGCTGTGGCATACTGACAACAGTATTCCTCCATTTCTTTTAAGTTTTTAGGCTTACGCTCATGAAGGAATGCAAGAAAAGAATCATTAACAGATGACAAAACCTTATCTCGCAATAATAAGTCCATTAGACCTTCATATGTTTTCTCAATCTGAGACAACTCAACCCATCGTGTAAATGTACGACGTATCTTGTAACAAAATCAGAGAAATCTACTCCATTTTCTGGCAACATTGTCCTAAAACGAAGACGATAGTCTTCTTGTTTTTAATTGGTATTTTTTTAGTGCTATGCTGCCCACCTGACACAACATCATAATTAGTCCTCTCATGTTCGTCTATTGTCATAAGAGTAGTCACTGTGTCCCACCTTAAAAAAATGGCATCAGTTTATGTTCAACATATTATTTTCCCTTTTTTTATGTCTATGCTATCGCACAAAAAATTGGAATTATCTAATAGTATAATACACTGCTACTCATCCTTTAAAAAGATTGAAATGAGGCAATTTAATCCTACTAACAAACTCCCTTTGTCGTAAAAACTCGAAGTATTGTTTTGCTGATCACAAATACCGTCTTCCGCCAATTTCTCAATTTCTCTAACTCCAAAGTTGCGAGTTTTTTCATCAAGTTCCCATCTTCTGTTTTCTTTCACTCCTCATGTTCCCATTTTTCTGATTTCAGCCTTCAGCTCATTTTCCTCTTTTCTAACTTGCCTCATAAGCAGCTTGCAGCATAAGCTTTGGAAATCCTCTCCTCTGCAGCAGCTTCTAAGCTTTGTGAATTTCTAAGGCTTTGTTCAGCATTCCAATCTCCTTCTGGAATTCCTCCATCAGCTGCTCTCCTACAGCCCATTTTCTTTTTGTTCAGCAGCCATCATCAGCTTCTCTGTTTTCTAGATCCTTTGTTCATTTTTCGCATGCTTCTCTCCTTCGCTAGCTTCTAATCTTTTCTTCAGCTTCTGCAGAGCTTTCAATTTTTTCTCTTCAGCTCCTGAGCGATTTTTTCTCTTCTCTGCACGCTAATGCTAATTGCTCCTGTCGTCAACTCGAAGCAGCATAGCCTCCTTGTGATTCCGCTCCCATCGAGCTTTTAACTGTTCTTCCCAGTTAGTTATACTTTTTATCAAGGGCTTCTCCCCTTGTTATAATAAAGTAGTCCAATGTAGACATTCTTGTCTAAATGATCATCAGAAACCTAGAAAAAAAATTAAATAAATTTACCTTATCCCACTTCAATGGGAGACAAAGTCTGAAATGCTAGACTTGTATCACAACTCACTTTCACTTTATATTTTACTCCGTCTTAGTCTTAGACAAAGAACTTTGTATTTTTCCTCTGTTTATAATGTACCCAACAAAATCCACTTGAGTACCTCTTGATGGAAAAAAAAAAAATTCCCTATATCCCACTCACTATGGGCACAAGTCTTTTTTCTATGTTAAAAACTTGAATATGTATTTCACCTTGTCTCAATCTTTTTGTAGATAACAAGTCTTCTTTTATCAAAGATAACTTGTAATAAATATCTTATAAAAATATTTTTATTAAGAAACTCTATATGAAAGAGTCTACCTTATCAATAATCCAATCAAAACATAGACCAAGTATGTGTAATGTAGACTGGTGCATGACAGTAATGTAGTACAAACCAAAAAAAATACAAAGACAAAAAATACAAATAAAACAGTACAAATGGCAACACTGTCTTAACCAAAAAATGTGTTGAGAAAGACACAAGAAAGGTGAGACCTACAGAATACAAACAAAACAAAATCGACAATCAAAACTGAAAAACAGACAAAAAATATTACAAAAAACAACGTTTAAGTACAAATTACATCTCACAGCTAAACATCAAATTAGCGAACCATTGTCACTAGCAAATTTTTCCAGAAATTAAAGAAAAAAATTATGTTCTGCACTATAGAACCGCTTACAGTAAGCCTCGATCAAGTGGCATATTTACCGTAAGACCCACCAACCGAAAAACCCGCAGAAAAATACACCTAAAACAGTAGAAGTGACATAAACATATAGCAATCAATTTCAATGTGTTGCAGAACAAGTTCAGTCACAGCTGAAACTAAAATAAATTTCTTGCTCCTTGCGAACACAGAAACGAAATGTCAAACGCGCACTGAACGTCAAATTCACTGTAACATAAAGTGGTATTCACGAACCAAAGTTACTATGACCTTCTCAAATTAGGGCTTGCACATTGAATGTTTACAATTTCACGTACTGTTTACAGACACTTACGCTGGCTCACTCCTCCAACAATGTAAGCTTGAATGCTCTGACCTAGAAAAGTCTGTTGTTGAATGAAACGTGTAACAACCAGCAGTACTGTTTACAATAGGAACCCGCCTTCTATGCAGTGATGGTCCACGTAGCAAATGCCTAGTAGTTCACTTCAGTACTTGTCTTGTTATGCTTTATGTAGCATTATAATATAAATGCTCGTACTGTTTATTTGGGTCAACCGTTGATGACCTATATCTGTCCTGTTGTAGCCAAAACTTGCAAGTGTAGAATTAGCGCTGTGTGTTACGGCTGTCCCGTGTGTAGCTTAGACCCACAGATCAGAAGTGTAATGTGTACTGTCCTTCTTGTAACTTTCTCGACAAAAACTGGAAGACATCATAACATGTAACAGCCAACCAGGAATGTAAATTTCTGGATCCATAAATGTCAACAATAATGTCAAATGCTCGCTCTGTTCTTTTTAAACCCACAGATCTGTCCATCAGAAATGTAAGTTTCTAGGCCACATTGGCGACAAGAAATGTATCATAAGAGCCCACGTAACTGGTCCACCAGAAATGTAACTGTCTTTTTTTTCTTGTTGAGGTGATCACTGGCCCAAGACAGTTTACATGTTGTTAGATGTGTAGTGCGAGCGTATGATGAATTGAGTGTGGGTGCGAATGAAGACGCGAATGTGCTTAGGCTCGTATAGATGTAGATCCTGCAACCCATACTCTCACATGCAGTAATCAAGGATGCTTTGACACTGCAGGCATGTTTCAAGACATTTATTGACGGGAACACACATAATATCAACAGGAACAGTCAGTGTAACAAGGTCATGCTGACCTGACATCGATAGGTATACATTTGGCATTCAAAAAGGTAAACATCAGAATAGACGTGCATGGTCAATAGCAAAGTTCTTCAATAATGACAGTTCGTAGCGTCGCCCTTGGCGTCTCTGACTAAACGCGTCAGATGCCTTAGTTACCTTGACACACAGGTGCAACTTGGCACTCTAATCCTAAAATCTTCCCTGCCAATTGCACATATCAGCTGTAGTATATAATAGCCGGAAGCACAGGCCTCGTCCCTAAACGTCGGCCCCGTGTACTTCTGTTAAATAGGTTATCATCAACCCTGCAGTAATACTTATTGTAGATAGAAGTTCCGCCAATCTGCGGCTCCCACAATATATCTTCGTCACTGGATTTCTGGACAATATAAGACTAACAGTCTTGGATGGCTACCTCGAGCACAAATATATAAGTTCTGAAATGGCGGATCAGTGAGCTGCTGTTCACCCTAGGTAATCCTTTACATGTTCTGCCACCGAAAAGCGTAATAATGCATAAAGGTCGGTATTACCTGAAAATGAATCCTCAGAACTAAACAAGGAATTCTGTCGTCATCCCGACGCACAGAGATTCACTGGGGAAAACTGCCATAGCAGTTACTTCGAAGATTCTCCCCGAAAAACAATGGACTCTTGGTCCCTTCAGAAAAACACGACCTCCCGGCTTCCCGGAAGTATATCTCACTCCCGCTTAAAAAACCTTCCCATAGGCCTACGCCGAACTGTCAACCTCTGACCCTAAAGGTCAAACACAATGAATGAATAAACAAGGGAAGACAACCCCTAATCAACCTGACATCGCAGGTAAAGACACAATTATCCTTATGATACAAACATAAGCAAATAACTTGACAGATGACTCCGTCGAAAATGACAGCAACAAATATGTACCCAATATAACTTACATTTTTAAACTGCAAGCGTACCGCTTGACTTATCATTTAACACTTCCCGTATATAATTATATATAATTATATATAATAGCCCCTTCAGTCATAACTGACTATGGGAATGCGCCCCTGAGGTGACAGCCCTCAGCTGCTTATTTTCCTGGTGCTCCTTTCGACGTTTTCTCCTCACCTCTGCTTCTTGTGTGAGCCTCTCTTCGCCCAATCTGAGGTGGCGCCGTAAATAGCATCGCCACTTAGTGCGATCGGCAGCTTCATCCTCCCATGTTGCTGGATCCATGTCCAGTGCCCTCATATCTCTCTGCACACATCTTTGAACCTCAGCTGTGGTCGCCCAACTGTTCTCTTGCCATCTGCTAATTGTCCGTAGAAGATATCTTTTGGGATGCGACCATCTTCCATGCGGCGAACATGGCCAAGCCAGCGAAGTCTGCGCTGTCTAAGAAGCGTATACATACTTTGAAGGCCAGCACGTGACAACACCTCGACATTTGTCACTTTATCTTTCCACGAGATGCCGAGGATGCGGCGTAGACACCGCAAATGGAAGGTATTGAGCCTTCTTTCTTGCTTAGCATAGGTCGTCCAGGTCTCGCTGCCATATAGGAGTGTGCTGGTGACGCAGGCATTATATACCGCAGCTTTGGTCTTCATTGTGAGTTTAGAGTTTCCCCAAACACGCGATGTGAGGCGGGCAAAGGTAGCTGCAGCTTTGCCAATGCGGGCAAAGGTAGCTGCAGCTTTGCCAATGCGGCTGTCGATTTCTGTATCCAGTGAGAGTTTGTCATTGATGGTAGACCCTAGGTATGTGAAGTGGTGCACCACTGCCAATTCATAGTTATCGATAGTGATAACTGGTGCACCCACAGCACATTCGTTTTTCTTTAGACTTATTGTGAGGGTGGTCCCCCCCCTTGCACATGCTTCCTAACTGGTGCACTGACTCAGCACATTCGTTTTCTTTAGACTTATTGTGAGGCCAAAGTCCTTGCATGCTTTAGTGAAGCGATTCATCAAGCTCTGAAGCTCCTGTTGGCTTTGAGTGATGACTGCAGCATCATCAGCGAACAACAAGTCTCTTATAGTGACCCTTCTGATTTTTTTTGTTTTTGCCTTCAGCCTTGAAAGATTAAACAGACGGCCATCTGACCTAGTGTGAAGGCATATTCCTTCAGTTGCATCTCTGAATGCATGTTTCAAGAGTAAGGCAAAGAAGATTCCGAAGAGGGTCGGAGCCAGAACACAGCCTTGTTTAACGCCACTTCGTATATCAAAGGGCACTGACGTGCTTCCAGCATATACTGGACTGTTCCCTTCATGCCGTCATGGAATGACTTTATCATTTCCAGCATTTTAGAAGGGCAGCCTATTTTCAGGAGGATTTTAAAGAGTCCATCCCTACTAACCAGGTCGAATGCTTTTGTGAGGTCTATAAAGGCGATATATAATGGTCTTTTCTGCTCTCTTGATTTTTCCTGAAGCTGGCGGAGAGAGAAGATCATGTCTGTTGTTGATCTGCCAGCTCGGAATCCACACTGTGACTCTGGATATATGCGCTCAGCTAACTTGTGTAGTCGCATTAAGATGACTTTGGCAAAAACCTTACCAACAATACTAAGAAGAGAGATGCCTCTGTAGTTATTGCAATCACTTCTGTCTCCTTTATTTTTACACAGTGTTACAATCTTGGCATCTCGCATGTCTTGAGGAATAGTTGTCTCTTCCCAGCACTGGCACAGCATCCTATGCAGGGGATGTAATAGCGTGCTCTTACAGCATTTGATTAAATCAGGAGGAATCCCATCACTGCCTGGTGCTTTGCCAGAGGCCAAGCTATCAATGGCCTTGCTGAGTTCCTCTAATGTTGGTTCGGCATCCAGCTCCTCCATAGTTGGCAGACTGTTGACACCATCAAGGGCTGCAGGCGTAACGGTATTGTCTCTAGCGTAAAGCTCAGAGTAGTGCTCGACCCACCTCTCCATCTGCTTACCCTTATCGGTTAGCTCTCTCCGCTGATGGTTTTTTAGCGGTGCCGTCTTACTTTTATGGGGGCCAAGTGCTTTCTTTATACCGTCATACATTTGTCTAATGTTGCCTGTTTGCGCTGCGATCTGGATGCTCTCACTGAGCTGGAGCCAGTAGTCATTTGCACAGCGTCGAGCAGTTTGTTGAACTTTGCTTCTCGTAGCCCTCAGGATCTGTAGGGTTCTGGCACTCGGTGAACGTTTGTATTCATTCATAGCACTGCGCTTAGCTTCAATGACAGGTGCCATCAAATCTGATGAAGCATCAAACCAGTCATTTGACTTTGCTGTTTTCTTACCAAAGGTGGCAAGTGCAGTACTTTGAATGGTGTTCCGTAGATGCTCCCAGTTCTCTGTAATAGTATCACCATGCTGAGGGCTACTGAGCACTTTCTCGAAGGTCGCAGTGAATTGAGCGATCATGAAAGGGTCTGACATCTTGCTGGTATCAATGCGTGGTTTCCCTTCATGTCTGACACGATAGAGTTTTCTTGGTTGTGCTCTGATTTTGCAGCAAACCAAGGAATGATCTGTATCACAGTCTGCACTATGGTACGAGCGCGTGGAGAGCACAGACCTGAGGAGTGGCCTTCTGACGAGAATCAGGTCAAGTTGGTGCCAGTGCTTGGATCGTGGGTGTCTCCATGACACCTTATGCTGGGGTTTTGTCTGAAAGTAGGTGTTGGTCACGCAGAGGTCATGGTGGACGCACAACTCTAAGAGCCGTTGTCCATTTTCATTCATCTTGCCAATACCAACCTGCCCAGACATGAAGGCCATGAAACATTATCGGCACCCACTCTAGCGTTAAAGTCACCAAGGAGAACAAGCTGTTCTTGCCTAGGTATGCTTTTGATAATTGCTGTTAGATTCTCGTAGAACTCGTCTTTAGCTTCTGAGGCAGAGTACAGAGTAGGAGCATACACACTGACAAGGGTGATGGGACCTGTGCTAGTTTGCAGGCGGAGCGTTAACAGGCGTTCTGATCCATTCTCGCCTGGTTCAACCATTTTAGTTAGCGATTTTTTGACCGCAAAACCTACTCCGTGTTCTCTAGCTTTATTAAGATCTTTCCCTTAAAAAAGGCGCTCACCGTTCCAGAGCCCGCCACTGAACAGCTATATCCACCTGAAGTCGTAAAAGCGTTATCGTTTATCCTGTAGGTTCCACAAAATCATCAGCATCCTCATGAATTTTAGGATAACGCAAAACGTGCGTATTCCGTCAACATCTCATGAGGCTTCTAGCATTTATAAGTTAGTTTAGAAAAATATGATCTCGTCTGATTATTTAGCAGTAAAATTAACTTCATTATAGCTACATTATTGTTTAATGCTAGAAATTATAATTAATTCTGCTATCCACTGAAACACGTCACTAGAAAATAATACAGACTATATAAATTTGGCACTCTGCGCAAAATCTAACTAGTGAAATATGAAATAAGCGACTTAACACTTTATCACTTCACAAAATACTAGATATAATATATATTAATCTCACCCCAGAACTACGGTAACACCACGACTAGGATAATTCACTAGATAGGTAGTTAGAAGCTCGTCAGAAATTTGACGAGAACTATGAAATTCGCTATACAAGCTTCATTCACTAGCACGCGTGTTTCCGTCTACTGAAGATGTTGAAGACTGAAATGAAATCAGATTTCAGCTTCTGGGTGGATATTTGAAAACAAGGGCACACAATCCCACATTTTCTCAAACTCCGAAATCATCTCCCCTTTTACGTGTAAAACACCTACGTCAGCTTAACGCGTGACGTAACTGCCACCAGTGACCGAGAAATGCGCGTGACAGTTGCAAATCTCAGACAACCGTCTACAAGGCATGGGCGATTTTCACGCTTTCGCCGGAGCTATTTGACGAAACGCTCGCGGTTTACTTAAAAATGCAGACACTCAGTCTGCTTGCCATGTCCCGCGGAGTGAATTTTCACACTACAGGCCCAGAACTCAGCCGTAGAAAACACTGTCCCCGGGGAAACTGCAGACAGCTGTCGGCTCTCCGGTCTGACGGAATGCATTATAACACTTCTCGTCTGACTGACATCTATGTAATAGAATTACGTATCCCAGTATGAGAAAAAACACAAGGTAAAGTTTGAGAATACTGAAGAAAATATTTTTCGCAACCGAGTGATGCGAAAAATACAGGAAAACACAAGTACGGAAAGATAATAAAATAAAAGGATTCTGGTGAGAGAATAGGAAGAAGATCTAGGCAATTTAATGATCATAGACCTACGTGACAGGACGTCCCCCCTTTAAGATATGGAAGCACTCCATGTCTACGTTATGGAATTAAATTTCCTATAACCGTAGCTTCGGGGTGTCTGTCTTCTTCCCTCTCATCTTCCCCCTCCATCTCTGTCCAATTCCTACTCATGAAGTCTGCCCCGACGTTTCCTTCCTCTGGAATGTCTCCCATGCGCGCTTGAAAGAGCGTCGC
The DNA here is from genome assembly GCA_024509875.1 of Oreohelix idahoensis. Taxonomy (NCBI): domain Eukaryota; kingdom Metazoa; phylum Mollusca; class Gastropoda; order Stylommatophora; family Oreohelicidae; genus Oreohelix; species Oreohelix idahoensis. Next base: position 19,145 of record JAMPIV010015653.1, read on the forward strand.
CGCTTCTGACATTTTTCAAAGATTTCCTGTGTGTGCAGTGGAGTTTCCCTGCCACTATCGTCATCTTCGTCAGTTTTGGCGATCGTCAGGAGATGGTCGGAGGTCGGCACTGGTCTTTCCAAGTATCTCTTTAAGAGATTTAAATGGAAAACCTTCTCCTTTCCTTGAATAGAGATCTGGTAGTTAGCCTTAGAAATCTTTTTCAGGACTGTAAACGGCCCTTGCCATCCGATCTTCAGTTAGTTGTTTCCGGTAGGGAGTAACACCAAAACTTTCTCTCCTGCTTCCAGTTCTCTTTCTTTCGCGACTTTCCTGTATCGGTTAGCGTGCTTTGTGCGTGCTCGCTTAAAGTTAGTCGTTGCTAGGTCCCACCCTAGTTTCAACCTTTCCTTTAAAACCGACACATATTTATTTGCTGAGACAACTGTCTCATCCGCCTTCTCGTCTGTCAGAGACTGAAGTAAGGCTTCAAGCGGGCCCTTAATGGGTCTGCCGAATAAAAGCGTAGCTGGCGGAAATCCTGTGGAAGTATGAGGGGATTCTCTGTAGCCAAATAAAGCTGCAGGAATACAAAGATTCCAATCTTCATGTTTCACTTGTGCCAGCTTACTTAACATCATGTTGCGGTTTCCATTAGCACGTTCCACGAGCCCATTTCCGGCCGGAGTATAAGGCTTTGTGTGGATGTGTTGGGTCCTCAAGATCTTAACGATCTCATCCATCAACAGGTTTCGGTATGGAGATCCGTTATCCGTCAGCACTTGCTGAGGGAATCCCAACCGAGTGAAAATCTGCACGAGGGCTTCTGCGACATGCTTGGCATCTGCGCATGTTAGCGGGATAGCTTCTGCCCATAAAGTGCATGTATCGACTAAGGTCAGGATGAACCTGTTCCTTCTTTCAGTCCTTTCGGAAGACCCTAAAATGCCGATCACAACCCGTTCGAATAGTGTTCTCATTATTGGCATTTCACGCAAAGAGACTGGGGGTGTCCGTTGCTTGGGTGGTACTCGTTGGCACCGGGCACAGGATTTTACATACCTGATAATATCAGTGTTTACTCCTGGCCACCAATAATGAGTGGTTATACGTTGGTTTGTGGCGTTCTGTCCCATATGTCCGCTGAAGGGAAGAGAGTGCCCCATTTCTAGGATTTGGCTTCTGTACTGTTTCGGTACTAGGAGCTGGTTGTAACCTTGATCAGGCTTGCCCGTTCTGCGATACAGTACGCCATCCTTAGAAAAAATGTCCTTGTGCTGTGTTGGTTCCTTCGCCATGGGCAGTTTCCTAAAGCAGGGTGCCAAAGTAGGATCCTTTTGTTGCGCTTCTTTAAGTTCCATAGGTAACAAATTAGGCGCAGGCTCCCGTTCCTTTTTGGTTTGCCCTCTTGTAGTTACTGCTGCCAAAATCGGCTCTTCCGGTTTCCCAATACACACGTATCTCCCGCCAAGTATGACTGGGTAGATGGGATCATCCATAACAGCCGCTTTGATCACACCTCTGACAAAGTCAGAGTGTATCTCCACCAATGCAATGGGAAGCGCTGTAGGTGCCTCACTCTTAGAAACTCCACAAAGTTTGACGGTCTCTCCTGTCTCTTGACCGGGTTTAACCAGGTTTCTGGCAACAATGCAATCGTAAGAAAGCCCCGTGTCGAATAAACAAAGACTTTGAGAACCGTTCAAAATAACAGTACCTCGCGTTGAGGGTCTATCCCCAACAGGTTGGGAATCACTGTCAATAATTCCGCCTTGCGAGACTGTTAGCAAGCATCCGATGCGTTTAGACTCGGTGTGCTCGGTCTGATCATATGTCCCGTGCTCAGGGGTTCTCCCTTTGCCACCTTGTCCTTTCTGGCTGCGCTGCCATGTAGGGCGGTCGGGTTGATCAGACTGTTTGGGGTGGTTGGGGTACTTGTTCTTGTAGAACTTGGTCTTTTCAGGAGGGGGGTTTTGAGGTCCAGTTTCTCGGTGGTTATTCGAGTTGGAAGCCTGAGAAGATTGCTCTAGATTATTTTTTCGAAAATGCTCCTCTGTCGGTTTCCGTTTTGTGGCCGGTAGTTCAGCCAGCGCATTTTGATAACGCTCAGACTTCTGTAAAATGTCTTCAAGCTTTTCTGCCCCCTGCTCGGCAAGAAATCTCCGGGTATCCGCAGACAATGTGTTCTTTATTTGTTCTGTTCGAACAAGTTCCTCAAGACCTTCGTAGGTAGAGGGGAGCTGCGAGAGCTCTAGGCACTTTGTCAGATAACCCTTCAAACGAGACGAGAACTGCTGAAAAGTTTCAGAATTCTCTTTCCGGCTGTTGCGAAACAGTTGCAAAAATTTTCGAGCGTTCATTTCAAAGCGCTCCAGTAACGCTTTCTTCAACAGATCATAGTTGTCTTGTTGGCTGCTCTCCAGTTTTGCATACACATCGTAAGCAGAACTTTTCAAAGCCTGGGAAAGCTTCATGTTCCAACGCGACCTCTCTAAACCGTACAGAGTTGCATTTTCTCTTTCAAAATTTCTCTTCCCATGTGTCCTCATGCTGTCTTTCCTCTCTCTTTCCTCATGTCTAACTATCGCTGCTATTAATCGGCAATAAAGCACCTAATGCAAACACGACTACGCCAACTAAATGGTAGTTAAGATTACTTCTGAAAAATAAGTTGCTGCAGTGGAAAACAAAATATTATTGCAAAAAATTTTAAGGAGAAAAAAAAATACTTTAATTTTTAATCCACTATAAGTTTCACCTCTGAAGACAGTTAGGGTAAGGGAGGCAATTAATCTGGACAAATAGTCCGAAACGCACTCCTTAACTTAGTTCAAACACCTTCCTGCTTCAGAACCCTTGTGAATGTTATACACTCACAAAACTTTACCAGCGTTTAGTATTACAAATCAACAATTAACATATATTCCGACAAAATCCACCTGTAAACCAAATGTATAATGTTCAAATGCTGTGGAAAAAAACTTATCAGTTTGTGTGGTCAGCACGCCCGCAAAATGATCGTTAGTCTAGGGGATAAATTATTATAAAATAAAACTCACAAGACAATCACACTCTTACTCTATTACAGAATAAAGAATCTTAAGTTCAAAAACCCGATAGACGAGTCCACATTTGTCGTACTCGTCTTCCTATTCTAAGTTCAAAAATCCGTCGGGCGAGACCCCATTTGTCGTAGATTTTTTTTATAGGAGAATTAAGACTTGGGTTGGCCCCTTCTGAATAGGTTGGAATGAGTGATAGTCACAGTGAGGGATAGAAATACAACATAGATTTCCACGAGTGAGGTGATAGAATAGTGATAGATGCTGTCTCTGAGAGCGGAAAATCTTCTCTCTCTCTCACCTATCTTCTACGTCAGATCTAAAGTAGTCAGACAGTCTAACATATATATATTTTAAATATATCTATATCCACTCACGTGCACGCACATTCAAGTGACGACAGTTAAACACACAGACGTGGGAAATCTATAACAATGAATATATATATTTTTAAGAACGAGCTGACCGACGCACTGATTTAGTTCAAGAGAGATTTTATTATTATCATCCAAACAAAAAATCTTCTCACAACACCAAAAAAATGCATCAAGGAAAAACATATACAAATAGTCATAAAATTCAAGAAAATGCTACAAGGATGATAGCCCGTTAGAATCTTACTCTAGGTTTAGCCCACAGCCCGTTAAGAGAACAGATGATGGCCCAAAGAGTTATAGATACATAGGGTTGAGTCTAAGAGGTTTCTTTCTTTCTCGTAAATGTATGAACAGAGTTGGATAATCTGATTTAGCCTAAGAAAAAGAAACTCTAGCATTTGTAACAAATTCTGCAGATTAAAAAAAAAGTTAAGACAGCAAATGGGTGACAAAATACACCGGTAAAATAACACTCAGACCTGCGTACTCTCATTCATTCAGCCATGGCCATGTGCTCACATTTATACTTACAACTTTGCTCGCTGCCTCTGGGAACATAATAATTCTAGGACCTTCACACAGACCCGTAAATGCAGTTCTCGACCAAGAAATCCCCAGTTTCAACAAGACGTACTGAATTTCTCTGTCTCAGGGAACGATTCCTTGGGTGTTCTATTTTTTTTCGGATGTCTGTTGAGTCACATAAAATTTGTCCAGGCACGAAAGTTAGCAGAGCACAATGTCATTAGCTTTGGTTCCTAGAATTTAAGGAATGTAAGATCGGTGTCTACTTTCAGGAAGGTACTATATTTGGTCACCACAATACTAGTCAACGGAATGTTACTGCTATTTGCTTGCCACAGCGGGCTGAACTGTACTAAAGCGTTATTTTGGAAGAATTAATTCTGGCGCGAAGGCCTCTTACTTCATTTAACTGTTAAAGTTCAGGTAATGAAAGTGATTTGTTTCTTCACAAATAATGCTCACGTACTAGAACGCTGGCAAAGTTGGGTACCACCGTTACACTATATAAAAAGGAAAGAACACATATCAAATAATTTACAATATGTACCCAATATAACTTACATTTTTAAACTGCAAGCGTACCGCTTGACTTATCATTTAACACTTCCAGTAAAGTAAGTTATATTTTTAAAAAAAATCATCAATCCTCATGAATTTAGGAACACGTGCGTATTCCGTCAACATCTCATGAGGCTTCTAGCATTTATAAGTTAGTTTAGAAAAATATGATCTCGTCTGATTATTTAGCAGTAAAATTAACTTCATTATAGCTACATTATTGTTTAATGCTAGAAATTATAATTAATTCTGCTATCCACTGAAACACATCACTAGAAAATAATACAGACTATATAAATTTGGCACTCTGCGCAAAATCTAACTAGTGAAATATGAAATAAGCGACTTAACACTTTATCACTTCACAAAATACTAGATATAATATATATTAATCTCACCCCAGAACTACGGTAACACCACGACTAGGATAATTCACTAGATAGGTAGTTAGAAGCTCGTCAGAAATCTGACGAGAACTATGAAATTCGCTATACAAGCTTCATTCGCTAGCACGCGTGTTTCCGTCTACTGAAGATGTTGAAGACTGAAATGAAATCAGATTTCAGCTCCTGGGTGGATATTTGAAAACAAGGGCACACAATCCCACATTTTCTCAAACTCCGAAATCATCTCCCCTTTTACGTGTAAAACAACAACGTCAGCTTAACGCGTGACGTAACTGCCACCAGTGACCGAGAAATGCGAGTGACAGTTGCAAATCTCAGACAACCGTCTACAAGGCATGGGCGATTTTCACGCTTTCGCCGGAGCTATTTGACGAAACGCTCGCGGTTTACTGAAAAATGCAGACACTCAGTCTGCTTGCCATGTCCCGCGGAGTGAATTTTCACACTACAGGCCCAGAACTCAGCCGTAGAAAACACTGTCCCCGGGGAAACTGCAGACAGCTGTCGGCTCTCCGTGATGCGAAAAATACAGGAAAATACAAGTACGGAAAGATAATAAAATAAAAGGATTCTGGTGAGAGAATAGGAAGAAGATCTAGGCAATTTAATGATCATAGACCTACGTGACAGTGCTATAGCAGGATCATCAACGTAGAATGAATGGAAAGCACCCGACGGAGAAAAGGTGGAACAGTAATTGAGGAAAAGATGCTGGCGACAGATTAAACACACGTTGAGGAAACCAGTCGGTAGTTTTACAGGGTAGTTAGTGATATGGTATCCACGAGGTAAGAAAAACTGAGGACGCTCCAAAACACACAGAGATCCGTGGTCACTATAAAAAACTTTAGATTTGGGACGAGCTTGGACGCAGGGTCTACACGTTAGGGTCCCCAGCTAATCTGCAACCGATGGAAGCTGCTCTCCGCCGTGCTTGGGACTTGGATTCACCAGAATTTCCTGCAGAGATTTGTGCGTTCTGTGCGGAGCCGCTGCCAAGCTTGCTTGCCAGCATACAGTTGCCATACTAGGTTTTGAGACTTGTTTGGATTTTGACTTTAAAACGCGGACAGTTTGATTTTGTTATTGGTTGCATTTTTGGTTTTCACCCTTGTCTGGTGTGATTACATAATTTATTAAAAATCAAATGTACACATTAATGACCAGCATGGGTGAATAGAAAAATGAACAACGATGTAAATTTTTGTATACAATTTTTTTTAACTGGCTGGTCGAGATCAGTCAACGTTGATATTGGTGCGTTTTCACTGTGCTTCAGTATACAAGTATGTATATTCTATTACACGAGTACACATCTTTGACCTCGCAAACATGTCTTTTGACATTTAGTAGACTTTTTCCAAGCAAGTATTTCTGTCTGTCATCTAACGATAAATTGTCACGAACATTTTTTTTTTCGTCAGGATACCACTGGTAACTTATACAGTTGCTGTTTAACTAATACGCAGTTAATTTACGGCATTCATTCTCATACACGTACCAGGTAGAAGCGTCTGCAGTTATTTAAGACAACTGGTACGCATTCCAAATAACATACAAGCCTGCATAACAGAAAAAAAATGAGGTAGAAACCAAACACGTACAACTATGTTATAAAAAAAATATATGCCAAAGAAGAAGGTTACAGAAACTAATGTCTCTCCCATATACACCACACATCATCCTTTGACAACAACCTTTGTAAGAGCCTCTATTACTTTCGAATCAGTATAAATCAGTCAAACATTCCACTTCTGTATTTGTTACAGTTTACTGCATTTTGATGTTTTCTTCGCCTATTTGAGTCAGAGAGAGAGAGAGAGAGAGAGAGAGAGAGAGAGAGAGAGAGAGAGAGAGAGAGAGAGAATAAACAACAATTTAAGGTGGTTTGAACCGTTCGTCAGAATAAGGCTAAATTAATTACACTAACACGCTTTTCACTCCTCAGCTGGGTAAAGTGCAATGGACGCCCTAGTTAGCAAGATATATAATATTAAAGATTTTCTGACGAAATAAATACATGACAATAGCTAAAGCAGTGTACTTCAAGCAAGAATAAAAACTTGCTCCAAACGAACTTTCATTGTACAAACGCCACACATATGGAAAAGTTATACACAAAGGTTTTCGATCAGCATGCTCGCAAGATTGCAGCTTTATAAAATGTTATCTAAAGTACTGCCTGCCCTTTACATTTACAACACACAGTAAGCTCGCAGACAACACCAAAAACTAATCGCAAGGAAAAAAGAGAATGAGAACAAGGCTAGTCATCAACGGAGAGAGAACTTTTTCATCAGAAATCTCTTTTCAACATCAAGTGCAGCCAAGTTATCGGACGTCATCGGAAAACGTTTAAGACGAGATTTATGGAAGATTGGCTGCCTTTAGCCAAATTGTCTCATTCAAAGAAAGTATAAAACTTCCATGGGCTCCTGATTTGTTCTCTGATTGTAGCGTTTCTTCAGTCTGGAAAATAGGCGACGCTTAAATGAAAAAAAGTCTCTGGGTAAATTCTCGTAAAAGAACTATTGCTCCAACTTCGGATGCATTTAGCTTAATTAGAAGCTTTCATGTTAGCAAGGTTATCGCTATACTTAACGTAATAACGCAGCTAACAGAATTTATAGGGAATATCGTAAAACATAATTACACGCATACATGTAGAGAGACTGTAAGCAGATTTGTAGTAGTGTAACATTTTGTACAGTGCCCTGCTTGGGTTTGAAATTGGTGAAGAAAATGCAGCAACAACAAAAAACAGTTAATTCAGACAAAGAAAAGGTAAAAAAAAAGGTAAAGGATCCCTTTAAACGCCCATTGAGGCATATTGGGAATATGGTGGTAAGCCCATATTTTCTTGACCATTGGCACACTAGAGGTGAAGTGGTCAGCATCACGCCAGCCGCCTTAACCTTCCCAGACAAAGAAAACGTGTTATTTACTCACTTCTCTGTGAGACTACTATTTTCCACGTGAAAACTCTTGCTGATAGTGGACTCTTGAGTTTCTAACAGCATTCTGTTTATCTTTATTTAGAGTTGGAAAGGCTCCTACCTTAGACTAGTGTCTACACAGAAGCACATTACGTGGGTTAGTGTCCAAACATAAACACATTACGTGGAATGTTGTCCATCACAAAATACTCTATCTTGTCTCAAAATATTTCAAATAAAAGGGAAATGTATTAAAGACTACCGACACTCCGCCCTGTGTACCAGACTGTATTGACGGAGCTAACTGTGCTATTTATATCCTTGCTTCCTGGGAAAACTCTACGGAGATGCAAATAGCCTCAAGCTGCCCACTGCTTTCTTTGAAAATATTCAAGTAGACGTCCGAGAGTGTACGAAGAAGAAGAAGATCCTTGCGAATGAAAAGAACATTTTCAAAGTGACCTGGTGATGGCATAACGGCAGTAGAGATCCATAGCAAATGTCATGGCTATAAAAGTAAAAGCTGTAATGGGAAATTCTGTAAGTGATTAACCGAAATAATTACGTCTTTACTAGATGTAGGCTATTAGTAGCGAGTTTATTTAATTATCATCTTTTCTGTAGAATATGATTTTTTTTATTCTTCATTCTGCAGCGGGTTAGCAGTCACACTGTTATAGTTTTATTTGAATGATATCCAGCATCCTCATGTATATAATTTCTTCGTAACTAAGACATTTTATATTAAAAAAACATCTTATTTGACAATTTTTGTGGTAAAAATTACACGTGAGTTGATTCGTCAAATTTACTGACACGAAAAGCAAAGGCATTGAGTCTGAATGCAGAGAAAAGCTCCAGATGCGAAGAAACACATTGTCCAGTTATAAACAACTCAGCATACTCAAACAGGGCAGCAGTACATGGGCGGAAACGGGAAGGAAAAGTCTTTTACAGGCTTTTAGATGCTGGTAATGCCCAGACCATAAGTTTCACTTTCCATGCTTGCACGAAGAAAGGTGGACAAATATCGAGGCCATTTGTGCGCACTTCGTCTGACCAGTACTATCATCCACCGACCAAAAAACTCCATAAAACATATTCAATATTATTTGTCGATTTTCACTCAAGAAAATATAACGCATGAAATCATTTACAACTGGAATGTCTGGGACGTGGGTGCTGCTGGAGTGTAAAAGATGGTACTGAGAAATGTTAAGAATATGAGATGTAAGTTGATTTTGCTTCGAGCGTGCGTAGATTCCCGAAACTGTTACTGCCATGTAATGATTGTTCGGTAACGCTGACAGATTTTATGTGTTCGTGTTTTTACTTTGGCTGATATGGTGATGGCGTCTGTCGTAAAGTACAAAGGTTTTATGAAGGGAAAGATATGTGAATGTAAAGAAATAATGGATGTTCAGAAATATGTTTTATTCTCTGATTGCTGGAGACGAACTATCTTGTAAACAAAGATAAATGTGTCTCCAGTGTGTAGTCCATTTGTAACACTTATAGCCCTATATAAATTTTAATTTTGTTGCTAGTAAATTACTTCCTCTATTAGTTTTACAGCAGTATCCTTCTTATTTACACATATTGCGTCTCACAAACATACAATAATGAAAACAAATGTGATGATGGGTTTTATTAGTGTTTACTTTTATACCTTTCTAGGTTCTTATAAATGAAAATAATCTAAGGCACCATCTATAGTTATATCGTGATGTCTGTTAGATTTAATTAAAATACAGAGTTTGGTTTATCATCTTTAGTAATAATGAAAACACTTGTCTTACTGGTTGAAAAAGTGTTGCAACATTAAATTACTCTGCGGTATTTTACTTACACTGTTGTCTTCATTTCAGTACCATTAGATGAGAACGTACATGTTTTCTGTCGTTTAAATTCAACAGAAGTCAAGCGTAAACATATACTCGTTATTTATTAATATTTTAGGTTTAAATGTAGTAATTGTGAAAGTGATTCCAAACTATTATTTTGATGACAGTTGGCCGAATTCGTCAGTTGAAGGTTCATTCAGTCGTACGATTTGCCAATAGACAACACAGAGCCAATGTTATGTAGATTCGAACCCGGCTTTCCATATGGCAACCATTCCTTACTGAGAGAAAGATTTTATATTGAATTTTACTGAGCTGAACAGGCAGTGAAGGATTTCCCTAGCATATCTCAATTTTGCACCGCGGTGATTGTATCACCTGAACGGATCGGGTTTGAACTTCATGAGCATCTGTTTCTTCTCTGTCTTCTATGCTGTATTTTTCGTTGTCTTCTCCGAGCGCTTATATCTATTCATTATCAGATCTCTGTATCTTTACCATTCATACGCCTCCTACAACTTTCTTGTTCTCTTAACCGCGCTGAGAGGATAAGGAATGAAATGAATACGACTTGGAGAGATGAATGGTTTAAGTTCTGTGGTCCCCTGGTGCTGAAAGGACAATGTAAGTGTTAGGTTCTCTTTTTATATCATAGTAGTTGTGAAGAGATATTCAACTTCGGAGAAAGTCCCTCCTTATTAACCTTTCTTTATGTGTGTAGAATCCACATGGCATTCCATCTTGCCAGTGATAGTTTTATATCAATACTTTATAAATTACACTTTTAGTCTCTAGCAGTAAAGAACACTCGTCAAGGCCAGTTTGGACGTGAAGACGATATGATACTTTAATACGTGAACAGGCTCCAGTAAAACATCAAATTAAGGCAATGGCATGACCTAGCCAGTCCTTGATAACGTCGCTATTCAGTCGACTATGGACAAGATGTCTTCGACATGTTGCTGCATACTTTATTTAATATTTCTACTCACGTTCCTCGACATACAGCATTCACTTGTCCTAATATATCAATCTAGCATAGACTCCACGAAGCAGATGGACGATCTAGCTGTAATAAATCTTTATAACTCTGTAGTAAGAGTACACATATAGGAGCTGCACAAATATACGTCCGTTCACACTCAGGAATACATTCGAAAGGCTTCCAAGTATCGCTCACTTCTGCTAAGTCTGCAATAATTGTCCAAACGACAATGACGTACTTCCGGGAGTAACCCAGGAAACGTAATATCAACAAGCTGGTCTGTAAACAAACCTAGTCGAATACGATAGATATGTTATGATTTTACTCATAACAGTAAGCTTGGCAGCTGTTGTATTTACCCAGAAACAGTTTTTCCAGCAAACGTGGTCTAACAGGAGAAGAAAGGTTGATACAAATAAAGAAAACTACTTGAACTGATGTCGAAGAAAATATGCACACATAAGGGGCTCCACTACAATGAAAACTGGATTTTACGTACAAAATATCGATTTTTTACTTTTGAGCTTATTTTATTAAATAATCATCGAGGAATCGATTGAGCAAGGTTTTATACATAAAAAATGCATTTGATGTATCAAAAAGCATATTGTCGGCACTACCCCATGCTATGATTTTCAAATTTGTGCCGAAAATGCACGATTTCTCTCTAAAACTATCCAACAGAGGTGTCTCAAATTTGGCATGCATGTAGTACACATATATATCTTTAAAGTAACACATCTGCATTTTTGATATTTTGGTAATTTTCTTTTATAAATTTAAAAAAAAATATTTTTTAAAAAATTTTTTCACACAAATATAGTTTTTTTTTTTTTAAATCATTAAAAATAGAATTTTAAACTTATCAAAATAATCATGAGTAGTACACATCTATATCTTTAAAGTAACACATCTGCATTTTTGATATTTTGGTAATTTTCTTTTATAAATTTTTAAAAAATATTTAAAAAAATATTTTTTCATACAAATATAGCTTTTTTTTAAAATCATTAAAAATAGAATTTTAAACTTATCAAAATAATCATGAGTAAAATTGTTTTAATTGTCAGTCACAACATGTGGGTTCCAATTTGATAAAGTTTGGTCAATGGGAAACAAGATTTTTGCTCTTGAAAATTGGTGAAAAACCCAATATAGCGGTTGTTTTTTTTGGTTACCATGGTAGAAGGACAGAAGAAAAATTAGGCAAGACAAAGGCGAGAGGAGGAGCTGCAGGAAGCTGAAGGAGGTGCAGCATATAGTGCTGGACAATTTTAAACACATTCCGCCCCCCCCCCCCCCCCCAGAATGGAGTATATTGGACAAGACAAGTCACTCGGTGACTAAAATGCATTTTTCTCAAAACTAACATTTTATTAACAAAAAATGTTATTTTTTTTACAAACTCTCTAATAGATCAGTCTGAAATTTGACATGCATGTAGGACACATATATACCTTTGAACTGACAAGGGCTTTTTTTTGATATTTTGGTAATTTGCTTTGATATATTTTTTTTTATATTTCTTTTTTCATTGTTTTTCATACAAATATAGTGTATTTTAAAAAATAATCATTAAAATAAGAATTTTAAACTTATCAAAAAAAGCCTATGGCAAATTGTTTTAATTGTCAGTCACAACATGTGTGTGCAATTTGATAAAGTTTGGTCAATGGGAAACATAAGTTTTTAGCTCTCGAAAATTGGTGAAAATCCAAAATGGCGGATGTTTTTTTTTTTTTGGTTACCATGTAGAAGGAAAGAAGAAAAATTAGGCAAGATAAAGGCGAGAGGAGGAGCTGCAGGAAGCTGAAGGAGGTGCAGCATATAGTGCTGGACAATTTTAAACACATTCAGCCCCCCAGAATGGAGTATTTTGGATAAGACAAGTCACTCGGTGACTAAAATGCATTTTTCTCAAAACTAACATTTTATTACCAAAAAATGTTATTGTTTACAAACTATCTAATAGAACAATCTGAAATTTAGCATGCATGTAGGACACATATATACCTTTAAATTGACAAGGGCTTTTTTTGATATTTTGGTAATTTGCTTTGATATATTTTTTTAAATATTTTTTTTTCATTGTTTTTCATACAAATATTGTGTATTTTTTTTTTAAATCATTAAAAAAAGAATGTTAAACTTATCTAAAAAATCCTATGACAAATTGTTTTAATTGTCAGTCACAACATGTGTGTGCAATTTGATAAAGTTTGGTCAATGGGAAACATGAGTTTTTAGCTCTCGAATATTGGTGAAAATCCAAAATGGCGGATTTTTTTTTGTTACCATGGTAACCACATGTTTTTTAACAAAATAAACTGTAGAATTTGGTTCATGGACATACACTGTGTCTATTGAGCACATAAAAAGTTTGAAAATGTTATTAGAACAAAAGTTAGTTTTCACTGTAGTCCAGCCCCATAAATCACATACTCCTTGCATAATCTAGAAGAGTGTCATACTTTGATTGGAAATGTCTGCCCCTTCAAGCTGAGCGTTCTGTCTGTTTTCTTTCTATTGCTTGTCCACGCCCTCTCTTCTGTCATTTTTAATATATCAGCTCTAATTCTGTCGTTAGCCGTGTCAATCTTGATAGAGCCCGGCTAACGCCCCCCCCCCCCCCCCCCCCTTTCCACGTGCAACTTGCGGCAAATTTTGACTAAGTCTTTTATCTAGTGATTCTTGGGGAAGCGGCAAAAATTCTGTTTCTTTGAGTCAGAGTTCTCGTCTAACCAGGAGAACTTCTCTGTCCTTTATTTCATGCCGTCCTGGGGTTTTTCATCCTGAACGTAGGACGCTGGCAGGACGAGGAAAAGTTGATAGCGTTACGCCCCTTTCCCCCGTCTTGAGGCGACCGAAGGCACTCTCACGTAAATCTTACGTCTGGTGTTGTTTTATCTCTTGCACGCACGCGAAGCTACGAGCTACGCCACCTGCAGATTTTTCTTACTATTTAAGAACTAGTCTCATGGTCAGCTGTTAAGTGCCCGCTCTCCACCCATCACCTTTTCAAAACAACAACAACATTTCGTCTTTAGAGGAATCGTTGCTGCCTAACAAGACTGTGATACAGTTGATAGCTTATGCGGAAATACTTGTGCGGAAATTGTATTCCTTGCTCGGTAAGCACACAATATTTTCTTAGTTAATTTCGTGGGGGTTTTCTCTCTGCTTAAATAATATCAAGTCGTGATCCCGAGTTACGCGATTTTACCTTTAATGTATTTTACTTAAAGTAAAGTAATTTTTGGTATGACCGGGGGTTCTGTTTTTTTTTTTTTTTTGCACGATACCAATTAAACTCCACCAAGAGGTAAGCCAAGAGGGATTTTATTTTAAATGACAGAAGAGATAGTCAAATTTATATCATTTTTGTAACTTTGTTTTTCCATTTGAGTATGTGTTAAATTAATTCTGTAAAGAATATTGATATTTGTTCTTCTGATACTAGTGAGTATTAGCGCGATGTTAATTTTATAACACTCCCAGTATAGTCTCAATTGAGAAATATCTCATGGGCATTTTTATTTATCTATTTGTGTTTTGAATGGCTACTATTGCCTTGCCCAGAGTATGAGTCAGATTGTGTGGGTGTGAAAGCGGTCAGTTAGACTCGCGCGCAGCTGGCACAGTGTTAACGCATGGCTGAATATATATGCGTGTATAATTAGGAAGCGGGAGAGGAGGGAGAAGAGATTGTGTGTGGTGGATCTTTGTATCGAGTGAAAGATGGTGTGTGTAGGTGGGCTGACGAAAGAATGTACCGTGGGATTTGTTAGTACACATGGAGATGGCTGTGCCATGGTTGTAAATATTTTTGTCATGTTGCATTTTTCAGACAGTGGTCAAACCTGTAATTTGTGCTCTCTGACTCTGATTTTGGGGCACCGTACATCGCCAAAGGGCCCACCTAGCATTTTCTGGATTGTCATTTATATATCTACGGCTAACAGATAGCCCAGTGCCTACGGACTGTTGCCGCCACCATCCATTCTTCGTGGCAATATTGCCAGGCCCCTTAAAGCCCTGCCACATTGGGGAATATGCTCGCAGCTTTAGCAGAATATATCTCTCCAGCCAGACGGGCTGCCACCTTTGCCATCGAGACGTGTCGGCATCACTGTCAAACATATTGACAGCCAGTAAACGCGGAGTAGATTGGAGTATTTGGCCGATTGTCTCAACTTCGCCAGTAATCATCCCCTGCCTGAAGTCCAAGTCATCTTTATCAGACACAGAGAGGCGCATCCCCTGGGAGCCTTCACATATAGTCATTTTCGCCAGCACTAATCACTATTGCTCGGGCTCGGATTTAGCAGTGGGTGCAGTCGCGCTAGTGTTGTCTCCTTCACCCGCGCCCTGGAAAGTGGGTGTGAGCTTGGATTTATTTAACAGCTGTTCCACGGGAAGCTTATCTTAACCTCGTTTGGATATACCATTAGGAGAAACAGTACTATGTTAGTGTTTCCAGCTTGGATTACTTTACCTACCCGGATATATACCTACAGGACAGGCCGTTTCTCTTTAGGAAGCGGGGGGCCCTAACCGCTGATAGTTAACAATCCTGGTGTGAGAAAGTGTACGAGCGTAGATAGTCTGGAGTGAGACGTGCGCTGGTGCGTTTTAATGAAGTAGGGGTGTTTTTTAAGTTTGTGATAGACCAGCCTTCAGAGATTGTGAAGGCATTCCTGATTCTCTTGATTCATGTTGTAGATAATTTTTTGTTGTTAAATAAACATATATATGTATATGTATATATATATATATATATATATATATATATATATATATATACATATACATATATATATATATATATATATATATATATATATATATATATATATATCATACATACATACATACATACATACATACATACATACATACATACATACATACATACATACATACATACATACATACATACATATATATATATATATATATATATATATATATATATATATATATATATATATATATATATATATATATATATATATATATATATATTATCTGTGGTCAGGATCTCTTCTCTTCTAACTTTCATTTGATGTTGTGCTGTATGTCCTTATTGCCCTTAGATTAGTCTAATTAGCTCAGAGAGGACGGGTGAGAGATTGTCCAATATAAATTAAATTCGCAGTATGGTGGAGAAGTAGCCCCACTATTCTCCAGAAGTCATATCTCTCCCCATAATTTCATTAGTGACTCTATTTTATCTATTTTCACATTACACATTCATACTCTGACTAAACTCAGACATCCTCTATTTTTCTATACTCGTGACAGAGAGTACAATGAAAACATTTAAGAAATATGGTGAAATTGAAGAAAACTGTGCTCAACACTCTAACAAACACATTAAAGAACTGGAATGATTGGGGGTGCTACAATTAAAGAAACTTTATAGTGGAACAGAGAAACAAAGGAAAGAATTAGAATAATAAGCACGTGTATAATGTGTGACTGGCATCTAGAATATAAGATAGGAAGAAGGAACAGCATATCTTAATTAATGAGATCAATAAAACAATGACTGAATTGTAAATGAAGAAAACCTCAAAAAAATTTTTTTTTCAAATTATCACAGCAAATAGACCAAGGAAATGCACCACATAGCTCAGATGACCCAAGCCATTTCACAGTGTTTTCTCGTTGCTTTGGAAGGAATTCAAAAAGTATGTTCATCATGCATTATTTGCTGATTATCTTACACTTCGCCTTAATCTCATCTCATCTCATAATCGGAACCTCTTCTACCCCGTGAAACGAGGTGTAGAGGGGACCCAGAAGCACAAAGCCCCTGGGCAAAACGTGTAATCAAGGTGATTGGCAAACAGGTGATTAGCCCATTGTGCCCGAACTTGCCCTCATGTGTACTCTTAAACGCTATAAAACCACCGAACTTTCGAGACGTCATTCCAGCCAAAATGGACAGAGCCTCATATACCCGAAGGTTTCGAGGAATGTCCCTTCCTCATCTGCACAAAGGCATTTATAGAGGAACACTGAGGACCCGGAGGTCTGAGGAAAAGAGCAGAATCTGTAACGGACACAGCAGTCTGCCTGTTTTATCGTTACTGGGAGGTCCCCACCCAAAGTGGTGCACCACACACAGTCAGTCAAGACAGAAGGTCGCCTGAACAGCAATGTGTTCTGCAATTCACCTTAATTCACGCAGCTGGCTGCGCTCTTCATCGACGCACGAGCCGAATGATCCACCGCTCAAAGTTATCTCTTGGCTTTCTTTCTCACTAGGACTGGGCGTCCAAAGTTTACACAATGATAATCGCAACAAGCGTGTGATTTGCGAAGGAAAAAAAATACAAACGGGAGGAGAGAAGACCGGGGCGGGCGGCCGAGAGCTGGCCGGCCTCTTTAAGCCTCGCGGCCTCATATGAGGAGCTCCCGCACCCTTCTGCATCCCAGAGCGCCTTAATCTACCGATGATTATCTTATTCTCGTGTTGACATGGCGTATTTTATTAGCTTTTCACATTCCACACCTGTTTATCTTTTCTTTGTGGGCCGTGCGTTTAGCGAAGACAGGGAAAATGCAACCTTGACTTATTTGCTTAAGACACCAGCAGTAACGGTATTAAGTCGTCGATCATCCCATTAGACTGCTTAATTACTTCCGCGAGTCTGGCAGTGGTAAAACAGATGGTCATGTAAGAGAAAGGTTGTGCAGGAAGAGAAGGAAGACTCGGAGGGAAAGAGAAAGATTCCTCAGGGAGCCCTTCAAGTTCACCAAAGAACCGTTTGAGCAGCCACGGTCGGGAACGCTAAACATCAGGAACGAAGACCTGGAAGAACTGCTTAAGATGACCTATTCAGATTGTCGCAAAGATGAGCCGCTCATCAGCATGGCAGGCCTTAATTGGCATAGTAAGCCAGGAGCTGAATAAAACACCAAGCCTCCAACGATGCAAGAAGTAGAAAGCATTGTCCAAAAAGCTCGGTGCAAGTCAGCTCCAGGTCCTAACGGTGCTCCATATGTTGTGTATAAGAGATGCCATGAGGTGCTCAAACGACTGCTCCGTTTACTGAAGAATGCGTGGAAAACCCAGCTTGTAAGCAAGGATTGGAGAAAGGCGAACGGAGTCTACATCTCGAAGAAACAAAATTCCACAGACATCAGTCAGTACAGGCCAATCTCACTTCTTAATGTGGAAGGGAAGATATTCTTCTCAGTGATTACGAAAAGGCTCACTACATACCTCCTGGCAAATGGGTACATTGACACTACCATTCAGAAAGGAGGTATCCCAGGTACACCAGGATGTCTAGAGCATGCCACAATGATCTCGGAAGCAATTCAAAAGGCAAAGCCTGATAGAGCAAACCTGCATGTAATCTGGTTGGATCTAGCAAATGCTTATGGGTCCGTTCCACACCAGATGTTGTAGTCGGCCCTAGAAATGTATCATATTCCACAAGAGATTGCAGCAATGCTGAAGCTGTATTTCGCAGGGTTCTCTGTCAGATTTTCAACCAGAGAGTACACAACGACGTGGATTGGCCTTGAAGTTGGAATTGCGATGGGATGTACCATCTCTCCGATACTATTCGTGTTAGCTATGCAGGTGATCCTCAATGCGGTTGAAGGAATGGCTATAGGCCCAAAGCTCAGTGGAATGTGTCACATGCCACCGTTCAGAGCATTCATGGATGACACACCAACTCTGACATCAGATGAACATCAGGCCCGGAAGATGTTAGCGCGCCTGGATGAACTAGTCAGCTGGTGCAGAATGAGCTAAAACCCAAGAAGTCGAGAAGCCTATCAGTCAGGAAAGGGAAGATAGCGGAGGCCATATTCGTGGTTTCCAACCAAAGAATCCATATTGTCATTGAGGAACCTGTTAAAAGTCTTGGCAGGGTGTACGATGTCCCAATAAAAGACTCGAAGGCAGTGCAACAGACAATAGAAATGGCAGACAGAGGGCTACAGATCATAGACTAAAGCAGACTCCTAGTAAAATTCAAACTGTAGTGCCTCCTGCAAGGTGGCATTAGGGCAAGGGCGATACACATGGCGCCACAAGAAAGTGCTAAGTGAGCTGGCTGCGACAATAGACCTGGCAAGGATGAAGGCGAATAGCAAAGTCAGGCCGAACACCGCAAATACATACTTTCTGAGAGCAGGAAAGTCAGCACACCCCAAACCGAGTAAATCACGTAGCAGTTTACAATCTCTTTTTGACTGTGCAAATGAATGAGAGATGGCGGTAGACCTACCTGGATGAGGGGCATATCAAGAGAGTATCAGAAAATCTCGAAGACGGCCGGATATAGTGCTGCATTCTTCACCATCGCAGCAGGTTATAATGGTTGAACTGACCGTGTCATTTGAATGCAGATTGGACGAGCAATATTCGTTCAAAGCGGCAAAGTATAGTGATCTTGCCGCGGATCTGAGACACGATGGATTCACTGCAAGGGTCATGGCTGTTGAGGTGGGTGCAAGAGGGCTCGAGGCTGCGTCAGTGTATGATTTATTAAAACTGTTGGGTCTGAGAGGACAATCGAGAACAAGAGCACTGGAGAAGCTTAGTGAAAATGTGGAAAGGGCATCATTCTGGCGCGGAACAACTGCAATGGACTATGGAACTCGTTACAGTAAAATCTAGCACCACCTGCGGTATAGGAAACACCCTCAATTTTTCTAAGTCCGCAATACATCGAGTTTTTCATTGTATTGGTGAAACGACTGCGGCGTTACAAGAAACATGCGGTGCATTATATGGGGCGAAGGTAGATGTCAGAGGCCGGCTCGCAAAGAATTCAAGCCTCGTCGGCATCACGCATGCATGTCAGTGGTGTGCTGCGGAACGACCGCAATAATTTGTCTTCTCTTTGTTACTTTCACAATTGCCTCCTGCTGGCGGAAAAGTGGATTCTAAAGCTACATCCAAGGTGGAATGGGTTCATTTTCTACACAAGACAACAGGAGGCTGAGACACTTGGGAGTCATGACCCAGGTTGACCCGCACCCTTAGAGTGTAAAGGAGAATAATGGGCCGAAACACTTGTTCGACGGGGGGACTCTTCTGATGATTAGATTGCCTCCTGTTGTATCACTCTGTATAGAGTTTCCTATCATATAAAATAACTCGACATATAAACAAGCACTGCAAGACCTCGTGATTGCTTCATGCGAATTTCCTCACAAGGAACAAGTATCAAAGATAACCCTAGGCTCCATGGGGAGCGGGGAGTAGATGATAAAATTATAGTATATATACTTTAAGCCAACATTTCTAATTAAGGTTTGTCAAATATATATATATATTTGTATTCTTCCCCTCTCCTAACAAAATTTTGTGTGACTCGATGGATTGAGAATTATTGCTCAGGGGCTTCGGATAAACTTCTGATGAAGTTGAAATAGCTCAGGGAAACGGAGGCAACCTGATGCTTACATCAAGAGACTGAAGATTTATGAGAGGTATTGTTTTCTCTCAGTTTTTTTGGTACCAGTTGCCAAATGTCGACGTTGGGCACCATTTATAATAGACGGGTCTAGAGGACACTGGAAGAGGCAACCTGAGCAGTTACTCCGCGACCATCAGGAACGTGCTACTACCAAACCACTCGACTGCCGAAGAGAAGGAACAGTCAAAACTCCATTGGGAATCAGCAGTGACTGAACCAGAAGCCAACTACAACTACTGCAAGCTAAGTACGCAGTACTGGCACAGAATACGTAATTTATTTTTTTTAATCCGCCAATGAAATATTTTCCAAGCAATTTACTGGGTTTTTTTTGTCTTGACAAATCGATTTTATTAATTTTAACGCTCTGGATTGAGTGATTTAATGTATATACCCATGTCATATCGTGTCGTTTTGTGCAACTAAAACAGTAGTTGTCGATGGTAATGGCCTATGGAAAATTGTCAAGAAGGTCTCAGAAATTGGCTCGTTAAGAAAGAGAGACCTATTTAAGATAAGGACAAGAAGAAGAGAACGCGAATGCTCTCCACTAGATGGTGTTCTATAATAAATTTTGGAAAGTGTTCTATTTCCCCAAGACCTTCCCTTTTTCCCGCAGATCTCGATAAATAATGAGCCCCCTGTTACCAACAGATTCTTCGTAGGCAATATATGTTTAAAGTAATATCTATCTGTCTGATGAAAGGTACTTATTTGATAATCTAAGGGAAATAACCCTTGATTGGTTTGATGTTATATTTTATTATATTCGTTATCTTCTCTGGCGTATGAATTAGATTTACGTCGGCTTGTTCCTTGTTTGAACAGAACAGATTGGTCTTGCTTGAAAAGGTTTATAACCCGAGTTAATGTTTATTCCTCGACTATTTAAGGCGATTTAGTCTTATATCTTTATATCTTTTAATGTCTAACGTCGGCCTATTTTGGAGCTGAACTCTGGGGTCAAGCGCGCTTCTGCGCATGTGTGAATGAGTGTGGTTGTCGTCGGGGCTTCCGTCATGTGGGTTCTGCTGAACGCTGTTCGGATAGGAAAGTCCGAAGATTGGCCTCTGTTGTCTTATTCTGGGAAGGAGATTGTTTCTCTGTATGACTATTATGTCAGTGGTTTTCCCAGTGTTCATTCGTTACGCCACGTGATGGCGTGTGATATGTGCTAGTGTTTTTCTATGACTAAGGTAACGAAGAAATTTTTCTGAACTCTTTCTATGCCTAGGTGGGCAGACGTGATATCGTTCGTCCATATGATTTGTTGAATATATATAAAGACGGCATGTTACCTAGCAGCACAACAAGTTGATATATGCAGCAGTATTGATTACCGGACATGCAGAGCCCAATATGCACATTTGTATAAGGAACAGAGCCTTCAATTAGGTTTCATTATTCACCTTCGGTGTGAGCGATGCTCACGTAAGATGGAGCCATTTTTGACCCCGCTTTTGGTCTAGCGGATTATCGTCCGGAGAACAGGAATGCCCTTACTATCTAAGGACGATACAGAGATCTGTCTATTATAAATCCTATTATTGATGGTTGAAGATTGTCGTCATTCAACTTGCTAATTTACGAACTGTAATACTTAGCCAGAAGAGGTCCTACCAGGGAGCCTTTTATGATAAACACTTTTGCTAGCATTAACTGATGCGATTAGTCAGTTAGGGCCTGAGATGCCAGACAACTAGGACCATGAGTGCTTGTTTGCTAAAGTCCAGTTGTACCTATATTCGACACGAATGCCTATTTGATATTGCAGACCATTTTTCAAGTATACGATGTTGTTGTCAACCTGTTCCAGTGACCGTACCGTGATGTCAGTGTGTGTCTCATTAAATCCATGAACAAAAACGTCCACAGTAGTAAACGTCAGTGACTTTTAACTATGAGTGAGTGTGTGCCTGATTTTTTAGTCAACTTTACAGAACAGTCCATGCATTCGCGCACCTGACATTTACACTCTCCCTCAACGTCAACATTACTCCTTGTCAGAGCCCCAATACTCTCTGGACAAGGTGACCTGTATACCCAACACTGTGTCGGTTTCGAGTTGACTCATTCTACAACTTACTTGTATCAGGAGTGACCATGCAGATATCACCCCAAACATCCTCTAAATGAAGGATTTTACCTATATGAATACCTTTAACACAGGCAGCAGGATTGATACATTAACGAACTATGTAATGATCATCGCGGCTATAAAGTTTATTAGTGAAATATATACACATATAGGGTTAGTAGAAAATAAAAAGAGATGATGGTGAAAGATAATTCAAACACACAGAGATAAAATGTAAATAATGTAGTTAGTTAAATATGAGAGTTAACCTATGGGAATAGTGAAATAATGATGGGATATATTAAGTGTTACCACATTGATGTTCAATCTACACTCTCTAAGTGTCTCTCAACTTTCCTCCACGGTATGATTATACACAGGTATGCATAAACTCTCTGTGTAGACAGAGAATCACTTTGGAAATTGATGAGGCATTATGGAGTTCCCCTGAAGATCATTAATTTAATAAAGAAACCTTATGAAGACATGACATGCAGAGTTCTTCATGAAGGACAGCTTACAGAACCGTTTGGGATAAGAACAGGAGTGCGACAGGGATGCCTCTTGTCTCCATTTCTTTTCTTACTAGCAATAGACTGGGTTATGAGATCATAGACAACACACAACAGAAATGGAATCCAGTGGACTATGACAAAACAGTTGGATGATCTGGATTTTGCTGATGACTTGGCTCTTCTGTCCCATAACCGTAATCAGATGCAGGACAAATTGAAAAACCTCGATGAGAGGTCACAGCTGTGACAGCGCCATCTTGAGGTCTGTCGTTCTCGGCGCTGGCCCCATCTGGTCAGTCATATTGT
Organism: Oreohelix idahoensis; assembly: GCA_024509875.1. Lineage (NCBI taxonomy): Eukaryota > Metazoa > Mollusca > Gastropoda > Stylommatophora > Oreohelicidae > Oreohelix > Oreohelix idahoensis. Next base: position 42,168 of record JAMPIV010015653.1, read on the forward strand.
CTATGTGGTTTAGTGCCTTTTGATCACGTTATCTTCAAGCAGATTTATTACAAGGCCATAATAAGCCTACATATTAGTTGTGTTTTTGCTCTAGTAGTGTAAATCTGTGTTTTCATGCATTCTGGAGCAATAATCGCGTGTGTTATCTGTGTGGCGCAGATTAATGCACGTAAGCGCGCAGTAAATTGAGTGGTTAGGCCAGGGCTTATAAAAAGGGGTAGCAAGCGGCGAAACTGGGATTGTTGAGACAGCCGCCCAGTGAGAACAGACGAAGAAGACACACAAGAGCCAAGCTGTAAATGCCTTGAGCACGTGAGTTAATTTAAATTAGCATTAGTTTTCTAGGATTCTGAAATTATATCGATGTGGCTATTTTAATGTTTAATGGAATAAATAGATAGATAGATAGATGTGAAAGTTTAAGAGCGATTATTTCATTCTTCAGAAAGGCAGACATAGTGTGAGGCTATTTCACTGCGAAATTTAGATAAGATTAACAATCGCAAGATAGCAACCTCGTGGTGATAAAAGGCGGTGATAGCGAGTCTGAGCAAACACGCTCCGCGTGTTAAACCTATAATATGTTATGCCGAGCGACACGCGGTGTATTAAGTTCCAGTTTTTGGTTAAAGCCAAGAATATTATTCTTTAATGTAAGAGTAATTTTATTTTATCCTTTAATGTAAAAGTAATTAAGTGTATTTCACGATTATTGATTATTCTACTGTTTATCTTCAGTGGTTACTTAGAAGGGAGAATAGTCATTTAGATTTCTGGTGCGTAAGGCAAGTTGAGACAGGTGTTTCTCTGTTTGCTCCCGGTGGAGCATGAAAACACCAATGCGGCTGGTGTCCACCACAAGTCAACAGAAGCATTTTTATGCTGTTACAGTGGTTGTTCCTGTAATAATGTGTTTCATGTGATGAGTTCCCAATCTCGTCAGGGGTCACATATGACACGTTTGTGGCCAGGCGCACCAGTCGTCACTTACGACATGTTCAGAGTGCGGGAACGAGTATTGATGTGGGTCGGTTGAGAGGTAGTAGTTAATTCTCATTATTGAGATTATTTGTTGTACATGTATTGAAGAATATGATTTTATGTCCAGTTGATTATTATTGTTATGTGAACATGGTTTGTGAGAGCACGTGGGCGTACTTAGAGTTGTATATTTCTCTCCTCCGCTCCTGAGGGAGCATGGGGCCACCGGTGTGGTTTGTCTCAGCATGAAGCATTCCGATGCTCTTGCAGTAGTGGTTTCGGTAGCAACCTATGTTACCCGGTGCGATTGCCAGCCTCATGCACAACACCATACTAGTCGCATTGGACGACACGCATGAGTGTGTGAGATAGTTGATGATATCAGGTGGGCGCATGTTTTCTTTATGGTAAGTGTTATTATCCATGCTATTAATGTTCACTTAGACATTGTTTTATTTATTGTTTTTCAGACAGTCTATGAACACTGACTGGGTGTTCGTTTGATTGTTTGTTGGATTGTTGGTTTGGTGTTCGGTTGTGTTCGGTAGAATTAAATGTTGATCTGCATAAGGCTTTGGATTGCTTGAATTGTTAAGTCTGCTGCTGAGAGGGTTGCAAGCAACCAATAATTGCAACCCCTGTCAAACGATCCTTTATAAATTTTCTTGGTGCACGGGTCTTGGGTGTGAGGTACCCCTAGCGCCCCTGTCACACAGCAATTGGGTCTGAAAATACACAAGGAAAAGACAAAAATAATGAGAATAAATGCAAGTAATGATAACAGGGTTGAGCTTGAAGAAACACCAATACAAAATGTAGAATCGTACACATATCTTGGCAGCAATATAGACACAGTTGGAGGGACAGACAGTGATATCAAGCTAAGAATACAAAAAGCAAGAGGAGCTTTCACTGCATTGGGAAATATATGGAGGCCAAGAGTAATCGGATCCAACACGAAAATAAGAATCTTCAACTCAAATGTGAAGTCAGTCCTATTGTATGGCTCTGAGACATGGAGAACAACAAAGACAACAACCAAAAAGCTACAGACTTTCATAAATGGGTGCTTGCGTAGAATCTTCTTCTTCTTCGATCCTTAACCACCGACCGTCAAAGCAGTCAGTGGCCATCACGCCTAGTGGCGTCTTGTAGGGCAACAACAAATTGATTCCACTTTGCACGGTCGGTGGCCATCCTTCGTACAGTGCCCCAACTCTGGTTCATTCTCTGCATCTCAGCCTCCACAGTCCTCCGCCAAGTTGTTTTTGGTCGGCATCTCTTTCGCTTTCCTTCAGGGGTCCAAAGCATAGCTGTTCTTGTGATGGCATCGGGGTCTCTTCTGAGGACATGACCAACCCAGCTCCAGCGCCTGCCAGCTATGATGGTGTGCATGTCCTCTTGCTTGCTACGAGTAAGCAGATCTTGGTTGGTGATGGTATTCGGCCAAAAGATGCGGTGAATTTTTCTTAGGCATGTTGTGTGAAAAGAGGACAATTTTGACATTTCCTTCTCAGTTTGAGGGACAGACAGTGATATCAAGCTAAGAATACAAAAAGCAAGAGGAGCTTTCACTGCATTGGGAAATATATGGAGGTCAAGAGTAATCGGATCCAACACGAAAATAAGAATCTTCAACTCAAATGTGGAGTCAGTCCTGTTGTATGGCTCTGAGACATGGAGAACAACAAAGACAACTACCAAAAAAGCTAGACTTTCATAAATGGAATCTTGCGTAGAATAGAGGGATTAAAATGGTATGACAAGGTTACTGTCGTGGAATATCCTAATCCACATATATAAATTATCAAGTAAATATAAAGCCTAATAAATACATATAATAAATAAAGGAAGAAGAATGGTAAAGAACAGTGCTGTCACAATGACAGTACTCGAAATCCCCCTTGTTTTCTGCTTCGTCTGCAAATTGTAACGCTTTCACGTTGATAGTAAAAGCTTACTGTATTATACCCGCTTTCTTCAATGAAACGTGTGCTGTATTTCTTGGAAAAACATTGAGAGGCACCCTGCGTAATGACCTAAATTAATCCTAACATTAATTATACTGCGTTACCAAAACGAACGAACAGATGGACTAAAGGATAAAGAGAGAGGGAGGGCTGAAAATCAGGAACGCATGCAACACGCGTCGCGCGATACACAATTACTACTATCACGCGTGTAAGGCTACATGCACTAACTTTTTCGGACGGACAGTGATAAATTCACTACCCTTCCCAGAGTTAGGTTTTAAAATCATAAAAAACGCTTATTAGGAAAGATAACAATAGATGGGTTTACGTTTGAAAACATTACAGTACCCAGACAGCACATCTTCGAAACAGGAGGTAGAAGGAATTGCATATTTTGAACGCAGCCACGTAGCTCTTTTAAATTTGGATATTTGGGTTCCTTAGGGCTTGCTGACAAAGAATATGTAAAACGTTACGCAAATAGTCCAGGAATTAATAAATTATAACCAAAATAAAATAGTGGGGATGCCTGACAACATAAAATCATTTCTGCTCATAAAATTTTTTTTATAACGTGTTTGAACAAAACCTTACGTTACAGAAATAGCCTACCATGTAAACTCCAAATTGATTGGAGCGCAACAAATGAAAGACTAACCACGATTGGTCGGGCTATAAATACTATCTTTCGTTGTTAGGGGAGACGTGAAAAGGTAACATTTTTTCAAACACTTGTCGAAACGTGGCTCGATTGGCCAGACTCGCTGATATACTCACTTAGGAGCGTTAGTTCGAGACCACTAGTGCAAATAATCTTGATAAAGCAACAGTGCGTTGAAGCCAGCTCATATTTGTGTTAAATAAAAGCCTGGAACATAAGCAGATGGGAATTTGTGCCAGTAAATGTGCCAGAATTCATTGCTAATCAACGTATCTGTGTTTATTCTATGAATTGTGGTAAGCTTGAACCATTCAGTATCTTTTAATGAAAATTGAATGTAAATTGTTAATTTATGCCTGTATATATATGTGTAGTTCAGTGGCAAACAGGAGATAAAGCCTATAATGCTCCAGCCTGAACAGAGGGTGTCGGAGGGAAGTAAAACGGCATGGAATGGCCAAATAGTACACTGACACCTGGATGATTGACTAGAAAGAAATAATGCTGGAAGTGCAGAGGCGTGGTAACCATTAAGGAGGTAAATACTGGTATAAAGTATTTCAGATGAAGCTGACAGTTGGCCTAACGCTCTGAACTCAATGTTTGTGATGTGTTGTGATCAGTGTAAAAAGAGAGTATAAGTTAGTTATGAAGTAGAAGGTACATCCTTCTTGATTTCAGGGACCGTGGTCTTGATGGTATTGAGCAGCACCTGGTCAGAGCTTTGCTGAATCCAGAGTCGGACAGCATACCCCTTGGTCTTTTTTAGCTATCAGTGAGGTGTCTCCAGAGCCCAGGGGAGAATTCGAGCAGAGGAGTCCTTTCCTGCCGCCATCACGCAAGATAAGCTGATTTGGCCAGCTGAGCTCAACATTATGTCCCCTCATCTTGAAATGACTTTGTAAAAATAACATTCAGAGGGGAATTTAATTGTCTTAATATCAGGAACTGAGAACATCTCCAATACTAGTCCCAAAAGACAAACTATTGAAGTCATGATGACCAATACCAACAGAGCTTGAACAAAACAAAACCAGTATTACCTCATTTTACTACTACACAACTGACACACATAGGATATTTTTAATAATATATGTCACTACAATATTCATATTGATAAAGTCTGTACATATACTTGTAATTAAAATTGATTGTGATTCCTGGTTCCTTTGTATTTGAATCAGGACACATATACCTTTATGACAAAAATGAATACATATTGTTATTTGAAAAGTTATCAGTGACTCCTTAAGATATTCTCATAGAGTGTTATATGTATGTGAGTGTCACAGTGTTGTCAAGAGTAGTGGATTAAATTAAATTGTTTATCTGTCTGTTGTTGTGACTTACACTTCATCATACACATACCCTAGACACATAACGTAGTCATCACACTATTCCAGAATAATTCTGACTGAGATATATAGATATGTGGTAGCAAGTAAGGTTATCTATAATACACTACTCTTAATAGATATAGATACCTTCACAGCTGATCTCAGTCAGTACACTAAGTCCCCTATAAATATTTATAACATCCCACTTCACCACATATATTGGGGTCTCGCTCTTGGGATTTTGAATCTTTACCTATTAAAAATATTGGGGGTAATTCACTTCAGGGAATATAAGAATTAAAAGGTATCCTTGGGTGGAATTAAATAAGGTTGAGCTCACGGTGCCTGTGTTGTCCATTAGATATATTTAGAGATTAAATTGTTGGTTAGACATTGTAGAAATTTACCTGATAGACAATGGCGGACCTGGCCAAGTTTCGATCTGCTGCTGTACAGACTGCAAAAGAGTTAGGATTAGATGGGCAAGTTATGGTTGCCTATGTCACGACGGAATGTGACAAATTTATTGAACGCGAAGAAAGAAGATTAGAAAAAGAAGCCGAAAGAAGGTTAGAGGCTGAAAGGGAAATTAAGAAGTTACAGTTTGAGGCTGAGGCTGAGACTAAGAGGTTGCAGATTGAGGCGGAGGCTAAGAAATTGGAGGCAGAAAGAGAAGACAGAAGATTGGCTGCAGAAAGGGAAGAGAAGAAATTAGCTGCAGAAAGGGAAGAGAAGAAATTAGCTGCAGAAAGGGAAGAGAGGAAATTAGCTGCAGAAAGGGAAGCAGAAGATAAAAGATTACAAAGGGAACATGAGTTACGACTAAGGGAGTTTGAGTTTCAAGGCCATGCTCCTGAAAATGGTGCCAGTCCCTTTGCCTCTGATGCTACGGTTACTCAAGGAGCCTCAACCTCAGCTATGAATTTTCATTTAGATCATTTTGTTGAGAAAGACGATGATATAGAGAGCTACCTAAATAGGTATGAACTATTAGCTACCACGTATGGGTTAGAGAGAGAAAGGTGGAGCTTAAAGTTATCTCAGGGACTTCGTGGGGCAGCTTATGAAGTTTTTGCAAAAATGAGCAGAGGTGATCAGGAAAATTATGACATGCTAAAGCAGGCTCTTTTGTTAAGGTATGAAAAGAATGCAGAATTTTATAGGAAAAAATTTAGGAATGCTAAACTACTGTCAGGTGAAACCTATCACCAGTTCTCTGCACGAATAGAGACATACTTGGAGAAATGGACTTCTCTGGGGAAAACCCAAGATCTTAAGGAAATGGTCCTTATAGAGCAATTAAGAGAGTCCATGGCTCCAGACCTGAGAAAGTTTCTCATGGAACAAGGTGCAGAGAGGCTGGATGAGTTGCTAAATGTTGCTGAAAGGTATCAAGCAGCTCAAGCAGAGGTAACAGGTAATAAAAAGAAACAAGTGGATAACTTTAGGGCACCACAGAACTTTAATAAATTTGATCCTAAGGATCAAAATAAAGGTAAGCACCAATTTGATAGGCCACGGTATGAAAATAAAAATAAATTCCCACAATTCGATGAAAGGAAATATGATGAAAGAAAATCTTTCAACCAAGGAAAAAGGTGGTGTAAAAATTGTAAGATGAACAATCATGACACTGACCATTGTAGAAGGAAACCTCCTCATTTTGCTGCTATGACATCGGGGAAAAAGGAAAAGAAGGGCAAACCTGAAGAATTACAGGAACCATACCACCCCCCAGTGTGTGAAGATGTCATCTGTAATGGTGTCACTATAAGATGTTTATATGATACCGGTTTAGATTACGATTCCGTTGTGAGTTTAGACCTGGTGCAGGCCGATCAATACACCACGGAAACAGTGGAGATTCAAACTGCAACCAAGGATGTAGCTACCATGACACTTCCCGTCGCCCGAATAAAAGTGAAAACGCGATATGTGGAAGGAATCATAAAAGCAGCCGTGATAAATGAGCCAATCTACCCTCTAATATTGGGGTGTAGATATGTCTTCCTGGGGAATCCCAAGAGACCTGTGATATTGGCAACAGTGCAGACCAGATCACAGTCAAAGAAGGAGGAGGATAATCCCATAAATACTCACCCAGATGAGATGAGGAAGGCACAGGCTGAGGACAAAACACTCAAGCCATGTTTCAAGAAGTTGCCCAAATCTCATACACCTCCAGGCAAGGGAGAGTTTTATATGAAGAACAAACTGATATATAGGAAGGCTGGATCTGAATCCAATGGTCACGGACAGCTGGTCCTTCCCACTTCATATAGGACTAAAGTGTTGGAACTAGGGCATGCGATTCCCTTCAGTGGTCATATGGGAATCAGCGCAACAGGACAGCGAATAGCTTGTCACTATTTCTGGCCAGGAATAACTGAAGATATCAAACGATATGTAAAATCCTGTCCAGAGTGCCAACGAGTAGCACCTAAACATTGGACTGCACCAGCAACTCTGGGGGAAATGCCCATAGTGGGAACACCCTTTGAGAGAGTTGCCGTGGATCTTGTGGGACCTCTCACCCGAACCAAGAGAAGGAACAGCTACATTCTGACTCTGGTGGACACTTGTTCTATGTGGGGAGAGGCAGTAGCCCTGTCATCGATTGATTCAAAACATGTGGCAGAGGCATTGCTCACAATTTTCACAAGGTTAGGCTTTCCCAACCAAATCTTGACTGATAATGGCTCTCAGTTCAAGGGGAAACTAACTGAAGAAGTTTTCAGGATCTTCCAGGCCAAACACTTCCATTGTAGTGTGTATCATCCCCAAGGGAACGGCCAAGTGGAAAGATTTAACGGCACATTGATGTCGATCCTGAGAAAGTTGGCACACGAAAAACCAGATACATGGGACCAGTACCTGCACGCCGCCCTCTTTGCTTATCGGGAGGTACCCCATAGTTCAACCGGTATGGCCCCGGCAACATTATTGTTTGGAAGGCCAATAAAAGGTCCACTCGAAGCTATGTTAAGAACGTGGACTGATGAAAAAGGCAGAGGAAAACATTACATCTTCATACCAATATGTGAATGAGCTGACCACTCGGTTAAAAACTGGCTGGAAACTTGCCAATGAAAATTTGAAACAAGCCAGGAAGAAACATGCTGCCTATTATAACAGGAAGGCGAAAGACAGAAATTTGACTGTGGGAGAGAAAGTACTGCTTCTTTTGCCTGGGAGTCAGAATAAGTTACAAATTGGATGGCAGGGTCCATATACAGTTCTAGAGAAGGTGACTAGAACAAATTATAAGATAGATAAGAAGGGGAAAGAAAAAATCTATCATGTGAATCTCCTGAAGAAATATTTGGAAAGAGAACATCAGGAGGAGACACACTTGTTGACCTTGTCCATCGCCATGGAGATGAAAAAGGAACCACTTTCATCATTTGAATATCCATTACACCCCTGTGAGACAGCAGCACAGGTGAAAATCAGTACACATTTAACGAAAACTCAGAAAGAGAGAGTGCAACAGGTTCTAAATAATCATGCAGAGGTGTTAACAGACCGACCAGGGCATACAAACCTATTGGAATATGATATGAAACTAATAGACTCCACACCTGTCTGTATGAAACCATATTCGATTCCGTTTGCTAAGGAGAAAGCTCTGAAGGAAGAGATAGACTATCTGTTGAAGGAAGGAATTATTTCGCACAGTGAGTCTTCGTATAGTTCCGGTGTTGTACTCTTAAGGAAGCCCTCTGGAGAACATAGACTCTGTATAGATTACAGGAGACTGAATGCTATTACAGAAGGACAGGTGGATCCATTGCCGGATACAAATCAGCTGTTTGCCAGGCTAAATAAAGCTAAATATTTCTCAAAAGTGGATCTGAGTAAAGGATACTATCAGATTCCAGTAAAGCCTGAGGTTAGACCATACCTAGCTTTTAGTACCTCAGAAGGACACTATGAGTTTAATAGATTGCCATTTGGATTGAAGAATGCGCCTAGTGTCTTCTCTAGAATGATGAGAAAAATTATTGGATCCTCTGAATAATCCCTGTATAACAAATTTTATGGATGATATCCTTATAGCAACAGAAACATTTGAGGAACACATTGACTCTCTGAACATGCTGTTTGATCGACTTAGGGAGGCAAATTTAACAGCCCGACCAACCAAATGTTGCGTTGGATGTAAAGAATTGGAATTTTTGGGACACACAGTTTATCAGGGAAACATGACCCCTGACCCAAAGAATTTAGAGAAACTACAGAAAGCCCCGAGACCACAAACCAAGAAGGACGTGAGATCCTTTGTCTCATTATGTGGTTTCTACCAGAAGTATATCAAAAACTTTAATTCCATATGTGCACCGTTAACTGAATTGACACGTAAAGGACATCCAGATCGCATTACATGGACACCACAATGTGAAATGACTTACCAAGAATTGAAGGAAAAGCTCACAAGTAAACCCATTTTGAAATTACCTGATTTAAGTCAAGAATTCATAGTAAGGACGGATGCAAGTAATATTGGGTTAGGTGCAACTCTACTACAGAAATCAGATGCATTGGATGGGGAATTAAGCCCAGTGGCATATGCTAGCAGAAAGTTGAATAAAGCTGAAATCAACTACTCAACTAGCGAAAAAGAATGTCTTGCAGTAATATGGGCGATAAAGAAATTCAATATTTATCTATATGGGAAGGCATTTAAGTTGCAAACAGACCACAAACCTTTATCGTTTCTAGCACAGGCTAAGCATGAGAACTCCAGGTTACTCCGATGGTCTTTACTTTTGGCTCCATATAATTTTAGCATTGAGTATATATCTGGAAAAACAAATTTGGGAGCGGATTTTTTAAGCCGCCATCCGTGTGATGAAAATCACCGTAAACCCCAGAAATAATAATAAATTTCTCTATGTGTATATAGAATAAAGGACTGACATATAATGTCTGTTTTAAGAGGGGAGATGTCGTGGAATATTCTAATCCACATATATAAATTATCAAGTAAATATAAAGCCTAATAAATACATATAATAAATAAAGGAAGAAGAATGGTAAAGAACAGTGCTGTCACAATGACAGTACTCGAAATCCCCCTTGTTTTCTGCTTCGTCTGCAAATTGTAACGCTTTCACGTTGATAGTAAAAGCTTACTGTATTATACCCGCTTTCTTCAATGAAACGTGTGCTGTATTTCTTGGAAAAACATTGAGAGGCACCCTGCGTAATGACCTAAATTAATCCTAACATTAATTATACTGCGTTACCAAAACGAACGAACAGATGGACTAAAGGATAAAGAGAGAGGGAGGGCTGAAAATCAGGAACGCATGCAACACGCGTCGCGCGATACACAATTACTACTATCACGCGTGTAAGGCTACATGCACTAACTTTTTCGGACGGACAGTGATAAATTCACTACCCTTCCCAGAGTTAGGTTTTTAAAATCATAAAAAACGCTTATTAGGAAAGATAACAATAGATGGGTTTACGTTTGAAAACATTACAGTACCCAGACAGCACATCTTCGAAACAGGAGGTAGAAGGAATTGCATATTTTGAACGCAGCCACGTAGCTCTTTTAAATTTGGATATTTGGGTTCCTTAGGGCTTGCTGACAAAGAATATGTAAAACGTTACGCAAATAGTCCAGGAATTAATAAATTATAACCAAAATAAAATAGTGGGGATGCCTGACAACATAAAATCATTTCTGCTCATAAAATTTTTTTTATAACGTGTTTGAACAAAACCTTACGTTACAGAAATAGCCTACCATGTAAACTCCAAATTGATTGGAGCGCAACAAATGAAAGACTAACCACGATTGGTCGGGCTATAAATACTATCTTTCGTTGTTAGGGGAGACGTGAAAAGGTAACATTTTTTCAAACACTTGTCGAAACGTGGCTCGATTGGCCAGACTCGCTGATATACTCACTTAGGAGCGTTAGTTCGAGACCACTAGTGCAAATAATCTTGATAAAGCAACAGTGCGTTGAAGCCAGCTCATATTTGTGTAAATAAAAGCCTGGAACATAAGCAGATGGGAATTTGTGCCAGTAAATGTGCCAGAATTCATTGCTAATCAACGTATCTGTGTTTATTCTATGAATTGTGGTAAGCTTGAACCATTCAGTATCTTTTAATGAAAATTGAATGTAAATTGTTAATTTATGCCTGTATATATATGTGTAGTTCAGTGGCAAACAGGAGATAAAGCCTATAATGCTCCAGCCTGAACAGAGGGTGTCGGAGGGAAGTAAAACGGCATGGAATGGCCAAATAGTACACTGACACCTGGATGATTGACTAGAAAGAAATAATGCTGGAAGTGCAGAGGCGTGGTAACCATTAAGGAGGTAAATACTGTATAAAGTATTTCAGATGAAGCTGACAGTTGGCCTAACGCTCTGAACTCAATGTTTGTGATGTGTTGTGATCAGTGTAAAAAGAGAGTATAAGTTAGTTATGAAGTAGAAGGTACATCCTTCTTGATTTCAGGGACCGTGGTCTTGATGGTATTGAGCAGCACCTGGTCAGAGCTTTGCTGAATCCAGAGTCGGACAGCATACCCCTTGGTCTTTTTAGCTATCAGTGAGGTGTCTCCAGAGCCCAGGGGAGAATTCGAGCAGAGGAGTCCTTTCCTGCCGCCATCACGCAAGATAAGCTGATTTGGCCAGCTGAGCTCAACATTATGTCCCCTCATCTTGAAATGACTTTGTAAAAATAACATTCAGAGGGGAATTTAATTGTCTTAATATCAGGAACTGAGAACATCTCCAATACTAGTCCCTAAAGACAAACTATTGAAGTCATGATGACAAATACCAACAGAGCTTGAACAAAACAAAACCAGTATTACCTCATATTACTACTACACAACTGACACACATAGGATATTTTTTAATAATATATGTCACTACAATATTCATATTGATAAAGTCTGTACATATACTTGTAATTAAAATTGATTGTGATTCCTGGTTCCTTTGTATTTGAATCAGGACACATATACCTTTATGACAAAAATGAATACATATTGTTATTTGAAAAGTTATCAGTGACTCCTTAAGATATTCTCATAGAGTGTTATATGTATGTGAGTGTCACAGTGTTGTCAAGAGTAGTGGATTAAATTAAATTGTTTATCTGTCTGTTGTTGTGACTTACACTTCATCATACACATACCCTAGACACATAACGTAGTCATCACACTATTCCAGAATAATTCTGCTGAGATATATAGATATGTGGTAGCAAGTAAGGTTATCTATAATACACTACTCTTAATAGATATAGATACCTTCACAGCTGATCTCAGTCAGTACACTAAGTCCCTTATAAATATTTATAACATCCCACTTCACCACAGTTACCAACGTGGAACTGAGGACAAGAACTAGACAAGTGCCAGTGGAACAAGATATGAGAAGAAGACGATGGCGATAGATAGGACACACACTGAGGAAAACTGTTGATAGCATTACAAGGCAGTCCTTGTTCTGGAACCCCCAGGGCAAGAGAGGCAGAGGTAGACCAAGAAGCACATGGAGAAGAGATCTGGAAACAGAGGAGAATATGATGAGGAGAACGTGGAAAGAACTTGAGATGATGGCACGTGACAGGAGGACTTGGCATGTGTTTGTTGAAGGCCTATGCTCCTTTGGGGGTGGAGGGTTATGAATGAATGCATAGACTGTTCAATGTATGTGTGTGGTATGTCGTGTAGGGTATCTCGAAGACAAGTAGTATAGCTGCAACTCTTGAGTAGCTGAACCTGTTGATTTGAACCAGATATCTTGCCGAATCAACTTGTGACTAAGTGATCTTTGTATATCATCAACTTATAAGTATGTACTTTTGATTCAGGAAATACGTGTATAAGTTAGTTGAACTTGATATATGTCTATGCGAAACAACTTGTGAATATGTTATCTTGATTCATAAAATACGCCTTTGAGTGAGTTGAACTTGATATATAGGAGAATCAACTTGTGAGCACTTGATAACCGGGTGAATAAATGTTCATCCCCCAAATATGAATAAAGTTATTTAAGACAAGTCATAAACACATAATACAGTAGGGCATATAAGGTTTTTGTGTACAGTGTTGGAGGTGTGGTTTTGGCAAACAGGGAAATACCCCGTCGCCAAGGCCGTGTAAATTGTATAACTTTTACGTCGATGTAACTTTTTCGTAAATGTTTGGAGGGACCGGCCCTTATCACTTACACATTATCATTTTTTTCTACACGCAGCCAGAATAATAATAGGAATATACACATACATATATGTATGTATATATATATACATATATATATATATATATATATGTATATATATATACATATATACATATATACATATATATATGTATATATGTATATATATATATATATATATATATATATATATATATATATATATATATATATATATATATATATATATATGTGTAATTATGTATGTGTGTATGTATGTGTGTGTATATTTATGTATACATATATAATGTTTTGTGAATGAGATAGAGACTGCCACCAAGAACGTATGTGGCTCTATTTTGTAAACGCACCTGGCCACGGGCTAGAAGACATTGATAGTTCATGTAAATTCTTCGAACGAAAGGACCCTATCTCGGTCTACATGAGCAGTCAGCGAGATAATGTTAAACAAGCCTTGTTTGCATGGATGCCGGGTCATCGTACAACTGCAAGCCTTAAAGTATGTGTGTGCGAGTAGTGGAGTACTATGTACACCGGAGCAGAAGGAAGTTGTAAGCGTATGCAAGTGTGTAAATAATAATGGTTATAACTTGCTTAAGTTCTAATCAGGTGTATGTGTATATGTCTTTTTTGAAGACGACCGCCGGTAGAGTTCTACAGTCAAACAAATAGGGAAGCATCGCCTTTTTATTTAACACCTAGAAACAGGAGTCCCAATCTAGCAATACCCACCCGACCATTCAGTTACCTAACAACGTTTTCTCCAACTGTGGTCGCAACGTTTATTCTTTCAGTGAGCTGAATAAATGCTCAGTCTTATGGCAATACTTTATGTGAGTTCTCAGTCAGCTTCAGGCTAAAACAAAATAGAGCACATATTTAATCTGCCTCTATTAACAAGCCCGTGTAGCACCTGCTATACGTGGAAATACTTAGAATTCATCCTGGTCCCCTCGCCAGACAACCCCAGTAACGTACACTTAACGATCAGAGACAGAAGTTAATTCTTATCATGTCCTCAGACCAGTGATAGTAGTCACAGCGGAGTAGATCTGAATTTGACTTTGTGTGTAACCGTCTAAGGATTTAAACCTGCGCGGCTACTCAGGACAGCGTGCGTCAACCGACAAACTGGATGTCCTTCATGTGGAAGTGTTGTTTCTGTCCAGTGTTGTGAATGTGTAATTGCGAGTTTTCATATTCCTTCTTACCCTTTCTTCTTTAACACTGTTTGTTTTCTTGGTTTTCTCTCAAACACATTGTTGTCTATTCCATATGTGATGCCATACACATTATTTAAGTAAATTTTCTCCTTGAATGTTACATGTAGTTATTTTATTCCTTGATAGATGTTTTTTGCATTGGCTATTTATCTTTTCAGTTGTACGATTTAGATATTTATTAACTCGAGACAAAAGATTTGATAGACAAGCAGTTTCCCAAGTTTTTATGTGTCCTCTTTGAATCTGTATAATCTAGACATAGAGGGAAGGCGCGCCTTCATCGAAAAAAAAAAACAACAACAACTAGAGCGGAGGTGGAAATCAAGACTGAGGTATCTTAGTAACCTGGTATCTTGGTTGATGAATGTCACGCATATAGAGAATCGCTATCATTGATTCTGTTTATCATATTCTATTTGTGCATCTCACTTCAATTTTTACACTCAAGCTGGGAGCCTGTGCCTTCCACATTTACATATCCACCCCGCGACAAACAGTAGCACATATAGGTATTTCCCTTCGTAGTCTTATAGGAAGGAACGCTTTAGAACATCGCAGATTTTGGAACTACTTATACCATTAGAACGTGACCAACCACTTATGATTTAGAAACGGAAGAGGGTGCATGGACGCGCAGTATTTGCACTAACAACACATAAGGAAGGGAAACCCGGGGCCTGTAAAGTATTTGCACTAAAGCAGCCTAGTGAGAAAACTACAGACTGTCAGTAAGAACTTTGAATATTAATATATATATATGTACAGACTATATTCCTTCATTTACTTCTCTTAAACTGCTGTTATCTAAATCTACATACTGTTTATGCCTTTATATTTTGCGCCTGACATAAATAAAATAAAATAAAATAAATCTGCACAGAAAGAACACGAGCTCGTGTTATTTTGACATTACATTTCTACAAAGTTGTGCTGTGTTATATGTGCAAGTGCGTTTTTCTCAGGTCGCAAATAAAATTCTTACTTCATCTCCTCCAATATCTTTTTGTGTATTAGCCGTATGGAGACAGCAGATATGTACTGAATCAAAATAAGACAGTGAAAGTTGCATACAGCAGTGTTTCCAAAAGTGTGGTACTTTATCATACTATCTCTAGAATCCATCATTCATATATCCACTGTCCTGTCAGAATGTTTGTTAACATCATTATTACTTACGTAATTAATTTATACGATTATTGCTTGTATAGAAAGTATATATGGTATACATTTTATTATTTTTATTACACACACACATATGTATATATAGCATAAATGCACTAGTATAGATAAAACAGTGCAATGAAAACACTAAACGCCCCCCCCCCCCTCCCAAATTATATTAGCCCGAGAGAGGTACGCCTGTAAGACTAAACTTACATTGCTGTAAGGTTGGGGAAACACTGGCGTAGCGGACCACATAAAAATGTACACCAAGAAAAGCTGGGTGATCTTTCCAGCGGTCTGTATTTGACATTTTCTACGGCGACATTTTGTACAGCAAATACCCCCACGCGAAATGTTCAAACCGGGTTATCATCAAATGTATGCCTTCACAATACTAGCAGATTTACTTCTACACACTTGAATCAACTCGGAGCTTTTAAATCAGATCACGAACGTGACGGCGCAATGTCGACACGCGCAAAATGAATTATATGTTCCCCTGTATTTGAGAATCTGATTTTTTTATATTTAAACATGAGAAGTGAGCTGAGATAAAAGTTGCCACTGCAATACAAAGTTGCATCAGTATTTCTCACTTATCCATATCCAGTATCCCCACTATCAGTGCTCTTGAAGCTGGCCTATCAGCTCTCATTATATTTTACAATTGTAAACCTCTTTGTCACGGATTGCTTCCCATGCTTTGCAGTAGTTGTCCAACAATGGCCTAAACTCAAGAGTATCTAAATGGGTCGTCAAAGGTGTTTACCTTCGCACAAGATTACTCTTGGCAGCGATGTAGATAGAAGTGTAATGGCGCTTCTATCCGAAGGGAATCTTCACAAGATAATTCAGAAGTCGAAAACCATGCGGCATAGCGCTGAGCAATGGTTAACGTATATCTGTCCGTCGCCTTTTGTGAAGGATTTAAGCAATGGTTTTTAGCCCGTTCAAGCCCCCAGCTGAGTTAATTCAGCGAATTTCCTCTTATAAAGGTATAGCGATGTTTAGAGGTAAATATATGTTTAGGTATATATATATATATATATATATATATATATATATATATATATATATATATATATATATATATATATATATATATATATATATATATATATATATATATATATATATATATAGAATATTCTGGCTCATACGTTTGCTTTCACACATATAAAAACTGAAGCGACTATGATTGTTTAGTTTTAAAACAACATGTAACAATTTTAATAATGAATTAGTCTTTAACAGTTAAAATAAATATAGAAAGATTGGTGGAATTTTGCTGTAAATACAAGTTTTCGTCACGGAGACGTAAGGTGAGGATTTATAAAGTCTGTTGCTTTTGCCTGTTTTACACGAAACTTAACTCTAGGTGAGTCCTGTCGCCGTGGTTTCCGTCACTTCTTTTTGGTAATGAGTGCACTTCTCCACATACTAGCGGCGTCGTAACGTTAGTACTTCAAACCGCCTGATGCTTGTAACCACGTACGTTTAGAAAAAAAAGAAAAACAAATGCCTCTTCTAAGTACACTGAGTTAGACGCTTAACAGGCGCATCCTCTTGCTGTCCACCCACCAATGTTAATCTCTCAGAAGAATTAAATTCTTGAGTTTACACAGCGTAACTCAGGAAAGATAATAGAAATCACCACTGTTCCTCTGGGTATTAACTGGGAAAATGTGTCTGGACAGCGAATAATGATTTGTGGCTGAACATTAACAAGTAACATGTATCTCACAAAATGATATGCTACACTTGAGGCACATGTGATGTAATCATCACTCATCACTGCTCCAGTCGGAGTCTGGGGTCACCTCTGCTGTCGGATTTTCCGCACGACTAGCCAGAAACAATCACCAGCGCTTGCTGTAATGGTTTATGAATATACTTTTTTCGTATGTTGAGGTTGCCAGCTTCATATATAACCACTTTGCAAGAAAACATGTTAATTCACATTTGTAAAAGAAATGTTCACAACTTACCCCAAGATTTTTGGTTATACACGATCTCCTCGCACAGGTTTCGGATGGACACGAGCTATTTCGGTGCATATGCTCTCGAATCAATTACGTCTGAGAATTTTTGAATCCCTTCTTATGAGGGGTGTTCTGCAACACACTTGGCCTGGGAAACTAGTAATTCTTCTTCGACTGGTGTTCTGCGATACACTTGGTCTGGGAAAGTTTCTCTGATGACGGGTGATCCAATTCCTAGGTTTCCAGTCTTGATATTTAAAGTCCTGGCCCCTTATGTTTTGCAGTCTCTGTATTTATAAAGGCGGGCTTACTTTTTAAGGTTTTAAGTTTCCAATTGCTTCGATCTGTCAATTATAAATATGGAATTCTAGGTCCGATCCTTCTCTTTCTGGCTGTTTGGGAGTTGCTCGTTTGAAGTTGCGAAGCTGTCTGTTCTGTGTCTCTGAGTTTTCTAGATTTTATTTTCAGTTTCCAGTTCAAATCACAGAATGTACTTTCCGGCAATCTTGCCAATGATATTCATTGTATATTCCGTTTATCACTTCAATCCAATCGTAAGCTCTTTTCGCACTATGTGGGTTGGGGTGTTTAAATTCATAATTTCACCCGCGTGTTTAAAATATGAAATGTAATATTCCCACGCGTGACCTCTCTATAAAAAGACGAAATATCTTCCGGTGACATCTTGTGCACTCTCACAAAAAAATGTGTGGACTGATTACCTGTCTAAATGCCTTCCGTCAAGATTGTCTGGCCATACAGATTATCTGCGATAATCACACACAGTCGTGAAACGATTATCTCATTCATCCTTGTAAGAGACCATATTGTCAAACGAGGATCGTCTCCTATCAAAGGTGGTCTGACTGATTCAATGAGATAAACATACTACCGCTGACCGGTGATAATGACTGGGTATTGTTACGATAATACCACAGTTCACATGGCGGAACGTAAATAAGTCTGAGGAGTGGTAAAGCAAAAATGTAAGAGATAAAGATAGTCCCATTGCAGATACTTCCGTAGGGGAGTGGAGTGTCAGAGACTTCACCCTACTAGATTCAGCATAGAGCAAAATAATGAATGGAAGGGCAAATTATTGCCAAATAATAAGCGATCGGAGAGAAAAATGAAGAAAAGAAATTCTTCTTCTTCTTCCTCGTTCGTCCTGAAAAGGACGTTGGTTGCGTTGTGTCTGTTTACACCGGAGCTGCGATATCTGCGCCTTTCGGCCGACACATCCGACTTCAGCACGGCATTTTTTTGGCCCTGATTTGCCTTCCCTCTTCGATCCCTACTCTCTCACCCAGACTGTTATATGCAGCCTGTTTCCAGGACCACCACGTGGAGGTGAAGTAGGGTCTTGGTCAGCTCTGGTTTGCTGACCCTGACGCAAGCAGTCAAGCTATGGGTCGCTGACTGCATTATCTATTGCTGCATCTTTGGGTCCCGAAGAAAAGAAATGATACTGCCGTAGTAGCTAAAGGTGTAAGAAAGCCACCAAAAGAACACGTACAAACGTTTTTTCACACTCTTCGTCTTTTCCTTTTTCGTTCGCTCTCATTTAACAATACTGTTTTCTCTCATAAAGTTAACAGTCTATCATCATGCTTCTTTCATATTAAGGGAAAGGTAGCCCCAAAGCAGAAACTGCCGTAGGTGAGTGAAATGTTAGAGACTGTTACATACAAGGTCCAGCTGTATTATTTCCTTGCTGCCTTTGCCTTCCCTAACTCAAGAACATTTACAGACTGGGGCGTGACGTTACGGGGTTGCGATCCGGGAACCAGATAAGTTGGGCGCTAGAGGAAGCGCTCTAAACACTTGGACAATCAGAAACTCTTCTTACCACATCTATTACTGTCATAAAGTTATCCATCAATTCTCGGAAATCAGAGGAATAAAGAAGACAATGAAAGATCTTGAGAACATGACATAGTACAGGAGTACTTGACATGAGTTTGTTGGAGGCCTATGTTTTTGGAGAGCCAAATGGTAGCGATGATGTTGATGATGATGATGATGTAAGTAAACATACTCATACATACTATATATCCGTGTTACCAGCTCAGCAGAAGTGAACAAGTGGTAATCTTCAGACTTCGCACAGGTCATGATAGATTGAGATACCATCTATTCAACGAATTAAAGATAGGAACTACTGATGAGTGTGACTGTGGCACCGATAAAATGACTGCCGAACATCTGCTTTAAAGGTGCCCAACATATGAGGAACAGAGAAAACGCATATGGCCATCACCAGTACCATTCGTGGAGAAAATCTACGGAGATGTCAACAGTCTCAGGCTGACCACTGCTTTCTTTGAACTTATTCAAGTTGACATCTGAGGGTGAACTTTGAACTTATTCAAGTTGACGTCTGAGGGTGAACGAAGAAGAAGAAGAAGATACATACTGTATTACATATATTAGATTTAACTGTCTCATTAAGACCCCTATCATTCATGATTACTCAACGACACTAAAATAACTCAGTGATGTCATGAGACCATATCACAAAAGAGGGGGGTGAACAGTGTGAAGAACAATTATGTACTCTTTAGCGCAAAAATGTGTCATCTGAAGTGAGCTCCCGCTCACGCAAGTGCTGGTATCGGGTGCTAAGAATGCCAGTAAAAGTCGTATTTTCGGAAGTCGCGCTGATTTTAAAGCGGATTGGTGTCGGATTCAGGAAAGTTAATTAATTGCTTAGTAAATCGAATTTCACCACACGTCATGTTAGAGAGATTCGATTTTCGGACATTTGTGAATAAGTGAGTTGTAGATAGTAGCTATTGGATACAGAAAGAGGTTGTTGCTTGCGTTGATTCAACTAAATTGTATCAATATTTATATAAAGCATGAAACTTCACCCACAGAAATGTTATTGGCTTTTATAGTCAAGAGCTACGTCTAAAGGCAGGACAATGTGGAATGGATATGTTGCTCCGACGGATTTCTTTATGCGCTGCTAAATTAGTAACCTTTTGGCTCACAATTTGCTCTGTCTAACTGTACCAACTCCTTAAGATGACGCTCGTGTTTGAACAATTATGTACTGACGTCTGGTATCAGTTTTGTGCCCATGTCATAAAAGGTAAAGTTCCCATTGCAGATACTGCAGTAGGGGAGTAAAGTGTTATAGACTTCATATGCTAGGTCCAGCTTCTAGAGATGGGGTGACCAGCTTCCTTTCTCGCTGTCTTTGCTTCCGAAACTCAAGAGCAGTCACGTCCCCATTTACAAATAGGTAGATCATAGCAGGACACCACCGTGTTTCGAACTCGGTACACTTGCCGCGAGAGGCCAGCGCTATAACCACTCTGCCATTCTGACGCTCGTCAATGTCATACCTAAGCCTATTCCTCGTTGTAACGTTTGAGAAACAGTGAGAGAGAAATGCGATAACGGAAAGCTTACTAGCCTATGCATGCTATCAAGCGACCGAAGAAAACTGGCTGATCAGCTCATCAGTACTCTTAAGTTCCCTGTGAATTTTAGACCTTGAACAAATTCACGCCAAAGCATTTCTATCTTTAGCCATCCTCATGTCATTTCAAATACCTTCCATTGTACAACAACTGAGATTTGAGATCGCTTTGGCACCGTATCATACAACAGAACACGCTGCCAATATTTCATAAAAATTAACACTTTCTATGAACTCTTCAACCTGTCCTCATCTACGGCTCATGTAATCTTCATTTCCTAGTGACTCCCTATGGGGTGTTTTTTTCAGTAAATGCACTGTTGTCATGTGACACATATTTCGAACAACAACCTACATCGGACTATCAGAAAAAGACTCCTTTTCTGTGAGTAAACATTTGAAACTCTGGAACACCGATAGCCAACGCAGGAGCTTTGAGGATCTACTTTAAAAATACAAATCTCTCTAAAAAATCTACCTTGATAAAATCATGTCTGTTTTCAGATTTTGGACTAATGTATATTTATTAAGTACAGCCTATATGAAACTTGTATCTCTACCGGGTGATCTTCTTCTTGCTATTCAATCAAAGGAGCGGTGAAAATTCAAACCAAGTGATATTTTTCTAAATGTTAACTTCACTTCCAAGAAAATGTGACTTTCATATTTTCTACATTTTACGAATAAATTTAATTTTAGTAAACTAACTCGTGGATTTTCGCCGAGAACACGGAAAAATTATCTTTATTCCCGGGAGTGGTCTAGTTCGAAATTTTCCTGAATTAAAAAGTGCTCTTTTTCCCTCACTTCGTCGCCTAAAAATCGACCAAATCTACCCTGGTATCTACTGGTCGGCGACCCCTGCTTCAATCCATTTCCTCTAATTAATATTTTGCTATATTTAATGAAGTCTCAATTACGAACAAATACGACAAGTAAGATGTGGTATAGATACATATTAAAAAGAATTGTTGTTCGCATGCTTTCACTGTATTAATATTGTTACCTTGGGTTCATAGGTAGTTGTAAATGTTATCGGTAACACATGTTGTTAGGTCATGCATTGTCATGTATAACATTCAAATGTAAAGGCAGTCAGACCAATTTGACATAAGGACGCTAAGTCCATCGTACAATTATCACGATTTTTAATTGACGATATTTACAACACGGAGTACTTCACACATTGAGACATTTGTATAAAAATGATGCTCCATAATAAATAGATTATCTCCGGCAGTAAGCATTGATGAACTATACAGCTGGGCCGTTAGTAGAGGTCAAACTGTCTGCAAATAGTCCGAAACGACATTGTCATGAATGTTAATATGTATTACACAGTTAAGTACTACCTTCTGTCTACCGTCGTGTTACACGTAACTCAGAAACAGATTCTTGAAGTCGAGTCAGTACATAATCTGACAATAAAATAGTAGAATGAACGGAGCTCCTAAAACACACACTGTCCACTAGGACGAACACCTCGCAAAAGTCAAAACCCCGAACGTTAACCATTCGTTTTCAACCGCAGAAAATGCCTAAGTCATACACTAATTTAAATAATAATAATAGCCCCTTCAGTCATAACTGACTATGGGAATGCGCCCCTGAGGTGACAGCCCTCAGCTGCTTATTTTCCTGGTGCTCCTTTCGACGTTTTCTCCTCACCTCTGCTTCTTGTGTGAGCCTCTCTTCGTCCAATCTGAGGTGGCGCCGTAAATAGCATCGCCACTTAGTGCGATCGGCAGCTTCATCCTCCCATGTTGCTGGATGCATGTCCAGTGCCCTCATATCTCTCTTGCACACATCTTTGAACCTCAGCTGTGGTGGCCCAACTGTTCTTTTGCCATCTGCTAATTGTCCGTAGAAGATATCTTTTGGGATGCGACCATCTTCCATGCGGCGAACATGGCCAAGCCAGCGAAGTCTGCGCTGTCTAAGCAGCGTATACATACTTTGAAGGCCAGCACGTGACAACACCTCGACATTTGTCACTTTATCTTTCCACGAGATGCCGAGGATGCGGCGTAGACACCGCAAATGGAAGGTATTGAGCCTTCTTTCTTGCTTAGCATAGGTCGTCCAGGTCTCGCTGCCATATAGGAGTGTGCTGGTGACGCTGGCATTATATACCGCAGCTTTGGTCTTCATTGTGAGTTTAGAGTTTCCCCAAACACGCGATGTGAGGCGGGCAAAGGTAGCTGCAGCTTTGCCAATGCGGCTGTCGATTTCTGTATCCAGTGAGAGTTTGTCATTGATGGTAGACCCTAGGTATGTGAAGTGGTGCACCACTGCCAATTCATAGTTATCGATAGTGATAACTGGTGCAGCACCCACATCCTGACTCAGCACATTCGTTTTCTTTAGACTTATTGTGAGGCCAAAGTCCTTGCATGCTTTAGTGAAGCGATTCATCAAGCTCTGAAGCTCCTGTTGGCTTTGAGTGACGACTGCAGCATCATCAGCGAACAACAAGTCTCTTATAGTGACCCTTCTGATTTTTGTTTTTGCCTTCAGCCTTGAAAGATTAAAAAGACGGCCATCTGACCTAGTGTGAAGGCATATTCTTTCAGTTGCATCTCTGAATGCATGTTTCAAGAGTAAGGCAAAGAAGATTCCGAAGAGGGTCGGAGCCAGAACACAGCCTTGTTTAACGCCACTTCGTATATCAAAGGGCTGTGACGTGCTTCCAGCATATTGGACTGTTCCCTTCATGTCGTCATGGAATGACTTTATCATTTCCAGCATTTTAGAAGGGCAGCCTATTTTCAGGAGGATTTTAAAGAGTCCATCCCTACTAACCAGGTCGAATGCTTTTGTGAGGTCTATAAAGGCGATATATAATGGTCTTTTCTGCTATCTTGATTTTTCCTGAAGCTGGCGGAGAGAGAAAATCATGTCTGTTGTTGATCTGCCAGCTCGGAATCCACACTGTGCCTCTGGATATATGCGCTCAGCTAACTTGTGTAGTCGCATTAAGATGACGTTGGCAAAAACCTTACCAACAATACTAAGAAGAGAGATGCCTCTGTAGTTATTGCAATCACTTCTGTCTCCTTTATTTTTATACAGTGTTACAATCTTGGCATCTCGCATGTCTTGAGGAATAGTTGTCTCTTCCCAGCACTGGCACAGCATCCTATGCAGGGGATGTAATAGCGTGCTCTTACAGCATTTGATTAAATCAGGAGGAATCCCATCACTGCCTGGTGCTTTGCCAGAGGCCAAGCTATCAATGGCCTTACTGAGTTCCTCTAATGTTGGTTCGGCATCCAGCTCCTCCATAGTTGGCAGACTATTGACAGCATGAAGGGCTGCAGGCGTAACGGTATTGTCTCTAGCGTAAAGCTCAGAGTAGTGCTCGACCCACCTCTCCATCTGCTTACCCTTATCGGTTAGCTTCTCTCCGCTGATGGTTTTTAGCGGTGCCGTCTTACTTTTATGGGGGCCAAGTGCTTTCTTTATACCGTCATACATTTGTCTAATGTTGCCTGTTTGCGCTGCGATCTGGATGCTCTCACTGAGCTGGAGCCAATAGTCATTTGCACAGCGTCGAGCAGTTTGTTGAACTTTGCTTCTCGTAGCCCTCAGGATCTGTAGGGTTCTGGCACTCGGTGAACGTTTGTATTCATTCATAGCACTGCGCTTAGCTTCAATGACAGGTGCCATCACATCTGATGATGCATCAAAACCAGTCATTTGACTTTGCTGTTTTCTTACCAAAGGTGGCAAGTGCAGTACTTTGAATGGTGTTCCGTAGATGCTCCCAGTTCTGTGTAATAGTATCACCATGCTGAGGGCTACTGAGCACTTTCTTGAAGGTCGCAGTGAATTGAGCGATCATGAAAGGGTCTGACATCTTGCTGGTATCAATGCGTGGTTTCCCTTCATGTCTGACACGATAGAGTTTTCTTGGTTGTGCTCTGATTTTGCAGCAAACCAAGGAGTGATCTGTATCACAGTCTGCACTATGGTACGAGCGTGTGGAGAGCACAGACCTGAGGAGTGGCCTTCTGACGAGAATCAGGTCAAGTTGGTGCCAGTGCTTGGATCGTGGGTGTCTCCATGACACCTTATGCTGGATTTTTTGTCTGAAAGTAGGTGTTGGTCACGCAGAGGTCATGGTGGACGCACAACTCTAAGAGCCGTTGTCCATTTTCATTCATCTTGCCAATACCAAACCTGCCCAGACATGAAGGCCATGAAACATTATCGGCACCCAGTCTAGCATTAAAGTCACCCAGGAGAACAAGCTGTTCTTGCCTAGGTATGCTTTTGATGACTGCTGCTAGATTCTCATAGAACTCATCTTTAGCTTCTGAGGCAGAGTACAGAGTAGGAGCATAAATACTGACAAGGGTGATGGGACCTGTGCTAGTTTGCAGGCGGAGCGTTAACAGGCGTTCTGATCCATTCTCGCCTGGTTTAACCATTTTAGTTAGCGATTTTTTGACCGCAAAACTAGTTTTATTAAGATCTTTCCCTTGCCAATAAAATGTGTAGTCCTTCTCGCTCACCGTTCCAGAGCCCGCCAGGAGCGTTTCCTGAAGTGCAGCTATATCCACCTGAAGTCGTTTAAGCTCATCATTAATTATGGCTGTCTTCCTTACATCGTTTACATAGAAAAAAATCATGCCACTAGTTAACACAATGTAATGAATTGATAGAATAACGACTTTAGCTCTTGTCAGAGACAGACATTTCTTTGACGATTTACGGTACTTTGACGTTATATTTTGAATATAGCGGGAACCGCGTGAACGAACGTTCAAAAACTGATTTCAAAAACTAACCTTGAGAAAAGTAGGTTTTTTCTTAATAATAAAGTTATGAAAATAAAACCTAGCTAGTTTGATAGCCCATCTTAAGCAGAGAAATAATATACTTTTAATTATACAGACGGACAGATAACAAGGAAGATATTGACGAAAGACCGTATTGTTCCTATCAGACTAGCGAACAGTATTGTTGTGCATACTTTCACTAAAGTCTCAATTTTGCGTCCTTGAGACAAGGAAATGCAAACTTCAAACTGTAATAAACTAGCGGGGCAAAGTCGGGAGATAGTGGCTAAAAATAACTTAGGAAGCAGGTTCGTGCAGTTTTTTACATGTGTTAGTCCAAAAAACAAGTGAAATTGTGGGAAAAAGATAAAATGTGACCGACGTACATTTTAAAAATTGAGATGTACTTTTGACTTTTTTGGGAAAAGATAAAATGTGACCGACGTACATTTGAGAAATTAAGATGTAATTTTGACTTTATTTTCAAATTTTGAATTGAAAAGCTTAGCCTTCTGATCTGATTGGCCAACGCATTTTTATATTAGCGGGATGGAGACACACATTTTTGCCATTTGATATAAGTCTGTCCAGTAACACAGTCATTAACTGCTAGTGGTGTTTTCCAAGGAAGAATACATAAAATTTAGTGGGACGCCATACTCTAGCCAGCAGCTCAGCTGAGTTTTGCTAGTATTAACTGTGTTCTCAATTCTGAATTCTGGTAAGAATGAAAGCATTTATCTTGTTTATTTTAATATTTTGAGTGATTGATACTGCCATATCATGAAAAATGATTACGACAAGTAAGTGCTCGCTCTAGGTCCCCATAGAGACAAACAAATAATATATGGACACCTAACGAAGACTATGGAAGGCGGATCAATTATTGAGATCAGTGGGAACATATCACCTATCTTATTGAATAAAAGAGGAAACTATTGAACATATATCAGATGCAATGCAGTCTTGGGGAACTGGTACTATGTGAAAACAACTGGGTAAGATGTGCTATGTTGGTCAGAGAGATCTGACCCAGTCTGTGTAATGTTGTTGTGTAGTGTTGTATGTAAGAGTGGCTCAGTAGGTAGAGTACTGACACATGGCACAAAACTTTTGTTTCAGAATTGTGAGTTTCTGTTTTGGCACTAAAGAGGTGCCAAAGGCTTATGTAAGAGTACACAAGCAGATGTGTGTGCCGCCTAACATTTGTGTCTGTGCAGCCTAACATTGTACTCCAGCTACGGAGAGGAGTGGGCCACAAGAATCCTGTATCAGATCGTCACAGGCGAGATAAGTGAAATTCTGGCCTGCTGGAGATTCACAACTATTCTACCATCAAATAAAGACATAACTATTGAAAAATAAAACATTTACCTCATTCCATAAGTCAATGGACAATGATTTTGGTAGTCACAGATTGGGCGTGATGACGCCACCCCAACGTAACATCCAGTACTAGTTCTCCCAACGACAGTATAGATAATATTAATATTAACCATTCTTATAATATACCTATGTACACAAATTACATTTTATTATGCCACATATTTATGCCTTTCATTGATAAATCCATATCATTTCATATGTTCTGACCAAACTAAAACCTTGGTTCAGAACTAATAAATTTAAAAAAGTGTTAAAATTTAAACTAAAACAACCAGAGTTAGTTCAGTGTGTTATAGAGTTTATTAATATTATTAGACTTATTAATTACATGTGTGTGTCAGTATATTATATTAACTACACATTACATTTCAGTACCCTAGACTTTTAACGTAGCTACATTCATGATAGTAGAATAGGTCTGTTTGAGGTCGTAAGTGGTAGTAAGAAGGGCCTTCTGTAATTCACATAAACATTTATCTCAGGAGCCTTCACAACTGACCTCATACAGTACACTAGGTAACATAACAACCATACAATACCATCAAAAACCACTACAGCGCCATGCCCTACGCCAATTGGACAAAATGCTTATAACCGGTAACTGCTACTTCCCGTGTTTTGCCGACACCTATATGGTGAAGCTGGAGGGTCCTCTCCAGGGCGCGAGCTTGGGCACAGTTATATGGAGATCAAGCTGTTGCCCATGCAGCATGTTCCCCCTCTCCACACAGCCGGTAGATCCAAAGGAACGGCAGTAGCCGATACAGTTTGGTACCAGCCATGTCGCAGGAGTTGCCAGAATAATGTCGAATCGACATTAGACTGCCTTAGGGACTCCGACTCCGGATTTATCCTCAGGGTTTACTCCCGAAGCCAATTCCACAAATGGATATTCCCGCAAGGCAGCGGTGGTTTGAATTCAGAGTTCCTTCTCTTAGATAAGCTACCAACCAAGGATCACGAGCCCTATCTGCCCGAAGCTGCTGGTTTTAAGGCGCCAGTCGCTCGCCTTTGCCCCTTCTCCCGTCAGTGGAAACAGTTCCGCCGGGCTCAAATTGAGCCACACGTGAAGGCCGGGAGCTGGACTTGGTTGTCAGAGGCTGTTTGAGGCGCGTGCCATAGAAGTATTTTACTAATTTAAATATAGGTCACATTTTAACAAATGGTTCGCTTTCAACACTGATGCTCTTACGTGTACCTCTCAGTTGCGCACAGCGATGCCTTAACAAGCTTTCGTGCAAAATGAGTGGTAACAAATATCTTGCAGAATATTAGTGAGCTTTGCATTGTCCTGATATTCACAACGTTGAAAAATATAGAGATATATGCACACTGAATGCTTAATGAAATATCACAAGCCCTTATGTTTGAAATAAGCTAAACTTCTCTGTTTGTTATTTTTTTTTAAATTGCCTTAAACAACTCATATTAAGCGCTTTCCATCGAAATAATTTTCCCCATCATTTTCATTTAGTAAATCAAGTCCCTAAAAATGAATTCATATTACGCCTTTAGTATACATTACTTTAATACACCTCCAGGCTCTTATATCGCATAGTCTATTTTAGTCTCACCTATACTTGGACCCACATGATTTAACTCCGATATTATGCATATTCAATCTTAAAATAGCAGGATCTTTCTTGGATCCTGTACATTTGTTTACATGCTGTTTTAATGCAGCATATCTTATAATTATTATATATGTATATATACTGCATTAAAACATGGGGAAATATTTAAAAACAATATTATAGGGCCGTCCATACAGACATTATACCATGAGGTAATCTCATGTCATCAGTTCTTTTTGTGGTCCAAATGGGGCAGTCAACCCGCCTTGGTTTGATATGTCTACACAACAGATGTCAAAAAATTATCGTTATGGTGCTCGCCATGTGAAGTCCCTCCAGGCAGGAGCACTACTTTCAACCACAGCAACATACATCCAGAGAACCGGACTTCTTGTGTAGACATTACTAAACAACAGCGAACGAGAAGAAGAAGAAGAAGATCAGTTCTTTTACCTACCCTGCACTCTAGGGGAGGATGCAAGCCCACTTCGATCATGACTCCCAAGAATCATCCTCTTTTTTGAATGCACTGGGAATGGAACCAATTCCTCCTTTGTTGTAATTGTCAGATCGACTGACTCCTGGTTTTATTCTGACATCTTTGTGAGGTTGTGAAAGTAACGTGTCCCGTTGCTAGCAAAGCAAGCATACAATTGCACAGTCCTTTTTTGTTTTTTACTGTCACATCAGGCAAATTTGTTTCAGTATATAACTCGTTAAATTACCCATACCTAAAGGTCTTTTATATTTGGACATACGCCCTAATATAACCGACTAGGTTGAACGGGACGCTCCTCGTCAATAAGAGGCAAAATTTTATTTAAAATAAAAAGTAGATCATGTACTGAGGCGGCCACTAGACCATTTACACTTACTTCTACACCTACGACGTTTGACGTGAACCCCTCATGTCTCAATTCATGACCAGATCATTATAGTACAACATTTCGAAAATGTGCTGTTCATATAATCAAGATTCAGATATCACTGTCCGTGCAGCCATAATAATGTGGAGCGACAAAGAGAAGTGAGGCAGCATATCTGATGGTTTGGAGACTCCCTAATGATTTCGAGGTATGTACCTCGCGCATGTAACTCTACCGCCATCACCTAGTCGTATGTGCAAAGAAGAAAAGTTGGTTTTCACATATCATGCAGGCTTTAATAGTCAGCTTCAAAAATCCACAGTTATCTGTTTATTTTTTATTATTGCAGGGATACACATTATCACTCAAAAGCGTCTCGACTAATTCCTCCTGCTATAGTAAAGAAACCGTGCTTCGCATTCTGTCATACTTTATCGTGCGTGCAATACGATTTCCTTCGTGCACTGGCTTAAACATACTCGTCAACCATAATAACACATTGCTGGTAATTTTGTTTAGTAGCCTGCTTCAGCCATAACTGACTATGAGGGGATAGCCCTCAGCTGCTTTTTTTTAAATATTGGTGTTCTTTTCGGCGTGTTTTTTCTCTTCTGCTTGTTGTAATCCCTTCTTTTCGCCAAATCTGAGGTGGCGCCATAGGGAGCATCGACACTTGGTGTGATATACAGCGTAATCCTTCCAGGTTGCTGAATTTATGTCCAGTGCTTTCATGTCTCTCGCACACATCTTTGACCCTCAACTGCGGTCGCTCGGTTGTTCTTTTGCCATCTGCCCGTTGCCCGAAGGCAAAAGGACAATTTTAAAAAAAATACAGAGTACAGCACTCAAGTGAATAAATAAAGGCAATTGACAGGCACTCGTTGGACATAAAGGGTGACATCAGATAACATAAAAGAAATATAAGTGATAGGCTCGCCGGGAATCGAACCTAGGACCAACCAAGCAGCGCCATCGTCTTGCTGTGAAAGTACATCGTGAAAGGACACACATGCAATTTTTCACCCTTATTTATTTACATTTTTATTTACCGTTCACAAGACTAAGGTTTCCTTCATTATTTATTCAAGTACAGCAATCCCACGCTTGGCGCCGTTAATAGGTTCCTGAAATATCGGGTACTAACCGAAAAAGCGCAAAATGAAAATTTATTTCCCATAAGACTTAATAGAAGACACATTAATTCGTTCCCAAGGTCCAGAAAGCTGTATAAAATTTAAACAAAAGTGATTTAAAAATAAAAACTAAATAGTTAACATTTATTAACTACATTTAATTATCAAACATATTGAACACAAAGAGATTTTATGTATGTACTGTACTAACAGAAAATATTTGAAAAATAGTAAAGGACTTTAACCGCTACTACTTCCGTCGGTTGTGGCTACAGTTGTCCCAGCGGAGATGTCTTCATCTTCAGACGAGTGATTAGCATGAGGTTTTGTGCGGGTTGAAAAAAGTTTTTCTGGCTCCAGATGTAGAAGGCATGGCTACTTTGTAAATGTGAGCAGATGATATTGCAGGAAATTTAAAAAAAAAAAATTGAACTTGTGTTATCACCTTTTTCCCTTCAACAAGCACATTTTTAGCAATAAAGATCGTGTTCTATGTTACGGATTACCATAGAAATGCATTCCATTTTGGGGTCATGCTACAGTATGCTAGCAATGGCAATGCTCACCACCCTGAATGAACTGAAAAGTTGTTTCCATACCTCCCATGGAATTTAGCGCACAACGTGAGATAGAATTTTTTGAGCGTATAACAGGCATATGACATGAAATAGAAACATCGTTATATTGAAAAATCACTAATCGAACAGCGTAAAGGAGGGTGGGTGGTGTAGAGTAATGAGGATGTCCTGAAAGAAGCCACTGTAAACAAAAACGAAAGCTTTTTAATCATATTAGAATTAAGCAATTAATTCTTTTCAGGAAAAGGGGCTGGGGGAGGGAATGTGCGAATTAAAAAGCTGGGAAGTATTATGAGAACACAACTGACTACTGGAAAAAGAGGCAAGGAAAATAGTTTAACAGCATGGAATGGAAAGATTTCAACAAAAAAGAATTAATAAAATGTTCCTCCGAGTAGCTGATTCTTCAGAACCTCGTCGTGTCCACATCCCCTCATCTCAGTCGTCATGTAGTTTGACATGCATCTCTATTTTCTCATTGTTATTTACCGCGAGTTTTAATGTTTGAATGGCGTCATTGGTGACCAGTTTAGATATTTGGACTTTCTCCACGAAGTCCGAACGGACATTCTTGGTCACTCCAATTCGATGGAACGTGTGTGTCCGCGAGGCCGGTCCTAGGGTATTTGGTGCCCCACTATATGTAGGTGTCCGTAACAGGACACGAATATGAGGAGAGTGATGATCGTAATGATGACAAGATTTCTGGTGCATGTAGTCCTTTTGATCAAAAAGAATGGGCTATGATGTTCGTGGCGGTAGTGATGGTGGTGGTGATTAATGTTGACACGGCTAACTGTACACTCGTCCTCATTACGACTCTAAGTGGGTTAAACTGCCGACAGATCAGTAGCTGTACCTCATTTATTCTCTGGCATGCAGACAGCTAAATGAGAGGCAGTGGATATGCTGCAAGAGAATAGAGAAGATGAGAGAGAGAGAAAGATAGAGAGCAGGAGAGAGATAGAGAGGGAGAGATAGAGTGATAAAGGGAGAGAGTTGTTGGAAATAAATCAATTGAAAAGCATGACGAAAAACATGAGAAAAAAAGTGCGATTGACGTTCTTTAAAATTGTGCGGTTCACCCACATGAAATAATGCGCTTACTACAGATCCTTATCTCAATAAGTATTTTCTTGGTAACGCCCGTCTGCAAGGTCGTACAAGGTTGTCTGTAAAATACTGAGTGATACGAAGCTCATTGGTATGTGCTTTGAGGGAAAGCTGTCTTGAATACCAATTACAATCATTCAGCATAGAGGACAATAATCTGTTACATTCGGATTTTACAGATCTCTTTGCCAGTAACCCGACAAGTAATGGTGGAAGAGTTTAAAAATTTAGTTTCGTGATAAAAAAGATCACCCTGTGACATTACGTCCATGTATCACAAGTTCATTTTATCTGCTCATCTTTGCTATACTCTCCTACGACAGAATTTATCGGTAATTATCTTTTAGTCAAGTTCATTCCTCTCAGATAACACTATTGGTCAGTACTGTGACGTGATTGTCTCTCCTGCTCTGCAGTAGGGGTCAAACAATGGCCAAACTTAGAGTATAATGATGAGGGTATTGAAAGGTATCAACTTTTTCTCAAGGTTACTCTTGGCAGAGATATAAGTAGAAGAACGGTGTTTCTACTTTAGGGAGCCTCATAGGATTTTAAAGAAGAACAAGCATAACAATTGAGAGCTAATATATTTTCGCTCGTATTTCTGAGCACCCAGTTGAAGGTGATTCGGCAAAATCTTAAGCTTATAGCCCTATCTAGTTATGTATTTAAAACAGTATTATTCATGATGGTGCAGTCATACACTTCACTCAATAGTGATTAAACCACATATAGTTTTACAGTTACACATAAACAGTTTTAATAATCACTTATAGTTTAATATATGTAAAAATAAATAAAGTTGCTAATACAATAGAAGCGATGATATGTATCATCAACGGACGAATCACATTGTAGTGGAACTTATTTTAAATTTGGAAATGTCCATGTTATGCTACTTAGTTTCCATTGGGGGGTCGGTTGGAGTATGCATTCAGCCGCTGTTGGTTCCTATAGATGCCTTGGACTGTACTTCTTTTCAATAGTAAAATATTGTGGCAGCAGCATGTCACTTGCACAAGGCCGAGGTAACTGCTCAGGTATATACACATACATACATATACATACTTAATCAAGTTGATAAGATGTTTGATTGAAAGTTGATGTTTGCCACAGGTATGCTTCATTTTAAATATATAATATTAAGGGGGCGGGTGGCTAATTAAATACGAGTCTGTCATAAAATTAACAAGTGATACAACGTAAAAATATCTCCAAAGGATAAAATGTAAGGATAAAAACATAATGCGTAAGCTGCTGATAGTACATGATCGCCCTGACCGCGGGTCATCACCCTCCATAAAAATTGACTTGCTAGACGGGAAATCAAAACGGTTACCATTTGAACGGGATGAGAACGGCGGATCAAAAGGAAAAAAATATGACTGAAAAATTGCGTGAGACTAGCAAGGCTAAGGAGACGCAATTGGGGGGAACGGAGAAAAAGTCACGTTTCCCAAGTTGACATAAAGTAAGGAACTCGACAGAAGGGACCTTGGATATGATACGCCACAGTCATTTATTGGACGCTTTTGCGATACCAAGCCTTTTATTTGAATTCAGCGGCAAACGCAGATGCTTGAAATATTACAAAATTTAAAAAGTAACTTTTTCTTAATATTAATGTTAGGAATATAAAAATTAGCTGGCCGGATGGCCCATTCTGAGCAGTGAAATAATATGCTTTTATTTATACAGACGGATAGCTAATAATGAAGATAATGACAAAAGACAGTGTTGTTCACATCAGCGAAAGACTGCATTGAATCAAACATGTCACTATTTGCACAAAAATCGCGACCTTGAGACGCAAGTGTTCAAATCTAGTTAGAATGAAAGAGAAGGGACATTGGTGGGAGCTGTGGCTAAAAATAACTTTTCAGGCAAATTTGTAGAGGGGAAGGATAGGTTGGTTCAAAAACCAAGTACGTTTTTTTGTGAAAACGCAAGTAGAGACGGACGGACTAACAGATAAAAATCCATACTTGACTGAAGCATGACTGAAATGACTTTAGTGTAGGAAATTTGAATTAAAAAAAAACCAAGGCATTGATTGGCCACAGACAATCATATTATCCGCGCTCAGACGATCTTTTTTGCCATTCCTCAATAGTTGTCCAGTGATAGACACAGTAAATTTTAAGTGTGGTGATTTCAAATGAAGTAAATAGAAATAAGTTCAGGGACGCCATACTATAGCCAGCAGCTCAGCTGAGTTTTGCTAGCATTTCTGTGTTCTTTATTCATAATCTGAGCTGTGAGTTTTTTTATGTTGACACCAAAAGGCGGTGTCAAATGCTGGGTAAATAATTGACAGTGAGGACCCGTGCAGTGTCGCATCTCGGCAGAACAGCCTTGTATTGCCCCAAGCACGGAGAGGTGGGGCCACCCGATATATTGCCCCCAAGCACGGAGAGGTGGGGCCACCAGATTCCAGCACCAGCGCTACTCTTTCAAAGTTACGTAAGCAGGCTGGTCTGCTGGATTTACACCAACTTCATAGACATAACACCCAAAGTGAATTACTACTAAAACATCCCATTTACTTCCATCATTAATGGACAATGTTTGGTAAACTTAGACAGGGAGGGATGAAGCCACCCCAACAGCACATCTATTCATCGTTCTCCCAGGTAAAATAAAATTTTGAACTGTCGAAACCTTAACTACTCGTGAAAATTAGATAGGTACACACCTTTTTATTTTCATGTCATTTATTCATGCCATTCATGTCACTCATAAATTTCCAAAATCTTTCATATGTTCTGGCCAACATAAAACCTTGGTTCAGAACAAATAAATTTAAAAAAAGATTTACTTTCTAAAAATTCACCAGCTGAATTTAGTTCATTGTGTTCTAAATTTAGTGATAATATTATATTATTTAATATCTGTGTGTGTGTGTTTGTATATGTTAATACAACACATTACATTC
The DNA here is from genome assembly GCA_024509875.1 of Oreohelix idahoensis. NCBI lineage: Eukaryota > Metazoa > Mollusca > Gastropoda > Stylommatophora > Oreohelicidae > Oreohelix > Oreohelix idahoensis. The sequence continues at coordinate 77,498 of JAMPIV010015653.1, forward strand.
AGTACCCTAGATTGTAACGTAGCCACATTCATTAGAAAAAAAGATAGGTGTGAGGTCGTAGTGGTAGCAAGAAAGGCCTTCTGAAAATTCACAACTACATTTTATCTCAGGAGCCTTCACAGCTGACCTCATACATCACACTTAGTAATATCACCATCATACAATACCATCAAAACCACTACAGAGTCAAGCGTCGCATCGTGACAAAATTATCTATCTCAAAGAAGTGAGCGGGGGATACCAATTTTACAAGATCCGAGAACACTCTGTTTGTTTGTAACTGATATTCTACAAAACCCTATGTGACTACCTAAAATAGAAGCATAACCTTTCTATTCATATCACTGTCAAGATTAAGTCTTAGCGAAAGGTGACGAACTGGAACGGACTACGGACTACGACTTATGGAACTTGGAACACAAGAAGTATAAATGGGAAGGAAGAGGAGCTGGTGGAAGAGATGAGGAAAGCAAAACTAGAAATCCTGGCTATAACGGAAACGAAGAAAAAAGGACAAGGAGTCATGGATCTCGATGGCAACACGTTGCTCTACAGTGGTGTACCCATATCTGAAAGAGCTAAAGGGGGCGTGGGTTGCATTGTGGCCCAAAATCAAAAAGATAGTATCAAGGGATGGAACTTTGTCTCGGAGCGATTATGGTTGTAAAACTAAAAGAAGGAGAAACCATAGTCAACCTGGTCATAGTGTATGGGCCAAATGAGGATGAGAGAGCAGAGGTCAAGGAGGAATTCTTCGAGCTGCTTCAAAGGACAGTGGATGACTGCCTAGATGAAGTTTTCATGCTCGGAGATTTTAATGCCAGAGTTGGAAATGACCATGCTAGATGGGGTGGAGTTATCGGAAGATATGGAGAAGATACTCTCAATGACAATGGAAAGCGACTCCTTAGATTCTGCAGTGAGCAGAATCTGATCATTACAAACACAAAGTTCCCCCATAAGCGCATACATGCATACACTAGATGTGAACCAACCAAGAATGAGAAGTCAGTGATCGACTATGCCATTGTTCGGAGAAGCTCATTCAGATATGTCCGAGATGCAAGAGTCTGGAGGGGGCCAGAGATTGGAAGTGATCACTACCTGCTAACAATCAAACGAACAACTGAAAGAGTTGCTCAGCCTAGGAACTGCCCAACATCACGCAAGAAACCAAGTAAACGAGCAGGAGAAATGAGCATTAGGACCTACAAGCTGAGAGAGCCAGAAATTAAGACCAGATATCAGGGGCTTATTGCTACAGCAGTGAGCAACACAGAAGAACGACCTGATGACTTGGAAACCCTCTGGAATAAATTCAAGGATATCATAAAGACAGCTGCTGCAGAAGCATGCGGTGAAGTCCGACTTGGGAGCAAGAGAAAGAGGACACCTTGGTGGACAGAGGAAGTCAAAGAGAAAATAAGAGAGAAGAAAATGGCATGGAAACAATACTTAGGAGCTAAAAACACAACAGGACAAATGGAAAAAAATATAGAGAATATGTGACACTCAGAACAGAAGCAAAGAACAAAGTGCTAGCAGCAAAACAGAAGTCCTGGGAAGAATTTGGAGAAAAGCTAGAAAAAGATGCACAAGAAAACCAGAAATTGTTCTATAAGACCCTAAAGAACATGAGGAAGGAGAAAAACAATGCCCTCTCAAATTTATAAAGGACAAGCAAGGCAAATTGCTTACTGCCCCGAAGGAAGTAATGGAAAGATGGAAAGAATATTTCTCAGAACTCCTGGATGGTGAGCATGGTGAAGCATCAGAAATGATAACCACTAGCACAGAAGAGAAAACCAATGATGGTGAAGATGACATAAAGATGGAAGAACTGAGGGCAGCACTAGAGAAAATCAAGATGGGCAAAGCAGCAGGGCATGATGGTATAACACCAGAAATGGTTAAGTACATGGGAGCATCAGGCGACCTATTACTCTTAAAGGTCCTACAGGCAGCATGGTGCAACAAGACCATACCAAAGGATTGGGAGATTGCCATCATAAACACCAATTTTCAAAAAGGGTGACAATCGACAATGTGGAAACCATAGAGATATCCCTTCTCAGTGTCCCTGGTAAAATCTACTCTAGAATCCTAGAGCAGAGACTCAGACACCTAGCTGAGCCACAATTTGATTCCGAGCAAACCGAAGTACTCAAGACCTAATCTTCACACTCAGACAGCTGAGTGAAAAGGCCCTTGAGTATAAGAGTGAGATCCATCTTTGTTTCATAGATCTGGAAAAGGCGTTTGACAGGGGTCCCCTGGAGCAAACTTTGGGACTGTTTGGCAAGGAAGAATATTCCAGCACCTCTGATTCATGCTATACAGAGCTTCTACAAGTCTTGCAGAAATTATGTGAGGACAGCAAACCATAAGTCAGAAGAGTTCAGGACCACCACTGGTGTAAGACAAGGTGATATCCTATCACCTTACCTCTTCATACTCCTTATGGACGATGTCATCAAGGCATGTAAGGAGAGAACAAGAAAGTATTCAGTGGGGTACTGGAAGATGAGACAGGTCTATATTTCGGAGCTGGCATTTGCTGATGATGTTGCCCTGATTGCTAAATCAGAGGCACATCTCCAATCCAACCTGCAAGTCTGGAAGGAAGAGCTGGAGAAGAGAGGGATGGTCATAAGCAGCTCTAAAACAAAATCCATGGTGATATCACGAGAAGAAAGAAAACATCAGATTAAGTTGGGAGAACAGGTCCTGGAGCAGGTCGACCACTTTAAATATCTCGGAGCTATTATAGACCGAAAGGGAGGCATCAAAGAAGAGTTGGCCACTCGAAAAGCAGCGGCTGGGAGACTTTTTCAGGCCATAAATCGTGGATTCCTCAGCAAGAAAGAGGTTGGTAAGAAAACGAAGATGGCTGTATACCGCTCCACCTATGTCCCAGTCTTGACATATGGATGCGAGTCGTGGGCAATGACTACAACCCACAAAAGCCAGATCCAAACCTCAGAAATGAGGTATCTGAGGAAAGTGGTTGAAGTAACAAGAAGAGACATGGTCCGCAACCAGACGATCCGTCAAGGCCTAAAATCCCATCGCTGCAGACCCAAATAGAACAGTCCCAACTAAGATGGTTTGGCCATGTCTGCAGAATGGGAGAAGATCGGCTACCACGACAAGCATGGGAAACAAAGAGCCAGGGATCCAGACCTCCAGGACGACCCAGAGTCCGCTGGGAGGACAACATTAGACAATCTTTGAAGGGCCGAGGACTAGAATGGAACCAGGCCAGGAAGAAGACCTTCAAAGTTGGTTATGCGTCTGTCTATAAGTCCGTCTTATGATGGCGTCTCGCAAAACGTCAGTCCACTTCTATCTTCACTTGGTTCCAGAGATAGTACTTTCTGCTGGTACCACCAATAACTGGTAATAGAAATAGAAACGAAACGCTCTTCTAAGTATGGCGTTTTCCGAAACAGTTATGTGCCCCCCCCTCCCTCTCTCTCTTCTATTCTACCATCCCATGTCAGAATTTACCCTCGATGAGAATTAAATTTAATCCCTCGGGATAAAACGTCCTTTACATTTAAGCTGAGTAGCTTTAGCTTTATATTACATTTAAAGGAAAAGGTTAAACGTACAGATATAATATGTTTTACATTTACATCTCCACTGTTTGAAAAGTGTTCACAATATAACTTCATTTATGTTTCATTTATATTTACACTTATGGAAAAGTTTGAAACTTCTATTAATTTCAAATGAATATATTCACATAGACATTTACACAGGTTTAAAGCTTGAAAACTTACATTAATTTTAAAGTGAATACGTTTATAGGGCCATTTACACTGCTTTGAAAATGTAAGTATTATACTAAGAATGTACATCATTTTTTTCATCTTTCATTCCCTGCTCCATAGGGAACCTGGAATTACTTTACGCTTTTAGTTCTCTTAACGAAACTATCAATAAAGCAATCACCGGCCCGTGCAGTGGTGGTTCATGAATCATCATTCTAGATACTGAGGTTGCCAGCCCAAATGACTTTGACATCCAATAGCGAGTTTCACTCATTAAACTTCACATGGTAATATATACATATATATGTTAGTTCACATGTTAGTAATAAAATATGAAATGTAAATCACAACTTACGCCAATCCTGGCTACAGGCTTGTTTGCTCAAATGAATAAAAGAGACGAATTGTTCTCTTACACGCGTCTGGGGTGTCTTTAATTTTACAATAGATTGCCCCTTCTGACTCCGTGTTTTTTTTAGTTTCCTACTTCCGGTGTTCCTTGTTAAAATCTCAAAGAGATTTCCTGTGCTTTGTAAGTCTTATCTGGTTCTCCAATAAAAGGCTCGGTTCACAAATAGGAATTATGAATCTAGTCTTCACTCTTTCAATTTCCTAGTTCCGGTGTTCCTTATTAAAATTTGAAAGAGATTTCCTGTGCTTTGTAAGTCTTATCTGGTTCTCCAATAAAGGTTCCGGTTCACAAATAGGAATTATGAATCTAGTCTTCATTATGGCAAGGTCTTGGCGAGCTTGAAATTCACAGTGAGATAAAACTGCGAAATGGTCAACCTATATTCCCCTTCAATGTTGTTATGAATCTAATCAGAAAGATCCAATCATTTCAAACATGTCGGGTGTGGTCCTTTCAAAATATTTCCTACATGGAAAAATTTTGCAAAAGGTCACGTTTCCCTTATATGGTAATATGATGTCTCGCATACAGTCTCACAAACACATGTGTAGACTCATATTGTCTAAAATGTAATAAATCCATGATTACTTTTAACGATGTGACCGGAAACGACTATATCCCACTTGTCTGCCCACAGGTGTCACACAGAAAGTAATCTCGTTATCTGTCGTATGAGTACGCAAACTCCGTGTCTTATCGGTGATTTAAGCCGATAGCGCTGACCGATGTACGTGTTAATCTGCCGCGCCTATAACCACAAATCTGGGTAGCACTCCTTGCAAATGTGATATTTATCACCTACAGGGTGATTTGAGAAAATCAAATGTCTGCTACTTAGCAGAAAAATAAAAAAAGAAAGAAAGAAAGGAAAGTGCGATAATTGACAGCACCTAATAAAAATCAGTACCACAAATATACCGATACTGCCAGAGAGAACCAAAGATCGATAGAGGTCGTCCATTTCGTCACACATCAAATACTGTTATAGTAAACAATTGCAAGATTTCAGTTATAATGCACAAACGTAATAACCTACAATAATAATAGTAGTGCGTAACAAAGTTTTTTTACCCCGTGGAGTTCCTAGGGGTCTCTAAAGAAACAACGAAATAATGGGACTACTGCACCATGAGGCATGTCAAACAAGGCGACTAATATGAGTGTGTGCATGGGACTAGCAACCTCATGATGTCAAAACAAATTTCATCATTAACCACTGCGGCAAGAGCACTTGTCTGCTTAGTACCATACAGGTTTCCTACAAAGGATCCAACTGCAGCAAACGGCTTCGTGCTATGTAAGGCGCTAAAGGGACAATGATGATGATAAGAAAGCTTCGTATGGTTGCTATTGGTTGCTATTGGTTACTGTGGAAATGACTGCCATTTTGAATTGAATTATGCTGTATTTTAATTTACTAGAAATGTTGTTATCGTTCTTCAGTAATTAGCACCGAGCCTCGGTAGCATAGTGGTTAGTGCACTGGGTTCCTAGCTCAGTACTCTATGGTTCGATCCCCAGATGAGGTGGGATTTTTTTAGGCCGCAAACGGCTCCTGGGTCGACCCAGCCCCAATTGGGTACCAGAGCAACTTCTGGGAAGGTTAAGGCAGCCGGCGTGATGCTGACCACATCACCTCTAGTGTGCCGATGGTCAAGAAAATATGTGCCTAACACCATATTCCCAATATGGGCGTGTAACGGGATCCTTATCACTATATATTAAAACTGTCATCAAAATACATAATTGATAACTTTAGCAAGTCCCAATCTATAAAAGGTTAACTCTTAAAGTAATAAAAGATTGTGCAAAATTGTGCTACGTTATTTACAATAAATCAAAATTTTGATAATATTTATAGATTCTTATTTGACATAACTTCAAACTACATTGAAAGGTTCGTGTGCCAGACATCTTGTTTCTTGACGGAACAAAGAAAAGTACAGTACAGGAAAATTAGTCATTCTAAACTAGGTTATACTTTGTTAATAAATTTCGTTATTGTCAATGCCCAATTTCTTTAAAAAATACAATTTTCGATGTCAAAATAGACGTTTTTAGAATGTGTTCTGATTATGTTTTTCATATATTTATATTCGGAAGATTCTAAATTATCAAAAAATGGATTAATCCAATTTTGTTTTTCTTTTTTAACTTAACAATCATTGCCGATGCTTCCCTTACAGTCTAGAGCATAGCATGAGACTCAACATACAGGAAAAAGAAATACTGACACTAATTTTTTTAAACCAGGAAAAAGAAATAAGGACATTGACTGCAAAATCAAAATAACACAAGCCAAGCAGTTCAAACATACAAGACTCTTTTCTATATATGTACTTCCTTAAAACTGTGTCGGGTTTGTTAGTTTTAAAATTTCACTAGCAGGCTCTAATACTCTGACCGGGTTGGAAGGAAAGTCCTCAGGTTCCCCAGCCTCGCACTGACATGTCATTGGGCCGAAGGGCTGAAAGCCCAAGTGCCGCTGGTTAAGAAAAAAAAAAAAAAAATGTACTTCCTTAAAACTGTGTCGGGTTTGTTAGTTTTAAAATTTCACTAGCAGGCTCTAATACTCTGCGTTGTCTTCATCCCACCGAAGACAGCGAGACACACTTTCTTGAGCCACACCTTCATGTGAACTTAGTCCACATATGACGTCACGCAATTTTTTCCATGTTTAGCCCCCTTCCACCTCCCCTTGTCACATTTCGTCACACCCCCACTTATGTGATGTTAAAAATCTCTTAACCCCTTACTCCCACTTTTTTTAAAAAATCAGTTTCTTTGAACTCGCGGAGAGACAGTCCTAATATATATCAATTAGATTCTTTCACTCCTGTCGACGTCTCACATTCTCTTAAATCCATTCGCCACACAGTTCCACAAGATCTCTCGAACATCATGCCTGCACAAATAGGTGGTGTAGGTTAAGTATGAAAAACCAAATGAGGAAGAAATAAAGTAAGTCATAATGCTTCTAAGAGATGCACAAACTGCGGACCCAGATGACATTCCAGCTGATCCTTTAAAACAGACGCTGCAACAATAGTATACCCATTATATAGTAAAGTATGGGAGAGAAGTAATAACACTAGACTGAAATGAAGGATTTCTGGCCAAGTTACTAAACACGTGAGATCTGCAGGAGTGCACAAACGACATGTGAATGATGGTGTTGTCATTACCATGAAAAATATTTTAACAGGATCATCCCTGTGCGGTTGAACAAGCCCATATAGGCAATCGTTCCGTGTAGTTCCTGGGGTATCTGATGGAGATAAAGACATAACGGGTCTAATGCTGCACATACCGATTAATTTGAGGTTACTAATGAGGCTGGCAACATCATCATTGAAACAAATAGCTACAGAAACCACTGCTGCTAGAGCATGTAAATACTTGGCGCAGGCTTCCAGCCATGGAAGCAGCTGCAGTAATGGCTCAGTGCTCCATAAGGAGCGTAAGGGATACTGGTGATGATGATGATGAATGACAGACAGGCAATTGAGAGAAAAACTAACAGGCTTTCGACAAAACTGATTCCGTACATACAAAAAAATCTACACAGTTTGAAATACACAGTGTTACATGTCAGTATATTCTAATGAGAATAACGATTCCGATATTCATACGCGTAAACATGTCTGTATGCCTATGGAGGTATATACCGCTTTGCGTGTATGTTTGTATACACGTACTTGCATTTGCATGTTTGTTTTTAAAAATCGGGATGATTGATCTGGTGCATGTTTGTACGAAAGGATGGGTAACTACATAAAGTAATAAGGGTATGTATAACAGAGCATGTGGATACATTCAAACATGCATTACAGCCTATGAACTTCTGTATTATATTATCCACAATGGACTCGCCGTATTCCTTGTGCCTGCTATAGACCGATTCTCAATTATGTATTCTTTTACATCTGGGTTAATCTGGACAAGCGAGTGGCTGTCGGGTACCATTAACTTCAAGGAGGTCTCTCACGTTATATGAAGCACTATTGTTTCGACTCTGAAATATGAATGTGCTTCTCATGGGACATGGGAAAATGATGCTATTATACAATTACAGATCCATCCCATATTGTTTTACCAGGACTCATTGTTGTGTTAGTATTAAGCCGACGATGCCAACAACTCTTAATTGTTACATAAAAACATAACTCAGACCAGAGTAGTGGCGGGCGCTATTGACGCCGTAATCAACAATTGTGAGTGGGCATCTGCTTGATATTTATTCAAACCGAAAATTATGAGGCTGGCTCGCATTTATGGCAGTTGAGTCTTTTGTGATCAGCCTTCAGCAGATGACGGGGCACGCACTGAATATCAGATGTTTTCAAGACTGCCGTTCAAGTAACTCCCAGAGATTGTATCTTCACGTAAATTCATTTAGAAGTTATGAGTTGGGACGCTTGGGCTCCTAAAGATATAATCGCTTTTTGTTTCTTTTTTCTTTTAATTTATTTTGCAGCAAAACGTAAAAGCAGAAGCCCCATGTGAATAGATAATTTTAAAGACACACTTGAAAACAAAAAATATGTATTAGGAAAAAAGCGAGATCTTAAACATTTCACACTATTTTACCTTTTCTTAAGAAAATATATGAGTGAGTACAAAAATGGATGTTAGAAGGTTCTTGTACATAAAATACTTAAGGTAAGATAGAAATAATGCTATTTTCCATTTCATTGATCAGAGAAAGAGTCGATTGAACATAGCGTTCAATTAAAGCAGTCAAACTGAAGAAAGCATTAGTTTCGAAATAAACCAGTCAATTACATGTAAAGAGCATGAGTATTTTTTCTTATTTTATTTCATTGTTATCAGAGATATGCGAGGTGTATTTAAATACGAAAGATAAGATAGAAAGAATGCTAGATTCAATTTCACTAATCAGAGGAAAGGGCATTTCAAAATATCACTCACTTTCAGCCATCAAACTATATCAAGCTCTATTTTCACAATAAAACGGTGAATCTACACGTCAAGAACATTTTTTTACATCTCTTTTATCAGAGACATGCGAGCTGGGAGGCCGATGGAACTAATAAGCTCCTTGTAATCAGTTCCAAAAATATGGGTGAAATAGGAGATAATGACACTACAGCAGAGCAATTTATTCTCATTGATCAAGTCAGTGGCTCAGACTACGCCATGTGGTACAACCATTACCGACCGAGACAGACTCTGTTGGCAGAACAAGACCGCAGAACTCCTGAGAAAACACATGGTATCAATGGGCGAAACTCAGTCTGTGGCATTTCCAATTCTCCATTCACTTACTCAAACATTTGATGATAACAGCGTTTTTTGTGTCAGACGCGCTCTCTACGATTGGAAGTAAGCAGCTGTGAATACTCATAACTGAGCTACTTGGACGTAGGGTACAACCGTGACAAAAAGTAAATGAGTACTTTACAACATCACTGTCGCGGTTACTGTTGATAGGAACTTTTTTTTTTTTTTAAGTAAAGCTTTTGCCTCGTTTTGGCGAGGCGCGTACCGTTCAACCTAGTCGGTTATATTAGTGCGCATTTCCAAATATAAAAGACCCTTAGGTGTGGGATGTATATAGGAACTGTATTCACGCGTGTACACGACGCTCTGTCATTGCGTTTATCTTTATATAACGACTTCCTGGTCTGTACACTTCAGTCATGTTTTGAATTACACGTGATTTCAGCATCTTCCCAATCATCTTCCCAATAGCCGTATAATACCAGAACTCTTTAACAGAATAACATGGCAAGCACAGCAACATTGAACTTGTGACACGTGATAGCTGCAAGTGGGCAGCGAGATTATAAAGAATAATACAAAGAATTCCATCATCCGGGAATCTGGTGGAACTCAGCCTTATTCAGAATCATCATTTTCCTCTTTGGCTCTATATGGAGCTAGGAGCCATCACTGTCGTTGGTCCTCTTGCAGGAAGCCTGCACCAAACATGATCATGCTCTAGTAGTGGTAGTTTATGTAGCACTTTGTTTGACATGAGATGTCCATCCTCATACACAAACATCTTCATATTAATCTCCTTGTACGACGTGCCTAAGGGAGCTATAGTGCCATTCTTTCTGCAGAAGCTACAAAGCAACAACTCACAATAATCAGGGAATAACGTGTGTAAATCGTTCTTGCCTTCTTGTTAGAATAAAATCAGACAAACACATTGAACAAGTTCTCTATTCTAGACCATCTTCGTGTTATTATTCTAGAAAGATGAAATTTGATGCCTTTGTTGGTACAGTAATGAAAAACCTTTAATGACTCAAGAAAGATATAAATTGTTGAAAAAGTAGCGAAATACAGTGAACAATATATCAGGCTTACACAAATGCTCAACACGCTAGAGAATTCCCTCGGCGCCTCTTAACAGCAACTATGGTTGAATAAGTTAAGCGGAAATAAGGCAAGCTTCCTCTTTAAATCAAGCCATGTGCCATGCCTCTAGGCGTATGTTATCACGTCCCTCCATATATCTCGATTTATTGTGCTGTCCATCTGTTCCGTTGTTAATCTTTTCCCTGCCACGCAGTATCATGCTATCCATTATCATTCGTTTCGCTCTGTTTCTGTTCCCTCTATTTTTCACATGGCTACAATGTTTTTGAGTGAAGTTCAGCACATCTCCATTGCCGTTGGATAATTTTCTCCTTATATTTCTTTGTGACGGTATTGTCTCCCCTGCTCCAAAGTAGTCGTCCAACAATGGCCAGACTTAAGAGTATAATGATGACGGTATTCAAAGGGATAAACCTTCGCTCAAGCATACTCTTGGCAGAGATATAAATAGAAGAACGATGCTTCTATTTATGGAGCCTCACAGCATTTTTAAAAACAAGCAAGTATAAAGACTGAGGTCATCGAAGCTGTTATGAACGTATTATTCTCCTGCCCCTTCTGTGAGTTAATATGTTTTCGCTCGTATTTCTGGGCCCCCAGCTGAAGGTGATTCAGCAAAATCTTAATCTAAGGACTCAATCTGGTTAGTTATTTAGATCAGTATGAGTCATACGGGTGCAGACATACACTTCACTCAATAGTGATTAAACCAACTATAGCTTTACAGTTTAATAATACAGGTTTAATAATGAATTATAGTTTAACAATGTAAAAAAAATGAAGTTTATACAAAAGAAGCGATGATATTTATCATCTTCAGATGATTTAAAATGTGGTAGAACATTTGGAATATTTTGAAATGTCCGTTGGTTGCGCTGCTATAGTACTTAGCTTCCGATGTGGGGTCGATTGGCATCTGATTCAGCTGCTGTTGGTTCCCACATGTGCCTAGTACTGTACTTCTCTACAATAGTTAAGTCTGGTGGCTGTGGCATGTCTCGTGCATTAAAGTTGTGGTAACCACTTATTATCACCTTCGTTGATTTTCAAAAAGCCTTTGATAGTCTACACCGCCCATCACTGTGGAAGATACTTGCAATCTATGGTTTTCCAACAAAATATGTGAATATAATCAAAGCGCTATATGACAATGCAAGATGTTGTGTTAGAACAAATAAAGGGAATACAGAATGGTTTACAGTAGAAACAGGGGGGAAACGGTTGGAAATACAGACTATGGTACTATTGATCTATTGGGTTTAATAGAAAATAACCCGTTTTTTTACAGGTTACTCCGATGGGTCTTTGCTTCTGGCTCCTCATACATTTTAGCATGAAACTGGTGAGCGGATTTTTTAAGACCGCCATCGTGTGTATGAGAATCACGTAAAACTCACAGAATATAATAATAATTTTATCTTTTGTGTATATTGAATAAAGGGATACTGACATTATGTTTTAAGAGGGGAGGTGTCAACTTTGCTGAAAAACATTAAGAGGCAGACTGCGTAATGACCTAAATTTTAAATTCCATTCATGTCTTTTTCTACATTACGTTACCAAAACGAACGAACAGATGGACAAAAGGATAGCGAGAAGGGAGAGGCAGAAAGCCGAACATTAAACACGCGTCGCGCGATACACAATTACTACTATCACGCGTGTAAGTCTACAAGCACTAACTTTTTCAGACGGACAGTGATAAAATACACTACCCTTTCCCAGAGTTAGGTTTATAAATCATAAAAAAACTCTTATTAGAAAAGATAACATTAGATGGGTTTACGGTTGAGAACATAACAGTACCCAGACAGAACATCTTCGAAACAGGAGGTAAAAGAAATTGCATATTTTGAACGCAGCCACGTAGCTCCTTTAAATTTGTATTTTTGGGTTCCTTAGGGCTTGCTGACAAATAATATGTAAAACGTTACGCAAATAGTCCAGGAATTAATAAATTATACCCAAAATAAAATATTGGGGGTGCCTGACAGCATAAAATCATTTCTGCTCATAAGATTTTTTTTTAACGTGTTTGAAAAAAATTTACGTTACAGAAATAGCCTACCATGTAAACTCCAAATTGATTGGAGCGCAACAAATGAAAGCCTAACCACGATTGGTCGGGCTATAAATACTATCTTGGTTGTTAGGGGAGACGGGAAAAGATAACATTTTTTCAAACACTTGTCGAAACGTGGCTCATTGGCCAGTCTCGCTGATATACACACTTGGGAGCGTTAGTTCGAAACCACTTGTTTAAAATAGCTTGATAAAGCATCAGTGCGTTGAAGCCAGCATATATTTTGCTCAATAAAAGCCTGGAACATAGGCAGATGGAAATTTGTGCCAGTTTGTGCCAGAATTCATTGCTAATCAACGTATCTGTGTTATTCGTATGAATTGTGGTAAGCTTGAACCATTCAATATCTTTTAATGAAAATTGAATGTGAATTGTTGATTTATGCCTGTATATATATGTGTAGTTCAGTGGCCAACGTGAGGTAAAGCCTGTAATGCTCCAGCCTGAACAGAGGGTGTCGGAGAGAAGTAAAACGGCATGGAATGGCCAAATAGTACACTGACACCTGGATGATTGATTAGACAGAAATAATGCTGGAAGTGCAGAGGCGTAGTAACCATTAAGAAGGGTAATACTGGAATAAAGTATTTCAAATGAAGCTGACAGTTGGCCTAATGCTCTGAACTCAATGTTTGTGCTGTGTTGTGATCAATGTAACAGGAGAGTTTAAGTTAGTTATGAAGTAGAAGGTACATCCTTCTTGATTTCAGGGACAGTGGTCTTGATGGTACTGAGCAGCACCTAGTCAGAGCTTTGCTGAATCCTGAGTCGGACAGCATACTCCTTGGTCTTTTTAGCTATCAGTGAGGTGTCTCCTGAACCCAGAGGAGAATTCGAGCAGAGGAGTCCTTTCCTGCCGCCATCACGCCAGATAAGCGAATTGGCCAGCTGAGCTCAACATTATGTCCCCTCATCTTGAACTGACTTTTTAAAATTAACATTAAGAGGGGAATTTACTTGTCTTAAAATCAGGAACTGTGAACATCTCCAATACTGGTCCCTAAAGACAAACTATTGAAGTCATGATGACAAATACCAACAGAGCTTGAACAAAATAAAACCAGTATTACCTCATTTTACTACTACACAACTGACACACATAGAACATTTGTAATAATATATGTCACTACAATATTCATATTAAATACATTCTGTACATAACTTGTAATTTAAATTGATTGTGATTCCTGGTTCCCTTGTAGTTGAATCAGGACACATATTCATTCATGCCAGTAATGAATACATATTGTTATTTGAAAGTTTATCAGTGACTCTTTTAAGATATCTTTGTAGAGTGTTATATGTATGTGAGTGTCACAGTGTTGTCAAGAGTAGTGGATTAAATTAAATTGTTTATCTGTCTGTTGTTGTGACTTACACTTCACCATACTCATACCCTAGACACATAACGTAGCATCACACTATTCCAGAATAATTCTGACTGAGATATATAGATATGTGGTAGCAAGTAAGGTTATCTATAATACACTACTCTTAATAGATATAGATACCTTCACAGCTGATCTCAGTCAGTACACTAAGTTCCCTATAAGTATTTATAACATCCCACTTCACCACAAGTTCAACACCCAGACAATCCCAAGAAGCAGTAAATAATCTGTGTCATCTCTCGGTTAAAATAGGTCTCCAAATAAATCCCTCTAAAACTAAAGTTATGAACTTTTCCAACGAGACCTTTGATATCATTCTGAACGGGGAAAAACTACAGAAAGTTGAAAGCTTCAATTATTTAGGCAGTAAAATGACTCAGGATGGTGACAGAACAAGAGAAATTCATACTAGAATTGCTTTGGCAGCCAGCGCCTTCAATAGATTATCTAACATTTGGAAATTACGATCAATGAATATACATACCAAGCTTCGTCTGTTTAATTCAAATGTCATCTCAGTGTTAACATACTGTTGTGAAAGTTGGAAAATAACAAAATCATTGGAGAACAAGCTGAATACATTCGAGAACAAATGTCTTAGAAAACTCATGAACATCAGTTGGAAAGAATTCAAGACTAATCGACAAATAAGAGAAGACTCTAGGCAGAAATATGTCTCCGACTATGTAAGGAAAAGACGATGGTCATATATCGGTCATGTCCTACGAATGCAAAACAACAGAATACCACTGCAGGCGCTCACTTGGTTTCCTGAAGGTAAGAGGAAGAAAGGAAGACCAAAAGAAACACTTAGAAGAACAATAATAAGAGAAGGAAGAACGTTGGGATTAAATAATGTGCAAGAGCTAAGAGGAGTGGCGTCACAACGAACAATCTGGAGAGCACTGATTTCTGCCCTAGCGTCGGCTGCTTGCAACTTGTACCGCAAACTTGTACTACAAACTGAAAGGAGACAAATGTCTCAGCTAAGTATTGGGTCTCTTGACAGTCATGAGTCAACCAATGCTTCCATCCACCACTTCATCTTCCTCAAAAGTTTTACCCTCCCTGAGAGTTTATTTTAACCCCAGTGAGTCGGATGAAATTTCTTTTGGCGGAAATTTACAATTAATATATTTATACACACACATACACACACACACACACACACACACACACATATATATATATAATTTACTAAAGTGCTTGTATATTAAATATGTACATCATGATATCATCATCCACTCCCTCCTGGCTATAGAACCTGGGGTCACCTCTGCTGCTGGTACTTTGGGAGGAAACCCATACGAAGCAAACATCAGCGCATGCTTCTCCACATTCATCATTTTTTCATTTTTTTTTTCACGTTTTCCTTCTAATGTAGTTTTGAAAATGATTATATGCTTCTTCTTTATCCAACAGATTTTAGACGTGGAACTTCAATCCTTTTTGTTAATTCTCTTGTTAAAGTTTTTACCTCCATTGTAATTTTTTTTAAGAACCAGTGGATCCTAATGATGCCGTACTCCCCCCTGATCTCCTGGGTAGTGAGATCGGATGTTTAGCCTTCTCGGATCAGGATTTAAAAAATAGGTGGTCTTGCGTGCAAGTAGCGCACGTTAAAAATCCCTCGTCCTAAGATTAGGCCAAATAGCCGCTGCGCTATCAAAATTTAAAAAGGAGGACACCTACCCACGACAAAAATATTTACAGAATATATGATTCCTGTATACACACACTGTGATCCTCGCTGGTGCTACGGAGTTCGTGCACTGTGCTGAGATCCTCCTTGTGTGACATAAGTGAGGAGATCGGAGCACTCCTGGAGTTGTCCGTGTGTAATGAAGATGGTCCTTAAAATCAAACCTCCTAGGACCTCTTTGTTTTTTCCTGTTTTTCTATGACTAGTACCCCAGTTTTTCTATGACTAGTGCCCCTGTTTTTCTATGACTAGTACCCCTGTTTTTTCTTCATTCACATTTCATCGCAGTTCACGAATGACGGGTGTGATTATATACAAAGCCGGTCGTAGGATTTATTCTAGGTGAAGCTAGGTCTCGTGATGGCGTAATGCAATACTGTGTAATGCTCATGCGATAGTCAATTTTACGCTACTGAGTTCGTTCAGTAAATAAATTGGTAAATAAAAAAAAAATGTGCTGTATGTTTTAACAACGGAATATTGTAAATATATAGGAGAAAAACCAAGTTTCTAATAACAAAATATATTTTATTTTGAAATTTTTTCTTACATTTTTTTCTTTCGAAAGTTTAATGTCTTTATACACCGCTCGCATAACCGTAGTAAAAGCCGGACATGCGTGTATGTATGTATAATATATATATATATCATCATCATCATCATGTAGCATGTCCTTTGCAGAACGTCGCTCTCCTCGCCTTCCATGTACCATATCCTCCATCACTGCTCTCTCTAAGCCACTATGGCGTTTGTGGCCAAAATGTTTCAGTTTCCGGGACATGATATTGTTTATGAGCCAGTTTTCCTCGATGTTCAGGTCGTGTAGGATGTCTATATTTTTCTTCTTCTTGGTCCACGATATTCTTAGAATTTTTCTGTAACACTTTGCTTCGAAAGATTCGTTTTTTTTTTTTTTTCTTTAATGTTTGAGTAATGGTCCATGATTCACATCCATATGTTGCTACCGGAAAGATGCACGTTCTCAGAAGTTTTACTTTTATTAATTTGCTGGTGTTATGCCATAGGTTCTTCATTTTATTTAACCTCTGCATTGCTATGGCCAGTCTCCTTCTGACCTCTTTTAAGCAGTCTCCATTGTTGTTAATTATGGAGCCAAGATATTCAAAATTTGTGACATTTTCAATTTCCTCATCATTGATGGTAATTTTTGGTTGGCATCTTTTGTCTGTGGACATTATCTTTGTTTTTTTTTATGTGTTCAGAAAAAGGTTCTGATCCTCACTGTGTCTTTTGACAGACATGATTAACTGTTCTAGTCCCTTGGCACTGTTTGAAAGAATAACTGTGTCATCTGCGTACCTGAGTTCTGGGATCGCATTTCCACCAATTGTGAACGGATATATATATAATCAATCGACACCCTTTAGCTCACCAAGGAGCATAGGGCTTCAACAAACACACACCAAGTCCTCCTATCGCGTGGCACCAAATAAAAGTTCTTTCCATCTCTTTCTCATAATTTTCATTTCTGTCTCCAGTTCTCTTCTCCATGTGTGTGTTTTTTTGTGGGGGGGGGGGGGGGGGGCTACCTCTGCCTGTCTTATCCTGAAGATTCCAGAACAAGGGCTGCCTTTTAATGTTGTCAACAGATTTCCTCAATGTGTGTTCTATCCATTGCCAGTTTTGTCTTCTCGCCTTTTGTTCCACTGGTACTTGTCTGGTTCTTGTCATCAGTTCCACATTGGTATCATCAATGTACTGTTTCAGTCCTTCTGTTCAACGCAAGCACTCATTTATTAAAGTTTATAAGTTGTTGGTGGTTCATTTTGTTGATCTCCACGTTACAGAGCCATACAATAAGACTGACATAGCATTGGAGTTAAGGATTCTGATTTTGTTGTTGGACTTTATTTCACTTGATATTCCTATACTTCCCAATATAAGGATAAATCCTCTTGCCTATTATATTTTTATTTTGATATTATTGTTTATCCTTCCAACTTTGTCTATATTGCTGCCAACATATATGTATAATTCAACACCTTGAAGTGGAGTTTCTTCAAGTTCAATCTTGTTGTCATTGCATTTAATTTTCCCCCCCCCCCCCCCCTTCCCCCCTCCCGTGTATTTTCAGATCCACTTGATGTGACATCTCATTGAATATTTGTCTTGCAACTGATTGCAGTTATGGGACAGAAAAGCCAACTCGTCGGCAAAATCTAGATCGTTGAACTGTTTAGTCAGATTCTATTGGATTCCATTTCCGTTGAGTGAAGTTAATGTTTTCATAACCCATTCTATAGCCAGTAAGAAGAGAAATGGAGACAAAAGGTATCCCTGTCGTACTCAGTTTTTATCTCAAAGAGTTCTTTAAGTTGCCCTTTAGGAAAAGCTCTGCATGTCATATCTTGACAAGTTTTCTTTTTATAACTCACGTGAGGACGATATATATATATATTCTGCTGAATATCCTGATGATGGCACTAATTCTGCTGTGGTCATTTATCTGGATGCATTGGTTACAAAGCTTTGGAGGAACCCGTAAAAGAATGACATGGGGAGAGATTTTAAAAAGCCAGTGGACTGAAATTCATCTAATTAATTAACAGCTGTTATATCACAACGTTTTGTTAAAGTACGGATATCTTTTGATATCTTGCCTTGATACATATTGAAAAAAATAAACACACGACAAAAATTCTAATGAGCCTTCTATTACTCAGTGTTCGAATAATTATTTAAGCGCGTAGCGACTTGAGCGATCATATGGACCACAATACTGCAAATGTACTGAACTCCACGCATTATCTACTGCTAACTATAAATATGCGTGATGGGAAACAATGGCAAAGAAAACCTATCTGCTGTTGCCCTAAGACGCCACTAGGCGTAATGGCCACTGACTGCTTTGACGGTCGGTGGCTAAGGACGGAAGAAGAAGAAGAACTATAAATATAAGATACTTATTCATAGTCACCCTAAATACAACGGGGGGAGGGGAGGGGGAAAAGAGAGCATTTCCTGAAGGGTGTCCAAATGTGCCATTATTAAGGATGGGAACAAAATGTGCATTACTTCAATAGGCGCGCAATTTGGTTTCATTTCGTAATTTATCGAAATACGTGACATTAAAAGATTCCACGTTTGGTGATAAAAGATGGGATAGGACTTTATCGCTAGAACAATTAGTATATAAAGAAGTCATGAGGCAAAGATTGAAAATATATTAAATTTGCTATGCAATGTGTTATATTGTCATCGTCACCCCGCCTGCCCTTGCTCACATTCCGTCACAAAAAAAAAAGAGTGGTCCCAGTTGAGCATTATTGTGGAACCCTCTCAGACAGTTGAAGCATAAAAAAAACGCTTAACAGCAAATTATCCACATTACTACGATTAGCACCACTCCGCAGTTACGCAGCAGTTATTACTAGACTCTAGTTCGACAGATACCAATTACCCAGCATGGACAAATAGAATACCTCCATTGCGATAGTTATCAGAGCATACAGTTTATCTGCGCCAATGTTCCTCGCTCTTCTAGTGTAAAATGAGAGTGGATATCGCACTGGCGCTGAGTGGACTCCGATCCTACAGCGGAGTTTGTACTACCAGCCACTCTATCGAAAATGTTCTACATATCTCATATACAAACGCATCTAGACTATTTGTTGCGTGGCAAATGTTGCGTAATATTATATTATGTGTATAAATGTTCTGTAGATGAAGTCACATGTGCCACACAACGTTGAGGGTGTTGTAATTCATCTGCTTCCCAGAGGTACTATGATACCGGCCTTTGCAGAGTAGTGTGCCACCCTCAGACACCAGGGATGATGAGGCGTAGTAACTTGGTGTCTGTAGTCTGGTTTAAGTGTGATGTAAGTATATAACTTCTGTTGCCAAGGGCAGGTAGTGCTGACACTTAAAGTATGGTGTAGACTTAGGACTGGTGTTCATGTGTAAAGTAGTTGCACAGTCATACAGGTACAGTTCCAACAGGAACGTCACACCAAATCACGACGTATGAAGTCAATCAAGCTTTAAACAGCAGTGATGGTTTTTTTGCAATATATATTGTACGCCACAATGACAAAATGCATGGACATCGTTATGTAGAAAAACATCACAGGGATAGTACAACAGTCATTGTATCATCGAAGTAGTCGATTCAACAGGCACAGCAAACAGTATAATAATAATGTACATTATGTGCCTTTGCAGGATATCGTAAACCGCTGTTTATGTAGTCAGGTAGTAAACTTCCCCTTTCCATAAGAGCTAGTAGACATCAGCTTGGAGATTAAATATGGTCTCCTCGATTTGACCTCAACAAGTGTAGTGGTGTTGATGGTATTGTATGATGGTGATATTACTAAATGTAATTGTATGAGGCCAGCTGTGAAGGCTACTGAGATAAAATGTAGTTGTGAATTGTCAGAAGGCCTTTCTTGCTACCACTACGACCTCACACTTAATTAATTTTTTTTTTTTAATGAATGTGGCTACGTAAAGTGTCTAGGGTTATGATATGTAATGTGGTGTAATAGGTTATAGATATACCCACAGATATTTAACAAGACTAATAATATTAATAAATGTTAAAATACACTGAACTAACTCACGTGTGTAAAATTTTTTGATAAAATTATATTACATTTATTTTGTTCTGGATCAATTTTTTAGGTTGACCAGAACTTAAAAGGATTTAGAGATTATGAAAGAAATGCATGGAATATTATATCATAAATGCAATAGTGTACATATATATGTACTATACTAGTTAGTTTTATTAAAATGTTCTAGTAGTCATCTACTTGGGAGGATAGTTAATGTTTGTGCTGTTGGGGTGGCCTCATCACACCTGTCTATATTGACTACACAGTGTCCAGAAAATGGTGGGAATTTTTATGGGGGTATTAGTAACTACAAAGCGTTGGTGAATGTCCAGCAGACCAGAGGCTCACTCATCTTGTAGTTGTAGCTCTGGTGCTGAAATCAGGTGGTCCCACCTCTCCGTGCTGGCGGGCAATAATGGTGGTCTCTGTCACAAGTACTGCACCGATACACTCGAGTAAAGTCACCAACTGAATAGACACTGCTTTGTTGACAACAGAAACTCACAGCTCTGCAATCAAAGTATGGCCCATATGTCAAAATCTATTCTCTACCCACGTCTGGACACAACACTGACACAACAACCACATCATACAGACAGGTCAGATCTCTCTGACCAAACAGCACATTTACCATGGTGGTTTTACATCAGATAGATCCTCCCAGACTATAGATTCTGAAAAATATTTATTAGTTTTCTGCCCTAAAAGAGGATAGGTAATATGTTTCATTATTCTCAACACTTGATCTGTCTTGCCTAACCCTTGCTGGAGTTTATGTACATTGTTGGTCCCTAGACCCTGACTAGGGCGGGGGGTCTAGAGCAAATCCCTACTTGTTTGTAAGGCTAGATTTCGATATGGCAGTATCAAATCACTCGAACATGAAACAATATTCAAAATATACAAAGAAATAATTTCAATCTTACCAGATTATGAATAAATAACACAGAATTGCTAGCAAAACTCAGCTGAGCTGCTGGCTATAGTATGGCGTCCCTAAACTTCTTACACTTTCTTTCATATGGAATCACCACACTTTAAAATCTGTGTCTATCACTGAACAACTATTGAAGAATGGCCCCACTTTCGCGTCTGAGCGCTAATAATATGATTGTCTGTGGCCAATCACTGCCTAGGTTTATTTTAAATTCAAATTTCCTACCCTAAAGTCATTTCAGTCATGCTTCAGTCAAGTATGGATGGTTATCTGTTAGTCTGTCCGTCTCTACTTGTGTTTCTACAAAAATGTACTTGATTTTTGAAGCAACCTTTCTCTCCCCTCCAAAATTTTGTCGTTAAAAGTTATTTTTAGACACAGCCACCACAATATCCCCTCTCCTCCATACCAAGTAGATTTGAACACCTGCGTCTCGAGGTCGTGTTTTTTTTTTTTTTTCAAATAGCGACACTTTTTATTCAATACAGTTCGTCGATGATGTGAACAACACTGTCTTTTGTCATTATCTTCAATATTATCTATCCGTCTGTAAAATTAAGAACATATTAGTTCACTGCTCAGAATGGGCCATCCGGCCAGCTAATTTTTATATTCCTAACATTAATATTAAGAAAAAAGTACTTTTTTAAATTTTGTAATATTTCGAACATCTGCGTTTTAGCCGCTGAATTCAAATCAAGGGCTTGGTATTGCAAAAGCGTCCAATAAATGACTGTGGCGTAACATATCTATGGTCCCTTCTGTCGAGTTGCTTACTTTTTATGTCAACTTGGGAAACGTGACTTTTCTCCCCCTCCCCCCCCCCCCCCCCTCCCCCCCAATTGCGTCTCCTTAGCCTTTCCAGTCTCACGCAATCTTTCCAGTCATATTTTTTTCCTTTTTGATCCGCCGTTCCCCTCCTGTCTAGCAAGTCAATTATTATGGAGGATGATGACCCGCGGTCTAGGCGATCATGTACATCAGCAGCCTACGCATTATGTTTTTTTATCCTTATATGTTATCCTTGGAGGTATTTTACCGTTTTATCTCTGTCAATTTCACTACACATCTCCCCACTTGAAAACATGCCTATGGCAAGTTCCAACACCAGCGATACACATAGGTAAAATTACTCCTCACGTCTGCCGCTACTCTAATTTTGATCACAGGGGTGCCGACTGAGGAAATCTGCACCGACATTCAATTTGCCTGGGATATATTGGATACTGAACTGATAAGGTTGAAGCAATAAAGACCACCTCAGCAATCTTGCGTTTTCATGCTTAGCCTGAGATAAAAATACGAGAGGCTGATGGTCCGTCTCCACCACAAAAGTCCTACCATACAGATAGATTTGAAACTTCTTTATTGCCCAGATTAACGCTAAACATTCTTTTTCGCTTGTGGAGAATCCTTGTTCCGCCTTATTCAATTTGCGGCTTGCATAAGCGACTGGTTTCAGTTCCCCATCAGGTGAAGATGATCTTTGCAACAAAGCCCCTCCGAGTCCTACATTACTTGCATCGGTTCTTAAGACAAAGTCCTGTGTCAAATCAGGCAGTTTGAGAATAGGCTTGCTAGTGAGTTTTTCCTTTAACTCTTGGAACGCTAGTTCACCTTGTGCAGTCCAAATAATTTTATCTGGAAGTCCCTTGCGAGTCAGATCAGTCAGAGGAGCACAAATAGCGTTAAAATTCTTGATGTATTTCTGATAAAATCCGCATAACGACACAAATGATCGCACGTCCTTTTTTGTTTGCGGCCTAGGTGCTCACTGCAGTTTTTCCAAATTCTTAGGATCAGGGGTCATATTACCAATACAACATTTTGTTGGCCTAGCAGTTAAGTTCGCCTCCCGAAGTCTATCAAACAACATCTCCAGAGCTTCAATGTGTTCTTCAAATGTCTCGGTGGCGACGAGAATATCATCCATGAAATTCGTGATACATGGGTTATTCAGGGGATCCAACAATTTGCGCATCATCCTTGAAAACACACTCGGAGCATTTTTCAGTCCGAATGGTAGCATATTGAATTCATAATGTCCATCCGAAGTGCTAAAAGCCAAATAAGGTCTCACTTCAGGCTTCACTGGGATCTGGTAATAGCCTTTACTAAGATCCACTTTTGAAAAGTATTTTGCCTTGTTCAGTCTGGCAAATAACTGTTTTGTGTCTGGTAATGGATCCACTTGTCCTTCTGTGACAGCATTCAGTTTCCTGTAATCTATGCACAGTCTGTGTTCCCCAGACGGTTTTCTCAACAAAACGACACTAGAACTAAAAGATGATTCACTGTGCGAAATAATCCCCTCCTTCAACAAATACTCTATTTCTTCCTTCAATGCCTTCTCCTTCGCGAACGGAATAGAATAGGCTCTCATACAGATTGGGTTTGAGTCTACCAGTTTCATGTCATACTGTAGCAAATTTGTATGGCCTGGGTTATCTGTTAATACATCTGTATGTTCCTCCAGAACTTGTTGAACTCTCTCCCTCTGGTTTTTAGTCAGGTGCTTACTGACTTTTACCTGTGCTGCGGTTTCACAAGGATGTAATGGGTATTCATGTGAGGTGAGTGGTTCTTTTTGCATCTGGGTTGCAATAGCCAAGGTCAATAAGGGGGTGCTTTCCTGGAGTGGTCTGTCCAGATACTTCTTTAACAGGTTTACATGATAAACTTTCTCCTTCCCCTTTTTGTCAATTTTATAGTTTGTTCTAGACACCTTCTCTAGAACCGTATATGGACCTTGCCAACCAATTTGTAATTTATTCTGGCTTCCGGGTAGTAGAAGCAGCACCTTCTCTCCGACTGCAAGTTCCCTGTCCTTTGCCTTCCTATTAAAATATGCTGCATGTTTCTTCCTGGCTTGCTTCAAATTATCATTTGCCAGTTTCCATCCAGCTTTCAAACGAGTGGTCAGTTCGTTCACGTATTGATACGATGAGGTAACAGTCTCTTCCGCCTTCTCATCTGTCCAGGTCCTTAATAGGGCTTCTAAAGGACCTTTTATTGGCCTCCCAAATAGCAGAGTTGCGGGAGCCATCCCGGTTGAACTATGTGGTACCTCCCGGTAAGCAAACAATGCGGCGGGCAGGAATTGATCCCACAGATCCGGTTTTTCGTGTGCCAGCTTTCTCAGGATAGAAATGAGAGTCCCGTTGAACCTCTCTACCTGGCCGTTCCCTTGTGGATGGTACGGACTACAATGAAAGTGTCTGGCTTGAAATAGCTTAAAAACTTCTTCCGTTAGTTTCCCCTTGAACTGAGAACCATTATCCGTCAAGATTTGATGCGGGAATCCTAATCGGGTAAATATTGTAAGTAGTGCCTCTGCTACATGTTTTGAATCAATTGATGGCAGGGCTACCGCCTCTCCCCACATAGAACAAGTGTCCACCAGAGTAAGGATGTAACTGTTCCTCCTCTTGGTCCGAGTGAGAGGTCCTACAATATCCAATGCAACCCTCTCAAAAGGTGTTCCCACTATGGGCATTTCCCCTAGAGTTGCAGGAGCAGTCCAGTGCTTTGGAGCTACCCTTTGACATTCTGGGCAGGATTTGACATATCTTTTTATATCCTCCGTTATCCCTGGCCAGAAGTAATGACAAGCTATACGCTGTCCTGTGGCGCTGATCCCCATGTGACCACTGAAGGGAATCGCATGCCCGAGTTCCATCACTTTATCTCTATATGAAGTGGGAAGAACCAGCTGGTTATGACCATTTGTTCCAGTTCCGGCCTTCCTGTATAAGAGTTTGTTCTTCATGAAATATTCCCCCTTGCTCGGAGGTGTGTGGCATTTGGGCAATTTTTTAAAACATGGCTTGAGTGTCCTATCCTCAGCCTGCGCCTTCCTCATCTCCTCTGGATGAGCATTTATAGGTTCACCTTCTTCCTCCTTCTTCTGTGACCTGGTCTGCACTGTCGCCATGATCACAGGTTTCTCGGGGTTCCCCAAGAAGACGTATCTACACCCCAATATCAGAAAGTAGATTGGTTCATCTATCACTGCTGCTCTGATTTCTCCTTCCACATAGCGAGTTTTCACCGTTATCCTTGCGATGGGAAGTGTCATGAGTGGTATGTCCTTAGTTGCCCCTTGTATTTCCACTGTTTCTGTGGTATACTGACTTGGGTCCACTAGGCTAGACTTCACAACTGAATCATAATCCAAACCTGTATCATAAAGGCACCTTATGGTGACCCCATTACAAATAACATCCTCACAAACTGGGGGGTGATAAGGTTCCTGTTGTCCCTTAGGATTAACCTTTAATCTTTGCGTCCCCGACTTCATTGCAGCAATGTTTGAAGGTTTCCTTCTACAAAATTCGGTGTTATGGTTATCCTTCTTGCACCATTTACACCATCTTTTTCCTTGGTTCAACGGTTTTCTTTCATTGAACTTTTGGTCATTGAACTGTGAGTTTCTGTCGCGATAGTCATTTCTTGGCCGCTCAAAGTTTGTCCTACCTTTATTTCCCTGCTCTCTATTATCAAATTTATTAAATTGCTGTGGAGCTTTAAAATTGTCTATGTGCTTCTTTTTAGCACCACTTACCTCTGCCTGGGCTGCCTGATACCTCTCAGCAACATTTAAAATTTCCCCCAACTTCTCTGCACCTTGTTCCATGAGAAATTTTCTCATGTCTGGAGCCATGGACTCTCTCAATTGCTCAATCATGATCATTTCTTTAAGATCTTGGGTCTTCCCCAGAGCCGTCCATTTCTCCAAATAGGTTTCTAGTCTAGCAGAGAATTGGTGGTATGTCTCCCCAGACAACAGTTTGGCATTTCTGAATTTCTTACGATAAAATTCACCATTCTTCTCGTACCTTAATAACAAAGCCTGCTTTAACATGTCATAATTGTCTTGGTCTTCCCTGTTCATTTTGGCAAATACTTCATAAGAAGTACCTCTCAATCCCTGTGATAGCTTTAAGCTCCACCTCTCTCTCTCTCTAACCCATATGTAGTAGCTAATAACTAAAAACGTCCTAGGTACCCCTCTATGTCATCGTCTTTTTCAACAAAATGGTCTAAATGAAACCCCATAGCTGAGTTTGAGGCTCCCAGACTGGGCGTAGCATCTGAGGCAAAAGGGCTGGCACCATTTTCAGGAGCCTGGCCTTGTAATTCCAGCTCCCTTAGTCGTAATTCGTGCTCCCTTTGCAACCTTCTATCTTCTGCCTCCCTTTCGGCAGTCAACCTTTTTTTCTTCTGCCTCCCTTTGCTGTCGTTTTTCTTCTGCCTCAATTTGCAGCCTCTTAGTCTCAGCCTCTAACTTCTTCTCTTCAACCAACCTGTCAGACTCCAATTTTCTTTCAGCCTCTTTTTCTAATCTCCTTTCTTCCCGTTCAATATATTTATCACATTCAGCCGTTACGTATTGAATTAAAATTTGACCATCCATTCCCATCTCCTTCGCGGTGAGCACAGCAGCTGATCTAAATTTTGCCAGCTCCGCCATACTTTTTAGACAATATAATAATATACAAGATAAATCTCTAACCAGTAAATACACTAAGTACTTCTTATGACTATAGTCTAACCAATTCTAACTAACCAGTTAACTAATTAATTATTACTGGCTGTGAAGATTCACCAACTTTTATCTGCAGGGACACTTTTAATTTTAAAGGGAATTTTACAATTTATTTCCCTACTTTTATTTCTCCCACCAGGAGATCCTAATATTACTGTTGGGCTAATTATCCCTGGACAAGACCCCAATTTATGTAGTGGTGTTGATGGTATTGTATGATGGTGATATTACTAAATGTAATTGTATGAGGCCAGCTGTGAAGGCTCCTGAGATAAAATGTAGTTGTGAATTGTCAGAAGGCCTTTCTTGCTACCACTACGACCTCACACTTAATTAATTTTTTTTTTTAATGAATGTGGCTACGTAAAGTGTCTAGGGTTATGATATGTAGTGTGGTGTAATAGGTTATAGATATACCCACAGATATTTAACAAGACTAATAATATTAATAAATGTTAAAATACACTGAACTAACTCACGTGTGTAAAATTTTTTGATAAAATTATATTACATTTATTTTGTTCTGGATCAATTTTTTAGGTTGACCAGAACTTAAAAGGATTTAGAGATTATGAAAGAAATGCATGGAATATTATATCATAAATGCAATAGTGTACATATATATGTACTATACTAGTTAGTTTTATTAAAATGTTCTAGTAGTCATCTACTTGGGAGGATAGTTAATGTTTGTGCTGTTTGGGGTGGCCTCATCACACCTGTCTATATTGACTACACAGTGTCCAGAAAATGGTGGGAATTTTTATGGGGATATTAGTAACTACAAAGCGTTGGTGAATGTCCAGCAGACCAGAGGCTCACTCATCTTGTAGTTGTAGCTCTGGTGCTGAAATCAGGTGGTCCCACCTCTCCGTGCTGGCGGGCAATAATGGTGGTCTCTGTCACAAGTACTGCACCGATACACTCGAGTAAAGTCACCAACTGAATAGACACTGCTTTGTTGACAACAGAAACTCACAGCTCTGCAATCAAAGTATGGGCCATGTGTCAAAATCTATTCTCTACCCACGTCTGGACACAACACTGACACAACAACCACATCATACAGACAGGTCAGATCTCTCTGACCAAACAGCACATTTACCATGGTGGTTTTACATCAGATAGATCCTCCCAGACTATAGATTCTGAAAAAATATTTATTAGTTTTCTGCCCTAAAAGAGGATAGGTAATATGTTTCATTATTCTCAACACTTGATCTGTCTTGCCTAACCCTTGCTGGAGTTTATGTACATTGTTGGTCCCTAGACCCTGACTAGGGCGGGGGGTCTAGAGCAAATCCCTACTTGTTTGTAAGGCTAGATTTCGATATGGCAGTATCAAATCACTCGAACATGAAACAATATTCAAAATATACAAAGAAATAATTTCAATCTTACCAGATTATGAATAAATAACACAGAATTGCTAGCAAAACTCAGCTGAGCTGCTGGCTATAGTATGGCGTCCCTAAATTTATTTCACTTTCTTTCATATGGAAATCACCACACTTTAAAATCTGTGTCTATCACTGAACAACTATTGAAGAATGGCCCCACTTTCGCGTCTGAGCGCTAATAATATGATTGTCTGTGGCCAATCACTGCCTAGGTTTATTTTAAATTCAAATTTCCTACCCTAAAGTCATTTCAGTCATGCTTCAGTCAAGTATGGATGGTTATCTGTTAGTCTGTCCGTCTCTACTTGTGTTTCTACAAAAATGTACTTGATTTTTGAACCAACCTTTCTCTCCCCTCCAAAATTTTGTCGTTAAAAGTTATTTTTAGACACAGCCACCACAATATCCCCTCTCCTCCATACCAAGTAGATTTGAACACCTGCGTCTCGAGGTCGTGTTTTTTTTTTTTTTTCAAATAGCGACACTTTTTATTCAATACAGTTCGTCGATGATGTGAACAACACTGTCTTTTGTCATTATCTTCAATATTATCTATCAAAAAGTACTTTTTAAATTTTGTAATATTTCGAACATCTGCGTTTTAGCCGCTGAATTCAAATCAAGGGCTTGGTATTGCAAAAGCGTCCAATAAATGACTGTGGCGTAACATATCTATGATCCCTTCTGTCGAGTTGCTTACTTTTTATGTCAACTTGGGAAACGTGACTTTTCTCCGTTTCCCCCCCAATTGCGTCTCCTTAGCCTTTCCAGTCTCACGCAATCTTTCCAGTCATATTTTTTTCCTTTTTGATCCGCCGTTCCCCTCCTGTCTAGCAAGTCAATTATTATGGAGGATGATGACCCGCGGTCTAGGCGATCATGTACATCAGCAGCCTACGCATTATGTTTTTTTATCCTTATATGTTATCCTTGGAGGTATTTTACCGTTGTATCTCTGTCAATTTCACTACAACAAGACAGGCATGTCTTTTGAGCGCCACATTATCGTTCTCTATGTTCCTTATACAGCAAAGGTATCAAACCTAGATCCATCAACAAAGTTCAGGAAGCAAGTAGTCCGTAGGACAGGCATCAATCGATGCGTGGCAATACAAGTGGATCGAGAGCTGGGCAAACTCGTCATAATACAGACTTGATAATAAGGCAGGCTAAGCGAAAGTCAACATCACAAGATGGCGATAAAGTCACTTAGCAAAAAAGGATTCATTTACCTGTTCATCAGGAATAAATACACAAATTCACATATGCCTCCAGGCATTAGGAATAACATGGAGATATATCATCTCAAAAAAAGGAACAACAATCATGAGGACTCCTTCCTGAATAATCTAAGCGAAGACTAGCACATAGCTACGTCTCGCCTTATCCGCTTCTCTGCTCAGACTGACCTGGGTGGAAATCGTTGAAACAACGCCACAAAAAGGGACATGCGCAGAACACGCGAATCGAATACCACTCAGCCAACTTTACGAAACGAAGAATGTTCTACGATGTTCGACTAAAGACCTTTTACCTTAAAAGGAAATGAATCATGAAACATTGCGATTGCCAACTGTTTTCAAAGAACTGGCGATCTGAGCGCTCCATAAATGGACATGACTCAAAATCGTTCACACAACTATCGGCAACCCTAGCTATCAAGATAAGACAACTTCTTGACGATAGCTATCAAGATTAGACGACTGTAGAAATAAAAGTGACTACAATTCCATGAGTTCCTTCCCATGCATTAAAAATTAACTAAAGTCAGAATGCATGGTCAGAATAAGTTGCGACAAGTTTTTAGCAGCAACACTATTGTTCCACAATCTGGGATGGCTGTTCTGTCTCCAACACAAAAAGGCTCCACTCGCTTCAAAAACGCGCAGTGCGCCTTGTTGCTGATAAACACCAATCACAGTGTATAGATTTATATAATTATCTTCAAATATTACCCCTCAGGAAGCGCTTCCTCTTTAACAAAGGGAAATTTATTCACAAAATCCTGTCACAGAATGCTCCAAAGTATCTTTGGCCGCTTTTAAAATATAATGAAAGACGTAGTCAGCGCTTAAACAAATTACAGGTACCCAAGCCCAGGCTTGACCTATTTAAGACTAGTTTGGCTTACTCAGCTGCCCATCTTTGGAACAATCTTCTCAATGACCTGAAAAACACGCACAGTCCTTACTCATAAAATCGTATACTGTTCAAATACTTTATGAGTGTTGATTATATGCCACCCTAACTGATTGTGTTGTACTTTTATCTAATATACTGTATGGAGGCTCTGATGATCTAGTTTTTCATTACAATATACTTATTCTTAATTTTTTGATCAGGTACTGTTAATGTATGCTGTTATACTACCTTGCAATGTTGTATTGCCCTTAAATTAATACTTAAAGTACGCTGGGGAATGTTTGAGTAACAGTAACAAAAGATGAGCAAGAGGAAGGAAGAATGCAAGTGGGGACTGTGCCCGATGTTCAACCCTTGGCAAATTAATTGCTTTCGTATATATCTATCTAACTGTCTACTTAGTCTGATTCTGGTCTTGAGTTTGGGACGGCAAAGACAGCGAGGAAAGTAACTGTTTACCCCACCTCATCTTGATGAACCTATCATTGCATTCATTGTAGCAGTATCTGGTATGAGACTCAAAGCTGCTCACTTCTCGTAAAGTTGTTCGCGTGCACTGGAAAAAACACAGAGTCCGTGAGTCATTCAGTAGCAGACCGTTTGAATATTTCACGAGTTTGTTCTTATTTAAGAAAATAAAGTTCGTTCGTTCGTTCGTTCTATCTTAGATGTATATATTGTTCCCTCGGCTACCTGGCACCTCTTTATCTGCTGATAGAGGCTACTCTGCTTTCGTGCGTATGGCGAATTACGGAACCATCTGATGTGGCATTAACCTCTCAATTACTGCAGAACTAGCCAACGAAATGTAACCAGGGGGTGAGAATATAGGATAGTTATAAAAATTGTAAAGAACATTTACTCAAGAAATACTCTTGGGAAGTTGGATAGATGGACGGAGAGTATTCTTAAAAAAGGAGTTCTGAGGGATATGGGGAAGTTAACTCAGAAAAGAAAGCTCAGATAAAATCTTCTTCTGCAAGGGTTTTAACCCCGCCGCTCTTCCTCAGAATAGCATTGTTACGTGCAGTCTTTGATATCTTACAATATTATACATAGGTAATTTTATAGTGCTTAAGGGAAAGTCATTATTGAGTTACTTCCCTTGAAAGTTGTGCCGTCTCTTCGATCGAACTCCGCGGGTGAGTCCAGTTTTCTGCGATTTATTCTTCGTTTGGGTAATAATAGATTGTTCTTGCTTCAGAATATCTATGGCCTGAATTTATGTGTATTGTTTGTCTGAGTAGGACGAGTCTGTCTTATATCTGTATATCTTTACATATCTAAGTCGAACTATATGTTCTGTTGTCTCTAGAGAGGTCAAAGGCTATTCGGCGGATGTGTCGCTAGAGTGTGGTGTGATTTGGCTTCGTCCCGATAGGGACTGTGTTTTCTATGTCGGCTTGTCGCCGGGGAAAAAGTGATCTCAGTATTTGTGGGGAAGGTGATAGTCGTCTAGACCTATCGTGTATGCTTTACCCCAGTGTTTATTCGTATTGCCAAGGAATGGCAGTTTCATATTTCCTATACCAAGGTAATCAAAGATACTTGTTGCGTGCATATTTTTGACGCACATATTACAAAAAAATCGATATGGTTATTTAATATGGGAAAAATATAGTCATGCATCCATCTGTGTATGAAAATGCTGTTTATTGTAAAAGCGAGATAATCCATGTTTGATTCACACTTTTGATTATAGGAGTAATCGGTCTGGATATCGATCCAGCGCAAGAATAGTACGCTTGCGTTTGTACTTAATTTTAGGGCCAGAAAATATATTAATTTGCTTATTGTGTTTATGGCCTGAATTCATA
This sequence comes from Oreohelix idahoensis, assembly GCA_024509875.1. Lineage (NCBI taxonomy): Eukaryota > Metazoa > Mollusca > Gastropoda > Stylommatophora > Oreohelicidae > Oreohelix > Oreohelix idahoensis. Next base: position 109,637 of record JAMPIV010015653.1, read on the forward strand.
TGTATTACATATTATTAGTACAAGTAGAATCAGTCCTATATTGTATATTTTGGATGGGTATGAGGGACTAGATTCTTGTTAGCGGAAGTATGAGTTGTCTTAACAAGTCGTGATGAGTTCCGATGTACTGCTAAGAATGGCGGGGTACGTTTTTCAAGAGCTGGTCCCTTCGTCAAGAAAAAATGTCTTACGAAGTGGTTTTTTCTTCTGGAGGAGATAGTGTCTCTACGATAGTTTGTGTTAGAGACTCTCCTTATGTCAGTATATAGATGATTCGGACTCCAGGTAAACCCAGCTCGTATTTTTGATGATCTCTCGTCGGTTAGGCCTAGCTTGACTTTTGGGTGCTTCGATATGCTAGTGTCGTGTTTTGTATCGACGAAGATGACAGATTTTCCTGCAGCGGTTATGGCTACGTGAACTAACCTGATCACCGTAGTGCTGCATGGAACCATTCATGAAATCCTTTATATATCCATTGTAAATTAACTTTGGCTGATATTCTTCCTATGAATGAGTGAACGACAACTCAGGAAGGTAGCCATGTTGGATTTCGGTCATCGTCTGTTTTTGATCACTGCCAAGAGAACAGATTATTTATCTTATTATCGGACAGTGACAGAGAGATCTCAATCCTGCTAGAAACCCCCTTTTCGTGGTTTCATAAGATGATGTATCATGACATTGAACTTTGATGTACTACCCATTATTTCTGCATGTGTCATGACTTCAGATCTGCTATGTATACCTACAAATTGTTATGTCAACAAAGCCTGATGTACTCGTATGTCCCAGTGTGTACGTCTGAATAAATTGAGTAAACTAAGATTCCAGCAGTCTGCATTGGTGCCTTGTAGACACATGTGTATGAGTGATTATATTGGTCAGCACACGAACAGTACACCATTCGCGGTAATCACACTCTACACTAC
>JAMPIV010015654.1:0-263559 GCA_024509875.1 Oreohelix idahoensis
ATTGCAAACATTCTGATGCAGCAAGCACTAACATCACTGGAAGAGTGGGCAAAAACATGGCTTATGAAGATAAATGAAGAGAAAACAACGTACACGCCATTTTCCCTCTCAGCTTCCAACTAGTGCTAAACGGAGAAAATCTTCATTTAAATGAAAATCCAAACTACTTAGGCATTACTTTCGACCGCCGTCTGACTTGGAAAAAACAGGTTGACAGAAATCGAATGAGAGCAAGACAAAGAATGGCAGTGATGAAAAAACTTTCTGGAACAGCTTGGGGTGCAGATAAGAAAGTGCTTAAGACGTTGTACACAAGGCGAATGAGGCCAGTCCTTGAATATGGCATAGCAGCATAGGCAACAGCAGCTAAGTCATACTTCGATAAAATTAGCAGACTTCAAAATCGAGCAATTATAATTATAACCGGAGGCATAAAGTCAAAACTATAAAAGAACTAGAAATGAGTACATGACTCCAGCCAATGGAGGATAGAAGAGACTGCAGGGCTCAGCAACAGGCCGAACAATTCATAAGACTAACAGACCACCAAATGTGCCATAGAATGAATGCTCTTAGAAGGCAAAGACTCAAACGAAGCAACTTTGTAGAATCAACCAAACCACAGATGAGAGCAGTTTTTCCATAAATGAAATATCCACTATTAAACTCATCTACACTGCACACAAGCTTCCAGTATGGAAACAAATCGTTTCCCTAAAATAATAGAAAACATTCCTGGAATTGAAAGAAAAAAAAGCCAAACTGCAACAGATAGAAAATCCATAGCGACAAAATACATAGAGAAACATTACCCTTGAAAACTACAGCCGATGTTATATATTGACAGAAGAAAGTACACAGAGACAGGCTGCTTTCCATACTGATGCACAGTCAGTAATTGCAGCGTTGAAAAAGCCAAAATAAACACAGACCTGGATGACCTCAGAATAGTGCTCTACAAACTTTGTCAACGATTCAAAAGTGTTTGTGATCCAATGGATCCCATCTCATTGTAACATCACCGGCAATGAAGAGGCTGACAGAATGGCAAAGAAGGTTCACATCTAACGCAGCCTAATACAAGTATAACTTTCAAGTAGGAAAAGAGTTTTATCAGAATCAGATACAGAAAACAAATGGAATGTAGAACATCCAGGTCATATACAGAATGATGATTTTACTACCAGCTCAACAGAAGAGAACAAGTGGTAATCTTCAGACTCTGCACTGGCCACAACAGATTGACATACCATCTACTCAACAAGCTAAAGACAGGAACTACCGATCAGTGTAACTGTGGCACTGATAAAAGGACTGCTGAACGTCTGCTTCAAAGTTGCCCCTTATATGCGGTACAGAGAAAGAGTATTTGGCCGACGCCAGTTCCTTTCGTGGAAAAGCTTTACGGGGATTCAAATAGCCTCAAACTGACTACTGCTTTCTTTGAGAACATTCAAGTGGACGTCTGAGAGTGTACGAAGAAGATGAAGATAACTGAATATAGCGTGAGTGTAACACTGTGATGTCGACAGAGTAAACGACCTATATTCGGAAATGTTGCGAAAAAGGTGCTGCAGATGATTCACTGGCTCTTCTAACAAATGGTGCGCAATTTCGAGCATATCTTTTATTATTTCTCTAATCAGTGTAGATAATGTTTTATTGTGCAAGGGGAACAAACATGTTGTAAAAGAATTCAAAGTTTAAACATCATTTATTAGTTAACACTTTCATGAAAAACTTGATACAGGACGTACTAATTGCATAGCAATGACTATGGTACAACAGTAACCAATTATAATTACACTGTGCCACCAAGAGTACATGCATCATAGACGCTGGATTAGCCACATCCTCAGGCGCCATCACCAGAAATGCCATGCTATGGTCTCCACAGGTGAAGCGAAAGCAAGGACGACCCAAAGCCACTTGGCGGAGAACTGCGGAAGCGGTGATGCTAAGCATTAACCAGCGCTTGATGGCTGTCGACCGAGCAAATTGAGACAGTTTTTTGCTGTCCTACAAGACGCCACTATGCGTGATGGTCACTGATTGCTTAGTCAGTCAGTGACCAAGGACAAATGAAAAATTACAATGTAATTTCAATGTTGTAAAACACACACTGGAGATGTAACATCGGATCGCCTTTTAGAGCAACAAAAAGCATACAGTCAGATGATATTCATCAGCTCATGGCGAGGGAGAGTAATTAAAACAAAAACTAAAAATGAAGTAAAATTCACTGTCACAATACGCAGAACATATCAAGTGTTTGAACAAATGGAAGACAAAGCACATACAAAAGACCACTCGCAACAAGTCAAAAACAAAGGCTCTAATGGAAAGAGGTATGTGGGGACATTCTTAGCACAAAGTGTGTACAACAATAGAAACCAAGAAGAAGAGTAACGAAAGAAAACACAATTCTTCGGACTAAAACAAGAGAAAAATCAGAATATCCAGAGGCTAGGCGCACAGTATTTGTTAACCACAATATACATAGATACCAATCCACATGTGGTGAAACTTGTTGAGAACCCAGTATTGCACACTAAGCCTGGAGGAGTCACTTGAGCCCTAGACATAATGCTTTGGATTTGACATGGTTGACTGCATGCAACAGGATCTCACTATGGACACAGTGATAGGCAGGGGGAGCTGAGAAGTGGCTATGTGCAGGACGTGACAATTCCTAGTGAGAGCTCAGAATCAAAACACAGTACTTTAACTCTGCAAGGACAGACTGGTAAAAAGTTTATATTACAGCAGGGGGAATGCACAGTATGCCACACGCTTCTTACTGCTAAACTTGAGACCACATGTGACGATCCTTTAAATGCTGGAGAAACTAGAGCTCATCACGTTTTGGAAAGGCGTAAAAGCCACAAGAAAAGCCTTGATCTAAAGTGTAGATAATAACAAGGAGTCTTGAACTTGGCATTGGCTGAAAAAAAGAGCGAGAAGCTCAGCAGCCCTAGTTACACAACAACAACAACAACAACAACAATAACAACAACAACAACAACAACATAGATGCCATGTTCAGTTCAGGGGAGTCTCAGAGAAGACAAAGAAATAATAGGATTAATGCTGCCTTAAGCATGTCGTAAGTGGCGACTAATAGGAGGTTGTGCATGGGGCTGACAACCTCAACATGTAAAACGAATTGATTCATAAATCACCGCTGCAATAGCATATAAATACATTGATGTAGGTTTTCTGTACAGTGAATGGTAGTCATTTCTCCGTGCTCCATAAGGACAGAATATATGAATGATGCTGATGAATATACATTGGTACAAAACAAGGTAAGTACGAAAAACAATTTTATAAAAAGGAAATATACTACTGGACAGACGTTAAGGGCCACCAAGAAAAACTCCACTATGGACCAAATAAATGCAGCCAGGTGTAAACAATTTATTACAAAATAAAGTTGATTCATCCGTGGAAATGATCAGTCAAGTGTTTTTTAATAATGTGTGACTTGCTAACAAAAAGAAATTCAACTCACTTTTTTGCCTTTTGAAATAGTGGGGCGTGTTGCAAATACCACGAGTTTTTGCAGCAACAATGGCAATTTTCACGTGCGGGTTAAAGTGACCCAGTTTTTGGACATTAAAAAAATTAACCTAGTGCACACAGAAATGTATACACTTTTCTCTGAGCTCAGTTTTAATGACATTTTCACTTGTCTTTACAGTTTGACAATCAATTAAAAATTGCCATTGTCAGCTTTCGCTAGCGTACGATAACATTACATAAGACACACCTGCGTGTATGTTTGTAGTACGCCAGCCCAGGGTGACGATCCTCACACGTAATAGTGTTTTGACCACTCTAGCCGATGCATGGGCGGCAGCCTTAATAATGGTCTCTTGTAGTTGAGCGGCGTAGAGAGTTGACCCTTTAAAAGCTGGATAACGTTAGGAATTACAGGGAATTTTGGTGTCTCTGATGTGGATTCTAGACAAATGTTTATATTACTCGGTGTTACGCTAGAAAGCGGAGTGGCCCGAACACCTGCACACAGCACGCGAAAGCAGATGGTCGGGTCAGAATCCATTCCATGAATTTATAGGCCTGATAGAAACTACTGTCTTTACTTACACTCGTTAACAAATTGGACCCGATGACAAACCGATTGAGCCACAGGCAATTGTCAGCTTAAGATTCGACCGTGTCACTAAAATTCGTTGTATCTCGGGGTGAGTGGAGATTTTTCATATTATATATGCTTAGTTATTAGTGTACATATAACTAGAAGCAATGACTTGCGGGGTGTTTTTTGTGTGTGACAACTCCTCAGTAATTTTTTCAGTGCCAACCTACGCTACCAGATGCGTAATCTGTTGTCGCACACTGGCAGTAAATCTGAATTTTCCAATCCGTCCCAGCCCCGCTCCTAGCCTCACTCTTTAAACTGTTCTATTCTTACCGGCTATATGAACTTTAGTTCTGTTTAAAATTCTTCTATCGCGGTCATAGTCTAATTATTTTTTGCTCAGATCCCACCCCACCCCGAGTCATGTCTGGTTTTTTTATTTCGCTTCTGGCCCTCATTATGGTCGGCGCTCGCCGGCGTACGATAACATTGCATAAGGTATACCTGCGTGCATGTTCGTAGTACATCAGCCCAGGGGGACGTTCCTCACATGAAATAGTGTTTTGTCTACTCTAGCCGATGCACGGGCGGCAGCCTTAATAATGGTCTTTTTTAGTTGAACGGCACGAAGCGACAACCATTCGAAAGCTGGGTAACGTTAGGAATTACTGGGACATTTGGTGTCTCTGATGTAGATTCTGGAATAATGTTTATGTTACTCGGGGTTACGCTAGCAAGCGAAGTGGCCCGAACACCTGCACAAAGCACGCGAACGCAGATGGTTAAGGTCAGCGTCCATTTTTGGATTATATAGGCCTTATAGAAGCTGCTGTCTTTACACTCGTTAACAAACTGGACCAGAGGATAAAAAGAATGAGACACACCCGATTGTGGGCAAAATATTCGACCGTGTCGCTAAAAGGCTTGTTATCTCGAGGTGATTTGACATTTGTCATATCAAATATGCTTAGTTACTTGTGTACATAAATCTGAAAGCAGTGACTTGCGGGTTCTTTTCGGTGACAACTCCTCAGTAATTTATTCAGTGCTAATGTAGCGCAGTCAACAACCTAAGGTAACAGATGCTCCTCATTTTTTTGTTTATGTAAAACGTTTTCCTCGTTTTGGCGAAGCGCCTCCCGCTCAACCTAGTCGGTTATATTAGGGTGTATGTCCAAATATAAAAGACCCTCAGGTCTGGGGTTAGTATAATTATCAGAGATGCTCCTCATAGTTTGTTAGTGCTTACAATGGGTTAAATAATAAGCTTAAACTGACATTACTTTTGGGAAAACTACAGTTGTGTAAATTATTAATTTAAATCTGACTAGTGACGTGTAAGGAAGGAAAGGCACAGAGGCCTCTGTGCCAGCTTTGCGTGTAGTGTTGGGCGGGGCAACCTGGCCTTTGGGGTGAGGACAAGAGTGCGACAGGGATGCCCCTTGTCGGCCGCTCTATTTTTGACAGTCATAGATTGGGTGATGCGCCAGACAACAGAGGGCAGTCCAAGGGGAATGGGATGGACTGCATTTTTTCTGCATTGAGGGATCTGGAGTATGCAGGTTGCATTGCACTGCTGGCACATTCACATCAACACATATGAGAGAGAAAGGTTGGACTTAATAGGTTTAGCCAGCGGGTGGGCTTGGGCATCAATTTAAAGAAGTCAGAGGTCGTGACGCTCAATGTGAGCAACCCTAGGCCCATGTCGGTAGAGAATCGGCGGCTGGTGCGGACGGACACCTTTGCATACCTAGGATGCATGGTGGCACCAGACGGCGGGGCAGGCAGGGACATCAACATCAGAATGAATAAAGCAAGAACAGCCTTTTTTAGCATAAACAACATCTGGAAGTCCTCTCAATACAGCACAAGCACAAAATTAAGATTATGTCGGAGCTGTGTGCTTTCTATGCTTCTCTGTGGTGCGGAGTGCTGGAGAGTTGCAGAGAGGGAGATGTCGAAATTGTCCTCTTTTTACACGGCATGCCTGGGAAATTTCACCGAGTCTTTTGGCCGAGTGCCATCACCTGCCAAGATCTGCTTGCTCGGAGTAAGCAAGAGGACATGTACATCATCGTGGCTGGCAGACGCTGGGGCTGGATTAACCACGTCCTCATAGGGGACCCCGATGCCATCACAAGAACAGCTATGCTTTGGACTCCTGAGTGAAGGCGAAAGAGAGGCCGACCAGGGACAACCTGGCGGAGGACTGTCGGGGCTGGGATGCGAAGAATGAACCAAAGCTGGGGCACTGTACGAAGGATGGCCGCCGACCGAGCAAGGTGGAATCAATATGTTGTTGCCCTACAAGACGCCACTAGGCGTGATGGCCACTGACTGCTTTGACGGTCGGCGGCTAAGGATCAAAGAAGTGACGAGTGTTCGCTATAACGACTGAGTTGTGGGGGTAGTCATTTTTGGGGGGGGGAGCAATTTCTCATGGCTGGGTGTGGAACAATGGAATGGCTATTGTGTTGTTTAGAAATAACTTACAAGGCAGTCCAGAAAGTTAACCATTGGCCAGCGAAAGAATCCTATACCATGTAAAGTCACAATGTATCATAAAGCATAAACATTGCACTTGTATGAATTTCATTTTGGGAGGTTGTTACTTTTCCCTTTTGTGTATCGACCCCTCGGAGCGCATACAGTTTAATTGTGTAATGTATCTAGTGCTTATATTTTCTGTAAATTCACGTAATGATGTAAACTAAATAATACATCCTCTCAACTGGACTACACGGTTGGACAACCCATATGTTGAGTTTGAAGAGGACATTGAGTCGATGTTTCTCTGTCAGAGCCAACGCTCACACAAATATATTAGACTATGCGGAATGCATGTTGAGAATTGATAATGTATAATTAACAGGAGGAAAACTCATGTGGGCAAAACAAAAGACAGCACAGAGACTTACCTAGCAATAATAATGCAAATACCGTAGTGGTGCATAAAACTTAACTATAAACGGTTCAAAAAAAGAAACGCAACTTTTTTGGTGTTACTTTTATAAAAGATATTCGCTGATTGGACATCAGTCAACCTATCGACTGTGTCCACCTGGTCACTAGCTTCTCGTGGTTACCTGAATTGTACTCACTTCATGATTCGTGAGGTCATGAAAGAGGTCAAGGTCAAAACAACATTTTTGACAATAACTCGTGGCAGTTTCATGAGAATCTCGTGAAACTTACTGAACACAAAACTCTCTGACCATATTATTGAACGCCTATAAAAGATTGACGCTCCTCGAATAAATTCAGTGGAAAATTCAATGCGCAAGTATGGCTCATCTCACTACAGAACAACGACTCATCATCATTGGACGTTTACAGACTGGACAGTCACAAAGTGTAGTGGTCAGACAATTTAATGTAGTTAGAAGCACCATTAGTCGCTTTTGGAGGCGATTTCAAGAAACTGGCTCAGTGGCAGACCGGCCGCGGAGTGGAAGACCCAGAGTTACAACTCCTGCCGAAGACCGCTTCATACGGCTGCGTCACCTCAGGAATCGACTTGCATCTGCGTCCTCCACAGTCCAGTCAATGTCAGCAGCTCGTCGAATTTCAAATCAAACGGTCAGGAACCGGCTGCACGACTCTGGTCTTGGGGCTAGAAGACCCTACATAGGTCCTGTTCTTACGGACCGGCATCGCCAGAACCGACTGCAGTGGGCAAACTAACATCGTCAATGGACCGTTGGGAATGACTGGAGACGGGTTTGGTTTAGTGATGAATCATTTTTTATGCTACATTAACACGACAGACGGAGAAGAGTTTACCGCAGAGTCCATGAGCACTACGCCCAGAACAGCGTTGATGAAGCTCCTTCCACATGGTGGTGGAGGTGTACTGATGGGGGGGGGGGCGATCAACGTCATGGAAAGAAGTGACCTGGTGCAAATTGAAAGACGCCTGAATGCCCAACAACACGTCGCTGAAATTCTTCGTCCTCACGCCCTTCCACTTCTGGCTGCACGAGGATCGATTTTTCAGCAGGATAACGCTCGACCTCATGTAGCACAACTCATCACCCAGTTCCTCGCTGACAACAACGTCCAGACCATTCCGTGGCCAGCCATGTCATCAGACATGAACCCCATAGAACACTTATGGGATGAACTCGAGAGACGACTCCTCCAGCGAGACGTGGCTCCAGCCAATCTCCGACAGTTGTCTCTTGCACTGCGAGAAGAGTGGGCAGCCATCCCACAACAACAGATGCAACGGCTAATCGGATCCATGTCAAGGAGATATCGTTCTCTGATAGAGCCCAGAGGAGGCCATACACCTTACTAAAAATGATGCCTCAGTCGCAAAGAATAAAAGTCCAAACCAAATATAATGAACATCATTTCGTTGTTAAAGTCTGAAAGTTTCTTAGTGCCAAGATTGAAGCATTAATTCCGTACAATTTTGGTATAAGTTTGAAATTTGGTGTCCATTACCACTGCAATAGTGTTGCGTTTCTTGTTTTGAACAGTATATAACATTATGTTACGATTTTATTTTGCTTGAGGTAATGGGTGTTTATTTGGTCTTAGTTCCAGGTAACCCGCCACTGTTAAAGCAAAAAACTACACTTACGCAAAGGAAGGAATGCACCATTCTACCGTCTGCCAAACGGTTTTCCAGTAAGCAGATAACACCACGAGTGTCAACAAGCACCTGTCAACTACATTTCTTCTTCTTCTTCTTCTTCCGTCCTTAGCCACCGACCGTCAAAGCAGTCAGTGGCCATTACGCCTAGTGGCGTCATAGGGCAACAGCAGATAGGTTTTCTTTGCCATTGTTTCCCATCACGCCTATTCAACTACATTTCCCTTAACCTCAATTAGCAGGTGCAAAAATTACGTGAATACCCTTCACGGCAGTGTAGAGCCAACGTCTCAGCCTGACGTCACGTATTGTACAGTAGTGGTTTACTACTCGCCTATTTAGTACAAGTCAGAGCTTAGTGGCAACCAATCTCTCATCGTACACAGCATTGGCAGCTAATGGAAATTATCTTATTGTGTTCTTAAACGGAGTACACAGTTCCAACAAAATGTCTCAAACCAGACCAAACCGGATTACGCATCAAGTTCCATATACGAGGCACCTTTACCTTAATTCACCGCGCCGGATAAGAGCGCAAATACAGACGGTTGCCTGAGCTGACTTCGACTCGTTTGCCTTCTGGTCAGTACGACCCTGTGTGTATTACCTGTCAGAGGAAAGACAGAGTTAATCTACAGCCTGTCTTTTTTGTGTGTGAAAAAGGCACAGTCTTGGGCAGAGACATACAAAGAATAATAGAGACACTGACTTAAGTTACTTTGTATTTTCACAATGAGCGGAACGATTGTTAACTCTTTGTTTTTTTTCCCTGTCAGGGACCTATTAGTTGGTATTGTTCCTTGATGTATGAATTGATGTAATTGTTAACTTTGTGATTTGATCAGTTATTTTTTGCTGAGATTTTTATTATTTTCTTCAAACAAGATAAAGAGAACTTTAATAAAATTTAACCTTTTGTTATGGCGCTGTTCACGACCTTCATCCATATCTATTACTAAGTAACTGTGTAAGCGCTTACTATTTCCCTATCTATCTGTGAGAAAGAAAAGAGAGCGGGTGATACTTAAGAATACATAAGTGAGTTATGAGGCTTGGAAAGAGAGATAGCCTTAATAGATTTTCTTCCAGGATGTCTTAAGTTTCTCCGTAACTTCGAAACTTATCTGTTTACAAATAAGGGAGGGAAACCTGAGGCCTGTAAACAGTAAATTAATATGAAATAAATATAAAGGTATGTTATCAGGCACTCACAGGAAATAGGCTGAACTGCCCATGGAGGACTTCTGGTGTCGTGTATTGTGGTTCGCACTATTGACCTGCCATTGAAACATCATTTTTGATGATGCGTAGATGGCAGAGCGGATAGTGTGATTCGCTTGCATGGCTAGGCGGGGTTGTCGCACGGAAGGTCCAGTGTTCAAATCCTGGGTAAGCCACTCATGTCTGTTGTTTTTCTGTTGTCTGGTGTTCTACTTCTTTATTTCCTGTGAGTGCCTGATAACATACCTTTATATTTATTTCATATTAATTTACTGAAACTTATCTGTGTTTGCTCTATAATTCTTGCAGTTCAATCATGTTGTTGCAGTTCTCTCAATTTGTCTTACTCAATGTCAAAGAGCAGTTTAATGAGTGGATGATGGAGTGTGTGGAAGTATGGGTCACTGAGATTGTCAATATATAAGTTTAACGCAAGGATTGAGTTTATGTCTGACTTCATGTCAGCATGTTGAGACTTGGGCGTGCGCATGGAGAAAGCGTGTTTGGTGAACAAGTCTGGGTGGCTGAGAGAGTACCCGAAGGTGACTAGTCAAGGGTCTGTGCTCGATAGCCGAGCTGTGCGCTTGAGGCTGTGATTTGTGGTCGAGCTGGATGCTCGTATTATGTGACAGATGAGATATTATATAGTGATTATGAATATAGGAATTATGTCTTACATATTGTTGAATAGGCGACGTCTTCCCACCTAGGAGTGTTCTGGAGGAACTTTGGGTAATTGTTACGTGCAGTCTTTGATATCTTACAATATTATACATTGGTATACTTGTTATGTTCGCAAATATTTTGTAAACAAAATAGTGCTTAAGGAAAAGTCATTATTGAGTTACTTCCCTTGAAAGTTGTGTCGGCTCTTTCGATCGAACTCCGCGGATGAGTCCAGTTTTCTGCGATTTATTCTTCGTTTGGGTAGTAATAGATTGTTCTTGCTTCAGAATATCTATGGCCTGAATTTATGTGTATTGTTTGTCTGAGTAGGACGAGTCTGTCTTATATCTGTATATCTTTACTTATCTAAGTCGAACTATATGTTCTGTTGTCTCTAGAGAGGTCAAAGGCTATTCGGCGGATGTGTCGCTAGAGTGTGGTGTGATTTGGCTTCGTCCCGATAGGGACTGTGTTTTCTATGTCGGCTTGTCGCCGGGGAAAAAGTGATCTCAGTATTTGTGGGGAAAGTGATAGTCGTCTAGACCTATCGTGTATGCTTTACCCCAGTGTTTATTCGTATTGCCAAGGAATGGCAGAACCATATTTCTGATACCAAGGTAATAATAGACACTCTTATGAACTCTCGTACGAAGCCACCATTTTCGATAGGTACGATTTGAATGTCTAAGAGAATATATTTGACTCGATGAAAACGACTTCGATTCCTAGCAGCACTATATCCTGTAGATTGCAGTCAAGTGTTCATGATCAAATCTACAGAGCAATGAAAGATTTAATGAATGACTAACTTTAGGACAGATTCATTATCTGTATCGAACCGTGAGTGACAGCTCACGAGTGAAGCCATCTTGGAACCAAACATGTAGTGACTTTCAAGAAGAGAAAAGGGATGCCCGTATTATCGCTTGATTAGTCCAGAGATCACTGCTACACATGAGAACCCATTGCTAGTGGTTCAATATTATTATATGAAAAAACTGTGCTGAATCTTATGTTAAAGAATCTTCGCTAGACGAGATTAGGTAGAAGCCATCTTGGATATTGTTTATAATCTGACGTGCTTTGTCAGTAAACTCAGTTGATATATATATATATATATATATATATCATCTCATCTCAGCCCGTAACCGGTCATGGGTCGTAGGGGTGCCATGGTGGAAGCATCAGCAGACAGGGTCCTCCACTGCTCTCTATCCATATATATATATGGGCAATACTGAGTGCTTGGCTACTGACAGTCCATTATAATATTATTCTACATGAGTGCCCATGTAACATAACATTGCAAGACCAGTTATCCACTGTACCATGATGTATTATGCCAACCTGTGATTTGTCACTATCTGTGCTGTCGAGTGTGTACGTCCAATTAAACTTTAGAAAAGGTACACAGTCGTTGGTGTCGATGACTTCCAGCCATACATGAGTGTAAGAAAAGAACATTTGTCAACACCACGAACTCTTCCTATCATTCGCACATTATACACTCCATCTATGTCTACACACCACTGCGTAGGTCAAGTTGACATTCCATACTCGAACCACGAGCAACACAACAACACAGTATTTAACTCTGGTGATGTTCGAGCGAGCTTCAGATTTCTCAGCATGTCTCTTGCTCAGGGCAAGGGTCTTGTATTAAGAGTTTATCAACTGATGATGATGATGTCTGCTTCCATCCACTTATAATTATCTTTTGGTGGACATCATTAACGGGAATAAAATAACGACTTTATCAGTAATGTTCATGGAGAACATATTAAGGCGACGAGTTGTTCCCGCCTTTGGAGCTACGGTGGAGTAAGGCGTTGAGTATTGTCCGCCTTGTAGCTATATTGAAGTAGAATTTATATGGCGATGTTGCATTCCGCCAGTCGCTTGGGATAAGTGATTTACACCTGTATGGTGAATGGATTCGTGCGAGGATTGAATGCCGCACATAGAAACGTGTTGTGTGTATTGTTAGTGTATGGGCGGTCAGCCAGTCCGTGGAAGTATAGTTAAGAGTTATTTCCTACAGGCAGTGTCAGCCTGAGTGTGATGTAATGCATGCATGACGATATTATTGATGTTCAGGACTTATGTGAATGTTCTATTAAAAGTCATGAAGCAGTACAAGTGGCGTAGTGTTATTCATACCCATAGTGCTGTTTACCAACTACACACGCCACACTCATAATACAGAGCTCGTGACACTCGACAAATACTCTAAAAGTACACACTCACGACAGTTACTGCGAAAATATAAACACATGTGAGAACTTATCAAAAATTAAAATGCAAAATTTATCTGCGCATAAAAAAATCACATTTATGAGGTGGAAGGGCATTTGTGAAGAGCTTCTATGCGCATGTGGGCATGATTTGTTCAAACGTCTAGTCAGTAGAAACCATAATTATAACTTAACTCTTAAAAACAAAGATATCAAGAAGATTGTCTACGACATGGGAAAGCAGAGGGCCCAGGAAGCTTCCAACAGAGACAATCAAAGCACACCTTATCAGAGGTATTATAGAAATTACTGTCTGGGAGAGAACGAGAAATAGCTTCTGTTTTAAAAATAAAAGAAAAATGATACCTGGTCAGATTGCCAAAGAAATGAGATTTACAAGAAAGGACAAATTGCAGAAGAAGAATACTAACAACAGTGCCATGAAAACATTCAACACATTCTTCCTAAATAGATTAACAGATGTCATGGATAGGCAAATGAGGGACATGTGACGTATAATGGAAAGAGAGCCTACAGTAATCTGACAGGCTTTGTAATCTCGTAGCGTTCTATGATTTGCTAGCAAAACCACTCATTTTTTTCTACCAGTGTTTTACTTACACAAGAGTACTTTTCGTCCCACCTCTTTTTCTGTGAACACGAGCTAACGCAATGTTTACAAACTGCATGACCTGTCAGTCATAACAGGTAGCGAATCAGGTTTGTTTACCTAGTTTTCTCACGCGAGCTTATCTGTCAATCACACGATACCTGACAGAAAGCACGTGAAAAACCACAGACCCTTTGAAGGTCGTACTCAGTGGAGTCAGAAAAACCCCTGGGCTCTTTGATCTTCAGAAGCGAGCAAAATCTTCGAGAACTCCGTTACACGTTGATGACGGTTGAAACCTCGCCAGAAGGCCTACAGTAAACTTTAATCTGGGAACTCTGTTCTGATTCTCCGTTACTTAAACAATAGTGCGAAAAGTAACATCATCTGTAGATCAGAGAAACATAATAATACATAAACTGTGTTTTCTTAAACCTGCTATCAGTTGTCACCCAGAATTTTTTGATAGTCTATGCACGTAGTTCTAGAACCGTTGTGGAAAATGTGTTAATAGCCTTCGTGGCGATTTTCATTCTGATTTTCTGGTAATATAAATTAGTGCTTACGTGTTTAAAAGCGTTAAGCCTTTACCATTTGTTACCAACAGATTACTGGGTTCAATGAAGATAGAGATGTTTATATATAGGAAGATATTTATTTGTTTGTATACTTGTTATGTTTGGAAATATTTGGTAATAATATTTTGAGTCTGAGATTAGAACTCTAGTCAAAGGGCGAATACTCATTTTTTGCTTCGAGTGAAAGTAAATATATAGTCGCCCCACTTGAATATAGTTGAAAGGTTAACATTAGCGCATGCCCAATGAGACGATTAGTCGTCGTTGACGCTTCCGTGATGATGGACGGATTTTGAAGGCTGTCGGACAAATGTGTGTCCGAAGTTTTTAGTCATTGTGATTGATTCTGGGGAAGATAGGAGTTTTCTCTCAGTATACTATGATGGTCGATACTTCTCCCAGAATATATATGTTAGTGTGCTAGTTACTAGTATTTTCTGAACTGAAGGTAAAGAACTAACATTTTCTAAAAACTTTACCTAGGCCTAACGACACCATAGATGTCATATCATCTATATATATATTTGATGGATCGTATGTAGACGATTCCTGTACTAGCAGCACTGTGAGTGGACATAGGTAACTGTAACTGTCTTTTTCTCTTGTTGAGGTGATCACTGGCCCAAGACAGTATACTTGTTGTTAGATGTGTAGTGTGAGCGTATGATGAACTGAGTGTGGGTGCGAATGAAGGCGCGAATGTGTTTAGGCTCGTATATATGAAGACCCTGCAACCCATACTCTCACATGCAGTAGTCAAGGATGCTTGGACACTGCAGGCATGTTTCAAGACATTTATTGACGAGAACACACATAGTATCAACAGGAACAGTCAGTGTAACAAGGTCATGCTGACCGGAAATCGATAGGTATACATTTGGCATTCAAAAAGGTAAACATCAGAGTAGACGTGCATGGTCAATAGCAAAGTTCTTCAATAATGACAGTTCGTAGCGTCGCCCTTGGCATCTCTGACTAAACGCGTCAGATGCCTTAGTCACTTTGACACATAGGTGCAACTTGGCATTCCCTGCCAATTGCACATTATCAGGCTGTAGTAGAAGAGCCGAAAGCACAGGCCTCGTTCTGACGTCGGCTGTGTACTTCTGTTAAATAGGTTATCATCAACCCTGCAGTAATGCTTATTGTAGACATAAATCCCGCCAATCTGCGGTTCCCACAATATATCTTCGTCACTGGATTTCTGGACAATATAAAGACTACCAGTCTTGGATGGCTACCTCGAGCACAAATATATGAGTTCTGAAATATATAGGATCGGTGAGCTGCAGTTCACACTAAGTAATCCTTTTACATGTTCTGCCACCGAAAAGCGTAATAATGCATAAAGGTCGGTATTACCTGGAAAATGAATCCTCAGAACATAACAAGGAATTCTGTCGTCATTCCGACGCACAGAGATTCACTGGGGAAAACTGCCATAGCAGTTACTTCGAAGATTCTCCCCGAAAAACAATGGACTCTTGGTCCCTTCAGAAAAACAGGACCTTCCCGACTTGCCGGAAGTATAACTCTCTCCCGCCTAAAAAACCTTCCCATAGGCCTACGCCCGAACTGTCAACCTTTAACCCTAAAGGTCAAAACACAATGAATGAATAAACAAGGGAAGACAACCCCTAATCAACCTGACATCGCAGGTAAAGACACAATTATACTTATGATAAAACATAGGCAAATAACTTGACAGATGACTCTGTCGAAAATGACAGCAACATTACTACCACCCCCCTGTAAAAAAAAAAAATGAAATTTTTTTTTTTAAATATGTCCATGAGCAAGATAGCACCAGTATCACTTCTGTGCTCATGCAAAAACTGAACCTAATATCAGGTACAATAGACGCATAAATAAGGCGTCTGAAGAGAATACAAATCATCTCTCAACATAGGAGAAAATATTTCCTTTAAGCCAAACAAACTAAGGGATACCATTCAAGAAACCTAAGTTGCTGGCAATACCAATCATATATCAAACATTACTAAATAATATAATCATAGCAATATACAAATGTCAATGCTATTTTAGCAACATATCACTGATGGATGGACAAAATGAAATTTGTTAAATTATCTAAACATCATCCAAATACACTTGTATTACAACATATTATGATATTAAGGACAGACCTAAGTCTGAAAGTGTATCAGGAAAAACTAGGACACAAGATTTAACTGGAATCATGTGGGCATCTAGACAATATGTCCGCCATCACATTATCCGAACCACGGATAGCTCGAACCGTGAAATGGAAAGGCTGAAGAGCAATAGCATAACGAGTAGATCTCGAGCTCTTCAAATCCTTACTTTGCCTAGCCGTAAGAGCTTTTTGGTCGGTTTCCATAAAGAAATGCGCGCCCAGAAGGAACCTTTGTAGCTTAAGAATGGACCAAACCATAGCCAACAATTCACGGTCCAAAACCGAGTAATTCCTTTCTGCCGCATTTAGCTTCCTAGAAATATACATTACAGGATGCAGAGTTCCTGAATATTCCTGCATTAGTGCCGCTCCAATCCCAGTGGAAGAGGCATCACTACGAAGGACACAAGTCTTATCAATCGTTGGTAGTCTTAAGATAGGATGAGATGAGAACACATTCTTAACCTGATCCAATGAAGATTGGCATTCTTGGGACCAACGCACCATATTAGGAGAACCTTTTTTCAATAACGTTGAAAGTGGTGCCATAATGGAGGACAGATTCTCAATGAATCTTCCATAGAATTGTATCAATCCCAAGAGACTACGCACTTGCTTTTTCGTCTTCGGAACCGAGATATTTAATATCTTTGAAATGTTTTGGTCCTCTGTCTTCAACAGACCATGACCAACTCGATGACCTAGGAAGGAAATTTCACTAAACCCAACAAAAGCTTTAGAGGGTTTAGCAGTCAAACTATGCTCACGTAGAGTAGATAGCAATTCCTTTAGACCCAAATAGTGTTCTTTCCAAGTATCGCTGAAAAGACAGATGTCGTCTAAATATGCAATGACATCTGCACGATCTGATAGAATTCGTCGCATCATGCGCACGAAAGTCGCTGGGGCGTTCATAAGCCCGAAAGGCATAAAATTCCATTGAAACAGACCCCTAGGTGTCGAAAAAGCAGTGAGAGGTTTGGCGTGTTCCGTCAGTGGGACTTGCCAATAACCTTTCGACAAGTCTAGTTTAGTAAAGAATTTAGCTTTAGAAAGTCTAATAAGTAGATCATCTAATAACGGCATAGGTTCAGCATCGAACTTCGTAACTTGATTTAATTTGCGATAGTCAACGCAAAGACGTATGTTATTGTCTTTCTTTCGAACAATAACTATCGACGAAGAATAAGCTGAAGTGGATGGTTCAATTATTTGTAGTTGAATCATTTCATCCAATTCTTTCTCGACTTGTGCTTGAAAATGAATAGGTATTGGGTATGGTCTTACTCTGATCGGATTACGATCAGTAAGTATGATGTCATGTTCTATGACATCTGTGTGTCCAGGAATGTCGGTAAGGACATCCTGATATGATTGTAACGTAGAGGATACTTGACGCTGTTCCTCAAAAGACAAGTTCGAAGAGATTGTAACGTTTCTCCACGATTCCGTTGAAGTAAGTGGAATCTCAGGAAGAGGTAAGTTCACGTCAGAAAAAATAGTTTCCTCATCCTGTATAACGGACAGGGATTCTTCTTCTTCTTTCGTTCGCTTGAAATATATTGTCTATATCTGCAATGTTGTTTCTTGTATAAACTTCACTGTCTTTTGTAGTTCATACAGGGGTCCATATAGTTTTGCTTCCAGTGTTGTTTCTCTGGGCCAGTGGGTTTGCCTCAATATATCATATTCGGGGCAATCTTGCAGTACGTGCTCCGCTGTCTGGGGTGCCTGTCCACATGTACACATGGCTGAATTGCCAATCTTGAATTTTGTATACATGTGGCTGCGGAGGCGGTTGTGTCCTGTTCTGAGGCGCAGAATGACTATTTGTTCTGATCTGTTCATAGCTTGGTAGTCATCCTGCGTTGATGTTGGTGGCTTTCTGATAGATTTGATCATCTTTTTCTTCTGATGGTACGTTACTGGTACATCCGGTTGTTCGTCTGCAGCACCTTCTTTAGCCAGTCCGTCTGCTCTCTCGTTTCCTGGTATTCCACAATGAGACGGTATCCACTGCATGGCGACCCTGCGCTGGTTGCACAGTTCAGAAAGTAGGGCGTGTATAACTGGCAATTTTCTGGACTGAAGTGCTTGGAGTGCTGATCTTGCATCTGTCAGGAATACTACAGGCTGTGGACCGAGATTGGTGTTCAGTAGTTTCTCAGTTGCCACCTTGATTGCCTGGACTTCTGCATCATAGTTGTTACAGAATTTCCCCGTTGGTACTCTGACCGTATCCCTAGTGTTGTTTGGGTATTCTATTACACTCCTGCTCCTCCATTCTTTACTGCATTCTGTGCTGACCCATCCGTGTATACTCGGACCCAGAGGTCCTGTGGGTATTTATCATCCAGGAAACTGAGAGTGACTGTCCTACGTTGCACGCTGTTCTGTTCATCCCTGTCGAATATTCCTTTCACTTTTGTGTGGATGTGTACTGGTAGTCCATGCTCCTCTCTCCAAGGGGTTTGTTCTGGCACAGACTTTAGAGGGCTGTTAACTTCAGGCAGGTCTGAGGTTTGTCTACGAAATCGTTTGGCCTGGTGGATAAAGCTGCTTCTTTTCAGTCGCCCCATTGCTAGGTTTTGGAATCTGTCCTTCATTGGATGGCTCGGCATACAGAGGAACTTTTCTGCCTGTGTTAGCACTTTCGTGTCTCTGCGTTCTCTCAGTGCTTGTATCCTCCCCATTTTCTCCATCTCCACTATAGGCGTTGATTTCATTGCCCCCGTGATGACCCTAAGCGCCTGGTTTTGCACCTTATCTAGCTCTTGTAATGTGGTGTTTGATGCTGGACACCACGCAGCTGACCCATATTCCAGGTGTGGTCGTATGCCCTGCTGGTAAACTTTACTAAGTATTTTCCCGCTGGCTCCCCATGTGGTTCCACTTAGTTTTCTCAGGATGGCTAGCTTCCTCCTGGCCTTTGTTGCTGCCTTGTTGATGTGCTGCTTCCATGTCAGCCTATCATCGAATGTAACTCCGAGATAGGTGGGTTGTTTATCTTCTCTCAGGAGCTCTTTGTTTATCTTGATGACACCAGCTTTTTGTTTGGGAGAGAGGGTGAAGAGCGTAGTGCTGCACTTGTCTGTGTTGATGCTGACACACCATCTATTTGCCCATGAGGTTAAGGCATCTATAGCTCTTTGTAGCAGTTTGGTGGCCACTGTTGCATGCTCATCTGTGCACCATATTACCAGGTCATCAGCGTACATTGCCACTTTCATTCCATGTGGTAGTTCAGCAACCAGGTCATTGATGTAGACTAGGAAAAGTGTGGGGGACAGAACCCCTCCCTGAGGGACGCCATGACGCAGTAGAATTTTCTTACTCTTGAGGCCATCTAGTTGTACTCGGGCTCTTCTGTTATGCAAGTATGCTTTCACCCATTTGTACATCTTACCATTCACTCCACAATTTCTCAGTTTCTTCAGAAGCCCTTCTTTCCAAACCTTGTCAAATGCTTTTCTTAGATCTATCCATGCTGCTAGTACCAGTTTCTTATCTTGGAACGCATCCTCAATCTCTTGGGAAAGGTAAGTTGCCTGATCTTCGGTGGAATAACACTGCCTAAAGCCCGCCTGCTGTGGTACAAGAAGGTTTTCACTTTCAAGGTACCACTGTAGCCTGAGGTTGATGATACGTTCCATTGTTTTGCAGAGGCAGCTTGTAAGGCTGATTGGTCTGTAGCTGGAGGCAGTGGAACTGTCTTTTCCTGGTTTTAGGAGTGGTATCATGATTGCTTCCCTCCAGGTCTGTGGAACTCTGCCTGAGTTCCAACAGATATTGAAGATCTGCAGCAGCTTTGTTTTTGCTGCGGTTCCCAAGTTCTTAATCATTTCATTGGACACTCCATCAACTCCTGGCGACTTTCTCATTTTCAATTTGGATATTGCAAGCTCCAGTTCTCTGAATGTGATTGGTGCCTCCATAACTTCAGGTATGGTTCCATCTCGTCCTGCGTGTTGTTTCTCACGAGTCTCCTGTTGCTTCTCTGGGCTAACTTCGATGTTGTTGTCTTTAGCAAAGGAGTCTGCAAAGTGATCAGCTGCCTGTTTTCCCATGAGGATGTTTCCATCTTTGTACAGAGCAATCCTTGAGTTTCTCTCTGTACCTTCATCATTAAGTTGCTTTACCAGCTTCCACAGTTTCCTCGTATCTCTTTCAAAGTTCAAGGACTCTGTTTTCTCCTTCCAGCTTCTTCGCCTGGCCTGCAACTTGGCCCTTTGAAATTTGGCCTTAGCTTGCTGGTAGTTATTGTGGTGTTCTTGGCATGGACTGGTCTCTGCCTGCTTTCGAGATGTTTCCACGTCGTTGTGCAGCTGCTCTAGTTCACTATTCCAATATGGTTTGTAGTGCTTACGAGCCCCTCTAGGTATTGTTTCACGAGCAGCCTGTAATATGCATCTGCTGAATTCATCAACTAGCTTATTGATGTCTTTGTCTACAGTCAGATCTCTAGCCAGTATACTAGTACGGTGCTGGTACATTGTCCAGTCTGCCTTCTTGTAGTTCCACCTAGAGAGAGTGCTGCTCTCCTTGACAAGTTCATTTTCCACAATTAGGAAGACTGGCCGGTGGTCGCTGCCTCCAAGTTGTTTCCCTACAACGCGTGTGGTGTTCCACTCCAAGCTGGGTGAGTGGAATGCCAGGTCTGGTGTAGAGGTGGTGTGCCATGATCTCGAGTAGAAGGTTGGTGGGTCGATTGGCTGGTTAATCAGGATAAGCCCATTGTCATCCTGCCAGTTTTCAAGCTCCTCACCTCTCCTGTCCATGTGATCATAGCCCCAGCTCTGTGAGTGGCTGTTGAAGTCTCCGCATACAATCAGTCTTTCTTTTGCTGGGATTGTATCTAGTGCCAGTGGGCGGTCGCTCGGACAGTAGTAGTTGAGCAGGTGGAATTCTGAACTTTCTGTCCTGAGATGAAGCATCTGGTATTCCGCCCCCTCCATATATGTTTCAAGCTGACATGCACTGATGTTATTCCTCACGAGTGTCAGTATTCCACCTTTTCGCCTGTCTATTCGGTCAGATCGGTAGCACTGGTAGCCTCTGATTTTGAAGGCTATGTCTTTGTTGAGGTGGGTTTCTTGCAAGCAACATACATTTACTTGCTCTTCATTCAAGATATTTTCGAGCTCTAATTTTTTGCTGTAGCCGTCTTTTTTACTATTGACGCCTTCAGCATTCCAGTGCATTATTTTAAATGGTCTTTTCTTTGCTTGGCCAGTAGCTCTATTCTCATGCCTCCTGGCTCCCCGGGGCAATTGAGAAGGACCCCCAGTAGTAGGGGTTGGGCCCTTCCGAGGCAGAGGGCCCGGCACTGCGCCTGCCTGGGTGTCCGTCACAGGGCGAGTGCCATAACGTTTTGCAGATATAGGCATACTTCCCATAGCGCTAATGCGTGGCATCCTGATTGCTGTGGTGCGCCTCTTGGCTGGTTGCCTCCGTCTTCAGCACCTTGACTTGCTAGGGCAGACTGTGGTCTTGCTCGAGTCTAGGAGGGCCTGGCCAGTCTTGGTTTTTCAGCCGCTGATGGCTGTACTTGAGCCCCATCTCCACGTCAAGGAGCTGGCCATGTAATACTTTGTCATTCAAGCTGTAACTTTTACTAATGGCTTTTCACACACCATCTGTACATTGTTTATTTGTTATTTCGTCTACAATGCCATAATTACAGATTTCATTGATCAATGATGACCAGAGGCTGAAAATTGTGTTCCGACGTACTATTGACAATGTTGCAACTCACGGACAGGGATGAGATGTGACCATGTTGGACTGGAGAGTCGTCCGTCGCCTGGAAAATAGGCTGCAAATAGTCTGGACGTTCAATAAACTCTGTTAGCATATTTATATGGAAGGTTTTATGCCTTCCATCCACATCGACAATATAGTCGACATCGGAAATTTTTGAGACTATAGTGTATGGACCTTTCCATGAAATGAGAAGTCTATTCTCTCTTGAGGGCAGTAAGACATATGCTTTGTCTCCAGGACAAAGTTGACGTAGGCGTCTTTTCTTGTTAGCAAATCGCCTAGCTTTTTCTTTCGCAAATTCGGAAGATGAAGCTGCTAACCTGCACGATTCGATAATCTTTTCTCTAAGAGCTATGACATATTCATATGACGATTGTGTATCATCGTCAATATTATCGGAAGTTATCAAATCGTGTAACAAGGACATCGGACCACGCGGTTGCGCGCCAAAGACAAGTTCGAAAGGAGAAAACCATGTATGCTCGTTGGGAACCTCTCTATAGGCAAAGAGGATTGCAGGTAAAACCCTGTCCCAATCTTCAGGATGATCCTCCGTTATCTTGCCAAGTAAGTTCTTTAGTGTCCTGTTAAGACGTTCTACCAATCCATTGGACATTGGATGATAAATACTACTGAGAGACCTTTTAATGTCTAGCGTAGCCATTACCTGATACATAACGTCCGAAATTAACTGAGTGCCGTGATCCGACAGTATTTCTCCGGGGAATCCCAGACGAGAAAATACGAGCCAAAGAGCATCAGCGATATCGACAGTTGATATGCTCTTCAGAGGAATAGCCTCTGGCCAACGCGTGCACATGTCCACGCAAGTGAGGATAAATTGGTGTCCTCTGGCTGACTTAATTTTGAACGGACCAATGATGTCTATAGCCATTTTCTGAAACGGCCGAATCGGAATATCTGCAGCCTGAATAGGAGCAGCATGTCTCGGACCCCTAGACTTGACCTCTTGACAAATTTTGCAAGATCGGCAATAAATTCGGATGTCTTTATTCACGAATGGCCAAAAGAAGGACGCAAGGACTCTAGTTTTAGTTCTGGAAAAACCCATGTGTCCAGCACACTGAGAATCGTGTGCATGCCGAAGAATTAAGGCTCTCATACACTTGGGCACAAGAATTTGCGAGTGCATAGACTTGTCCGAGTGTTGTACCATTCGTACCAATATACCATTCTTCATAGTGATATACGATTTGTGATTCGTATTTTGATTGGGATCCCCTTTCTTTGCAAGAAGGAAGAATTTCTTCAAAGAAGGATCCTCTTCTTGACGTTTAACAAACGAGTCATGGGAAATCACCAAGTGCTCGTCTTGGCTATCAACTTCATTACTATTATCAGATGAAGTTGGGGGATTAAGAGCTTGAGCTCTTGTCACCACTGCATTGCCGTTTGAATGTTTTTTTCTTCCCAACTAGAAATTTGTTGCGGGGTGCATTCCTTAACCCCATGAATACGACCGATTATAAGATCCGCAATAGGATTAGGAAGAAGACATGCATGGACATCTCCTGTGAAGAAAGGAGTGTCAATCCTAATAATAGCAGTAGGATAGCTTTCCATAGTACCACCAAATGTAACACATTTGATTGTTTTTCCAGTGGCACAGCAAGGATCTATCAGAGACTCCCTAACCCCGACGGTAGTACATCCCGAATCGAAAAGTACTGAGACTAGCCTATCATTTATTAGACCTTTATCTAAGATGAGAGATCCTCTCCCATCATGCGCAACTGTAGCAGGTAGAGCAGGAAGAGGGTGACCACAACTTAGCGTAGATACAGTTGATGAGTCAAACAATGTTAAGCATTGGGGGCATTCAGTTGCTCTCCCAAAATCGAAAGCACAACCAGTGATAGCCCTAGAGTTACCACTATCATTTACTGTATTACAGGCTCCATCAAACTCTTGTTGTGCAGAGTTTGCCTGTTGGAAAGGTCTTTTCTTGTTAAATCTAGGTCTGCCTCGATTATCATTTCCCCTGTAATTATTTCGACTATCATTTCCCCTGTAATTGTTATCATATTGCCTATTGTAATCATCATTCCGGTTTGAATCCCGGTTTCTAAATTCACCATCGTCATAATCTTGACGTCGAGAATGATTACCTCGAAAATTTGAATAGTTATTATTTGGATAGCCTTTGCGAAAGTGTCTCAAATTATTACCACTAAAACTACGAGAACTACCATCTTGTCTCCAATTCATAGACGAAGAATCATCATGTGTTGGATTACTCCGCTTCTGAGTGTAATTTTGATTACTTCCCCTATTCCAATTTTGTTGAGCACCCTGAAATTTTTTTTTTGAAATTAGGGCCATATGGTGTTGCCGAAGCAGCTGGCAACCCTTCTTTCACTTTAGAATTGCTAACTGTAGCATGGGGATGCGCTGTGGCATACTGACAACAGTATTCCTCCATATCTTTTAAGTTTTTAGGCTTACGCTCATGAAGGAATGCAAGAAAAGAATCATTAACAGATGACAAAACCTTATCTCGCAATAATAAGTCCATTAGACCTTCTTATGTTTTCTCAGTCTGAGACAACTCAACCCATCGTGTAAATGTACGACGTATCTTTGTAACAAAATCAGAGAAATCTACTCCATTTTCTGGCAACATTGTCCTAAAACGAAGACGATAGTCTTCTTCTTTTAGTTGGTATTTTTTTAGCAATGCTGCCCTGACAACATCATAATTAGTCCTCTCATGTTCGACTATTGTCATAAGAGTAGTCACTGTGTCACCTGTAAAAAATGGCATCAGTTGTTCAACATATTTTTCCTTTTTTATGTTATGCGTATCGCACAAAAATTGGAATCTATCTAGATAATCTGCTACGTCATCCTTTAAAGGATTGAAATGAGGTAATTTAATCCTACTAACAAACTCCTTTGTCGTACTCGAAGTTGTTTGCTGAGCACCCGTACTCGCCAATTTCAATTTCTCTAACTCCAAAGTTGCGAGTCTTTCATCAAGTTCCATCTTCTGTTTTCTTTCCTCATGTTCCATTTTTCTAATTTCAGCCTCAGCTTTCCTCTCCTCTGCAGCAGCTTGAGCTTTCCTCTCCTCTGCAGCAGCTTGAGCTTTCCTCTCCTCTGCAGCAGCTTCTTTGTCTAATCTTTTTTGTTCAGCTTCAAATCTCCTTTCCTCCACCTGCATCTGCAATTTCTTTTGTTCAGCAGCAACATCAGCTTCTCTGTCTAGTCTTTTTTGTTCAGCAGCTGCTTCTCTTTCTAATCTTTTCTCTTCAGCCAGAGTTTTTTTTTCTTCTGCAGCAGCTTTTCTCTCTTCAGCAGCTAATGCTTTGTCATACTGAGCAACAGCCCATTGTTCTAACTGTTGACCAGTCTTATCAAGGGCTCTCCCTTGTGTAATAAAGTACTCTAATGTAGACATCTTGTCTAATGAGATCAGTAACTTGTAGAAGTAAATAAATTAAATTATCCCACTTTAATGGGAGACAAGTCTGAAATGCTAGACTTGTATACTCACTTCACTTTATTTCACTCTCTTAGTCTTAGACAAAGACTTTGTATGGTCCTCTTGTTTATAATGTAACCAAAAAATCACTTGAGTACCTGTGGAAAAAAAAATTCCCTTATATCCCACTCACTATGGGCACAAGTCTTTTTTATAAAGAACTTGAACATGTATTTCACCTTGTCTCAATCTTTGTAGATAAGTCTTTTATCAAAGAACTTGTATAAATATCTTATATAATAATATTTTATTAACAAACTCTATATGAAGAGTCTACCTTATCAATAATACCAATACATGACCCAGTATATGTATGTAGACTGTGCATGACAGTAATGTAGTACAAACAAAAAAAAATACAAAGACAAAGATACAAAACAATACAAATGGCAACACTGTTTTAACCAAAAATGTGTAGAGAAATACACAAAAGAAAGGAGAGACCTACAGAATACAAACAAAACAAATCGAAAATCAAAACTGAAAAACAGACAAAATATTACAAAAACAACGTTAAGTACAGTTACATCACAGCTAACATCAATAGCGACCAATTGTCACTAGCAAATTTTCAAATTAAGAAAATTTGCACCTACAGAACGCTTACAGTAAGCCTCGATTAAGTGGCATATTTACTGTAAGACCCACCAACCGAAAACCCGCAGAAAAATACACAAAAACAGTAGAAGTAACATAAACATATAGCAATCAATTTCAATGTGTTGCAGAACAAGTTCAGTCACAGCTGAAACTAAAATAAATTTCTTGCTCCTTGCGAACACAGAAACGAAATGTCAAACGCGCACTGAACGTCAAATCCACTGTAGCATAAAGTGGTATTCACGAACCAAAGTTACTATGACCTTCTCGAATTAGGACTTGCACATTGAATGTTTACAATTTCCACGTACTGTTTACAAACACTTGACCTCGAACAATGTAGCTTGAATGCTCGGACATAGAAAAGTCTGTTGTTGACAGAAACGTGTAACAACCAGCAGTACTGTTTACAATAGGAACCCGACTTCTATGCAGTTATGGTCCACGTAGCAAACGCCTAGATGTTAACTTCAGTACTTGTCTTGTTGTGGTTTATGTAGCATTATAATATAAATGCTCGTACTGTTTATCTGGGTCAACCGTTGATGACCTATTTCTGTCCTGTTGTAGCCAAAACTTGCAAGTGTAGAATTAGCGCTGTGTGTTACGGCTGTCCCGTGTGTAGCTTAGACCCACAGATCAGAAGTGTAATGTGTACTTGTCCTTCTTGTAAATTTCTGGACAAAACTGGAGACATCATACATGTAACAGCCAACCAGGAATGTAAATTTCTGGATCCATTAATGTCAACAATAATGTCAAATGCTCGCTCTGTTCTTTTTAAACCCACAGATCTGGTTAATCAGAAATGTAAGTTTCTAGGCCACATTGGCGACAACAAATGTATCAGAAGAGCCCACGTAACTGGTCCACCAGAAATGTAACTGTCTTTTTCTCTTGTTGAGGTGATCACTGGCCCAAGACAGTATACTTGTTGTTAGATGTGTAGTGCGAGCGTATGATGAACTGAGTGTGGGTGCGAATGAAGGCGCGAATGTGTTTAGGCTCGTATATATGAAGACCCTGCAACCCATACTCTCACATGCAGTAGTCAAGGATGCTTGGACACTGCAGGCATGTTTCAAGACATTTATTGACGAGAACACACATAGTATCAACAGGAACAGTCAGTGTAACAAGGTCATGCTGACCGGAAATCGATAGGTATACATTTGGCATTCAAAAAGGTAAACATCAGAGTAGACGTGCATGGTCAATAGCAAAGTTCTTCAATAATGACAGTTCGTAGCGTCGCCCTTGGCATCTCTGACTAAACGCGTCAGATGCCTTAGTCACTTTGACACATAAGTGCAACTTGGCATTCCCCGCCAATTGCACATTATCAGGCTGTAGTAGAAGAGCCGAAAGCACAGGCCTCGTTCTGACGTCGGCTGTGTACTTCTGTTAAATAGGTTATCATCAACCCTGCAGTAATGCTTATTGTAGACATAAATCCCGCCAATCTGCGGTTCCCACAATATATCTTCGTCACTGGATTTCTGGACAATATAAAGACTACCAGTCTTGGATGGCTACCTCGAGCACAAATATATGAGTTCTGAAATATATAGGATCGGTGAGCTGCAGTTCACACTAAGTAATCCTTTTACATGTTCTGCCACCGAAAAACGTAATAATGCATAAAGGTCGGTATTACCTGGAAAATGAATCCTCAGAACATAACAAGGAATTCTGTCGTCATTCCGACGCACAGAGATTCACTGGGGAAAACTGCCATAGCAGTTACTTCGAAGATTCTCCCCGAAAAACAATGGACTCTTGGTCCCTTCAGAAAAACAGGACCTTCCCGACTTGCCGGAAGTATAACTCTCTCCCGCCTAAAAAACCTTCCCATAGGCCTACGCCCGAACTGTCAACCTTTAACCCTAAAGGTCAAAACACAATGAATGAATAAACAAGGGAAGACAACCCCTAATCAACCTGACATCGCAGGTAAAGACACAATTATACTTATGATAAAACATAGGCAAATAACTTGACAGATGACTGTCGAAAATGACAGCAACAGTAACATTCCTTATGGGTATGGAAAACCCAAAGACATTAGTTGAGCAAATGAACGGAACTTTCATTTGTAGTGAGGATATCTTTTGGATGAACGCCGCTCACTGGGACCGGCGCCATTTTTGTATCCCACTGTTGGTCTGCTTGAATTGTCAATCGGAGAACGGAGATATCTTACTCTACCTAATGGCGATACCAAGACCTACATTGTATTGAAGCCCACTCTTTGTTATTTAAGATTGTCAACCTTAAAAGAAAGACCCTGTTGAATTTAAAGCCTAAAAGATTTAGCCTGAAAGACATAGTCAGCAGAGGGTCTGTAAGGGAGCATTGTGATGACCTTTGTTATTGTTAACTCAAACTGATGCGACTAGTCAGTGGAGATATGAGACGATAGACAATCGGAACTATATATGTGCTACTATCGTCCAATTATATTTACTTGCTTTGAGATTGCCAAATTGATATTGCCACCCATTTGTCAAGTATCCAATGATTTATTGTGTCAACCTGTTCCAATGACTGTCAACCGGGCTGTCAGAGTGTGTGTCATTAAACTGTCTAAAACGTCTACAGTAGTTCCAGCCATCCTTGACTTCTACATGTGATTGGAGTGAGTGTCCTGTGCACCTGTAGAACTGTCATCAATTCGCGTCTTTATTATTGATGTTTACACTCACTCATTCCATCAGAATATACGCATCTAACAGGACACCTTGTCAGGGCCCCAACAGTCGGTAACCTGACCCATTTACAGAACATTGTGACTGGAGCAATATCACGAAAATAAGCGCTTTATCAACGTGGTAGGCCAGCTTTCTGGGTCAACCTGCACAGTGGACATTTTGAGAAGTCAGCTACTGAGACCAGACCGTTTCCTGTGGCCTGTTACGACACACATGAACACCAGCAGTACAACTCTACAGTCGATGTCAGCATGACCTGTCCTGTCAGCGTATACGGTATCTGGGTCAGCGTTTATTGACATTTGTGATAGAACAGACAACGTTACACAGCAAGTTTGTTTGCAAGAGTTAACTGTGTTAGCAAGAAGTGCTATGGAACTGAGAGGTCTTACACTTCAACGGTGGATTTTCTTGTGTTCTGCTACATACTGTTGAACTTTGTAGTAGTTTAAGACAGACATACGATTTATTAAATTGGCAGTTTATTTTGATTAGAAACTGTACCATAATTTTGTATATCTGAGCCTTCTTTCTGCAACACACTCTATCTACAACACATTATATTATATTACATATGTATTTATGCTATATGTATTTATGTTTACATGTTTATATGTGATATTTGTGTCTATGTTGTGGGCGGTTGGTGAGGTGACTAATATAGGGTATACCAAGTCATATAGGTCCTATATTAGTGTTCTGTAGGGGGCAATTTTCTTAATTAAAAATTTGCAGGCAACATCTGTTGCTATTTTTTTGTTAGCTGTGAAAACTGTGCTTATCGTTGTTTTTGTGATATTTTTTCTGTTCTTTAGTTTTGTTTTGGTTTGTTTGTATTTGTAGGTCTCCTCTTTCCTATAATTCAGTTCTATGCAACTTTATATTTATATACAGTAACGTCATTTGTGTTGTTTATTTCTTCGCGGTTGCCATCACAGGTTCTGTGGTTATTTTCTTCTGTTTTTCGATTTAACTTATTTGATTTCTGCGAATGTTTTCGTATTGACTTTCTTGATTGTCCTTTGTTTATGTTGTTGGTTGACATATGCTATAATATATACTTGATCATACACTACTAGCTGTGTAGTGAACTTATGAGAAAGAATCAACTTATGATTAATTGCTATTATTAGAGGTACACAGTTGATTATACAAGACCTTATTTAAAGGCTTGTTTCCCACAGAGATTGGGATAAAAGGAGCTGATTATCCAAGCTATTAAGAGCTTGTTTCCATTTATTTGGAGATAGATTTCATTATTGCTATTTCAGGTATCTAGTCACATATTAGTATACATTATGTCGACTTTAGATTACTTTATTGAGCAAGGGAAATCCCTAGGCAAGACTGGTGATAAGTTGGAGCAGTATGCTACAAGTCAATATGAAAAAGCACAAAAATTGGAAATTGATAAACTGAAAGCAGAGACTGAGCAAAAGAACTTGCAGATGCAGGTGGAGGAAAGAAGATTTCAGATGGAAGAAAAAAGATTAGAAAGAGAAGCTGAGGCTGAACAAAAGAGATTAGACAGAGAAGCTGAGCAAAAAAGATTAGACAGAGAAGCTGAACAAAAAAGATTAGAAAGAGAAGCTGAGGCTGAACAACGGAGATTGGACAGAGAAGCTGAACAGAAAAGACTAGAAATAGAGGCTGAAAATAAAAGATTAGAAGCTGAGGAGAGAAAAGCAAAGATGGAACATGAACATAAGAAATAACTTTTAGCATTTGAAATAGAAAAATTGAAATTGACAAATATGAGTAATGTTAATTAGTCCTCTAGTGGTAATGGTAAACCCTTTACTTACAAGGTCAAGGTACCAGCGTTCAATCCTTCCAGTGATGACATAACATTCTGGCTGGATAGATTTGAACGCTCTTGTCGAGCTCATAATGTGGATAAATCACAGTATGCTAATCAGTTGTCAGAAAATTTGAAAGGTGATTATCTTACAAGTTTAAGCTTGGTAGAAGAGGCTGATAAGGATAATTATGATGTTATTAGAGCAGCCTTATTGAAAAAATATCAATTAACAGAGGAAGGTTACCGTATTTTGTTTAAGAAAATGGTACCTGAAACAGGTGTAGAATTCTCAGAATTCATTGCAAGGACACGTCTTACATTTAATCGTTGGATTGAGCTGTCCAAAACAGAAAAGACATATGAAGCCCTTATGGACTTATTGCTCAGAGACAAGATAATGTCAAGTGTAAATAAACCATTCCTTGAATTCCTACATGAGCGTAAACCCAAGACACTAAAAGAAATGGAAGAATATTGTACCCAATACGTCACGGCACATCCGGACGTAGCTTTGAGCAATGCTAACGTTAAGGAAAGTATGCCAGTTGCTTCAGCAACACCATACAACCCTAATTATTCACACAAATTTCAGGGACCACAAAACAGGTTTGATAAAAAGGGTAACTATATAGTTATCAAAACCAAGGTAACAAATCATTTCAGGGTTTTTCTTCGAAGAACTGGAGACGTGCCGACAGCCCTCGATTCAGGGGTGGTCATAATTATAGGAATTTCCGCAGAGGAAGTCATTATAGAAACTATCCAAGTCATCCACCATGGAGACAACAAGATCATAATTATAGAGATACTCATTATAATGAATATGATAATGGTAACCATGAGAACTATGCCTCAAACCCAAATAGGGGTTACCATAGAGGAAATAATAATGATTACAGAGGCAATAATAATCGAGGTAGATCACAATACAAAAAACATAAATCACATTATCAAGGAAACTCTGCACAGCAAGAGTCACATGAAGCCTATAAGCAGACTAAAGATAATAATGATGCTAATAATATGGCATGTTCCGCTTTTGATTTTGGGAGAGCATCTCAGTGCCCCCAATGCAAAACATTATTTGAACCAACTACGGTGTCCACTTTAAGTTGTGGCCATCCTCTTCCCGCTCTTCCTGCGTCAGTCGCGAATGATGGAAGAGGTTCTCTTGTCTTACATAAAGGTTTAGTAAATGACAATCCATTCTCAGTTCTTTTTTATTCTGGATGCACCACAATTGGTGTTAGGCAATCACTTGTAGATCCTTCTCGTGCCACGGGAAAAGTAGTCAAATGTGTGACATTTGGCGGCACCTTAGAAAAATACTCTACTGCTATCATTAAGATTGCTACTCCTTTCTTTACAGAAGATGTACACGCATGTCTTCTGCCGAATCCGATCGCTGACCTTATCATCGGTCGTATTCACGGAGTCAAAGAATGCACTCCACAACAAATTTCTGTTTGGGAAAAACAAAATATGCAAACTGCTAATGCTGTAGTCATTAGAGCTTAAGCTCTTAATATGTCTCAAATTTCATCTATTGAAGATAATGAGGTGCATAACCAAGATGATCCCTTGGTAATTTCTCGTGACTCGTTTATAAAACAGCAAAAAGATGATCCGACTCTAAAGAAATTCTTCACGCTTGCAACAAAAGGTGATCCGAATAAAGATAAAAAGCGTAAATCTTGGATTACAATGAAGAATGGCGTACTTGTACGTATGGTGCGAGACTCCGCTAAGTCAAGTCTCTCTCAGATTCTTGTTCCCAAGAATTTGAGAGTTAAAATTTTGCAACACGCTCACGACTCTCAGTGTGCTGGACATATGGGTTTTTCCAGTACTAAGTCAAGAGTTCTTGCGGCTTTCTTTTGGCCTTTTGTGAACAAGGACATGCGGATTTATTGTCGATCTTGTAAAGTATGTCAAGAGGTCAAATCTAAAGGTCCACGCCATGCTGCACCTATTCAGGCTGCATACATTCCTATTCGACCATTTCAGAAAATGGCGATAGACATCATTGGTTCATTTAAGATCAAATCTGCTAGAGGACATCAATTTATCTTGACGTGTGTTGATATGTGCACACGTTGGCCAGAGGCTATTCCTCTGAAGAGCATTACTACTGCTGACATTGCAGATGCTCTTTGGCTTATATTTTCTCGTCTGGGATTCCCCGGAGAGATATTATCAGACCATGGCATCCAATTAATATCGGATACCATGTCTCAAGTAATGTCTACTCTGCAGATAGAGAGATCTTTGAGTAGTATCTATCATCCTATGTCCAATGGGATGGTCGAACGGTTAAATAGAACACTCAAAAACTTACTAGGGAAGATAACTGAGGATCATCCTCAAGATTGGGACAGGGTTTTACCCGCGGCGCTCTTCGCTTACAGAGAGGTCCCCAATGAACATACAGGATTTTCTCCCTTTGAACTTGTCTTTGGCGCGCGACCGCGCGGCCCTATGTCTTTACTTCATGATCTCATAACCGCTGATAATGATACCGATGACACAAAATCTTCTTACGAATATGTCATCGCGATGAGACAAAAGATTATCGAAGCATGCAAATTGGCAACTTCTTCTGAATTTGCTAAACAGAAGGCAAGACAATTTGCCAATAAGAAAATAATCTTACGACAACTTTGTCCTGGTGACAAAGCATTTGTTTTGCTACCTTGTAGGAAAAACAGACTTCTTATTTCTTGGAAAGGTCCGTACGATATAATCTCGAAAATTTCCGATGTTGACAACATTGTCGATGTTACTGTCTCTCCTGATTTATCTCTAGGAGAACAGCGACAAGTTTCGGCCATGTTACAAACATTTCAGGATGTCCTTACTGACATCCCTGGACAAACTCATGTCATTGAACATGACATTATTCTAACTGACCATAATCCTATTAGGGTCAGACCTTATCCTATCCCTATACATTTTCAAGCACAGGTTGAGAAGGAGTTGGATGAGATGATAGATTTTAAAATAATTGAACCTTCCACTTCTGCATATTCTTCGCCGATGGTTATTGTTCGAAAAAAAGACAATAACATACGTCTTTGCGTTGACTATTCCAAATTGAATCAAGTTACGAAGTTTGATGCTGAACCTATGCCTTTACTAGAAGAGCTACTTACTAGGCTTTCTAAATCTCATTTTTTCACTAATCTTGATTTGTCTAAAGGATATTGGCAAGTTCCTTTATCTGAACGCGCCAAACCTTTTACTGCTTTTTCTACCCCTAGAGGTCTTTTTCAATGGAATGTCATGCCTTTCGGCCTTATGAACGCACCAGCTACATTCGTACGCATGATGCGTCGAATCCTATCTTATCGGTCAGATGTCATTGCGTACCTAGACGACATCTGTCTTTTCAGCGATACTTAAGAAGATCACTATTCGGGGTTAGTTGAATTACTATCTACTCTACGCGAGTATAACCTGACAGCGAAACCCTCTAAAGCCTGCATTGGTTTTAGCGAAATTTCTTTCCTATGCCATCGAGTTGGTCATGGTTTCCTAAAGACAGAGGACCATAATATCACTAAGATACTTAACATCTCTATTCCTAAGACTAAAAAGCAAGTGCGAAGTCTCTTAGGTCTTATTCAATTTTATGGAAGATTCATTCCGAATCTATCCTCCATCATGGCACCTCTTTCTACACTACTAAAGAAATGGTCGCCTAATATGGTCCACTGGTCACAGAAATGCCAATCCTCTTTGGATACGATTAAAACGTTGTTTTCTACACCACCTATTTTAGTATTACCTACTACAGATAAGACATTTGTTCTTCGTAGTGACGCTTCATCCACAGGGATTGGAGCGGCACTTATGCAAGAGTACTCTTGAACTCTGCATCCTGTAATGTATATCTCCAGAAAACGTAATGCTGCAGAAAGGAATTATTCGGCTTTAGACCGTGAGCTATTGGTTATGGTATGGTCAATTCTCAAACTACAAAGATTCCTTCTAGGTGCACATTTCATAGTAGAAACCGACCAGAAAGCTCTTACGGCTATACAGAGTAAGAATTTGAAGAGCTAAAGGTCTACTCGATATGCAATTGCTCTTCAACCTTTTCATTTCTCGGTGTGAGCTATCCGTGGATCAGATAATGTGATGGCAGACATTTTGTCTAGATGCCCACATGATTCCACTTAACTGTTAGGTCTTGGACTTCTTAACACATCTAAGTTTACAACAGTTTTTTCTATATCAAGATAGATACACATTGTAATTTGTAATATAGTGATTGTATCACTACTATCACTACGTTCATTGATATATATTCACCGCTGTTCTTTGATGATTTTTCTTCTTTGCCAATCATGTACTTATAGTGCTTAAATATGAAATTGTTATATGCATTGTGTCATTGCCAGCATTGTGGTATACGTTGGTGGCACCTCCCTGGAAATATTTATACTTAAGAGAAATGCTTTCTCTGAGATGTTGAGATATATTCTCACGAGTCGATCTATGCTGCGACTTTACCTTACTTTGACATTATAAATTGCTTTTATTAGTCATCTGCGCATTATTCGTGCTTTGTGAGCCTATTGTGTCGGCGTCTGTGGCCTAATGGATATGAACGCAGTTTCATAATCCAGATATACCAGGTTCGAACCCTGCCGCAGGCGGTTTGGTAGCAGATCGCTTTGTGTGGATTTTTAACAATGGTATAAGCGCCGTACCGTTCAGAAAGCAATGGCAAACTACTGAATGAAAAAAATTGCCTAGAAAAATCACAAACAGCCAATAAAAGCTGGGGTTGATTGCCACGTCCTGTAAAGGATAAGCAACTAACTTTTTGTGAGCCTATTGTATGTTGCTCTCAGATGGAAAAAAAATTTCATTTTTCCCCCGACTTTATATATATATATATATATATATATATATATATATATATATATATAT
Source organism: Oreohelix idahoensis (assembly GCA_024509875.1). NCBI lineage: Eukaryota > Metazoa > Mollusca > Gastropoda > Stylommatophora > Oreohelicidae > Oreohelix > Oreohelix idahoensis. Next base: position 35,494 of record JAMPIV010015654.1, read on the forward strand.
ATATATATATATATATATATATATATATATATATATATATATATATATATATATATATATATATATATATGCTACTATCGTCCAATTATATTTACATGCTTTGAGATTGCCAAATTGATGTTGCCACCCATTTGTCAAGTATCCAATGATTTATTGTGTCAACCTGTTCCAATGACTGTCAACCGTGCTGTCAGAGTGTGTGTCATTAAACTGTCTAAAACGTCTACAGTAGTTACCAACAGATTACTGGGGACAATGAAGATAGAGATGTATATATATAGGAAGATATTTATTTGTTTGTATACTTGTTATGTTTGGAAATATTTGGTAATAATATTTTGAGTCTTAGATTAGAACTCTAGTCAAAGGGCGAATACTCATTTTTTGCTTCGAGTGAAAGTAAATATATAGTCGCCCCACTTGAATATAGTTGAAAGGTTAACATTAGCGCATGCCCAATGAGACGATTAGTCGTCGTTGGCGCTTCCGTGATGATGGACGGACTTTGGAGGCTGTCGGACAAATGTGTGTCCGAAGTTTTTGGTCATTGTGATTGATTCTGGGGAAGATAGGAGTTTTCTCTTAGTATACTATGATGGTCGATACTTCTCCCAGAATATATATGTTAGTGTGCTAGTTACTAGTATTTTCTGAACTGAAGGTAAAGAAGGAACATTTTCTAAAAACTTCACCTAGGCCTAACGACACCATAGATGTCATATCATCTATATATATATTTGATGGATCGTATGTAGACGATTCCTGTACTAGCAGCACTGTGAGTGGACATAGGTAACATTCCTTATGGGTATGAAAAACCCAAAGACATTAGTTGAGCAAATGAACGGAACTTTCATTTTGATGACCATTGTTAATGTTAACTTAAACTGATGCGACTAGTCAGTGGAGATATAAGACGATAGACAATCGGAACTATATATGTGCTACTATCGTTCAATTATATTTACATGCTTTGAGATTGCCAAATTGATGTTGCCACCCATTTGTCAAGTATCCAATAATTTATTGTGTCAACCTGTTCCAATGACTGTCAACTGGGCTGTCAGAGTGTGTGTCATTAAACTGTCTAAAACGTCTACAGTAGTTCCAGCCATCCTTGACTTCTACATGTGATTGGAGTGAGTGTCCTGTGCACCTGTAGAACTGTCATCAATTCGCGTCTTTATTATTGATGTTTACACTCACTCATTCCATCAGAATATACGCATCTAACAGTACACCTTGTCAGGGTCCTAACAGTCGGTAACCTGACCCATTTACAGAACATTGTGACTGTACGAGCAATATCACGAAAATAAGCGCCTTATCACCATTATAATTCACTTTAATTTTCTAGAGTTAAAACTAGTGAAATAAAATAACGCGTAGCTATTTCATACCAGATGTTTGGTTATCATGTTAATTTCTACCACACGCTTTCTCACACAAGAAGAAACTACGGTTTTAGCTGACTGGTGTAAATGCTAGGCGCGACTGATAGTGACAGAACAGAATTCATGTTTTATTTCATTGTGCGTATTTATTATAAGTGACTGTTGTTTAATATCATTCGACTAAACTATCAGACGCCGACAATCTAATAACTATTAAAGACAAGCGATACTTTTTGTAAGTGCGCATATAGATCATTAAATAATAATTGACAGTGTACGCTCATCGTTAACCGCGAGCAGGGGGGAAGAGTTGCATAACTCATCCAACCTACACTTGCTAAGCGACGGGTGATAGAGTAGGCTAAAGACACCGTGTGCCTTTTAAAATTTAATCAGGACTGACGGAGTGGATAAGAGATCGCCTTGTCCCTGTCTGTGTGCAAATATGTAGCTATATAGAATAGTAGCATTTTTCAATAAATGTTTCTTAATTATTCCTAGCAGACCTGATCAAGGGCGTCCAGCGGTCTTTTTCCCTTTTACTGATTGGTTAATGTTGTCTTTTCTTGGCTTGTACGTCACCAATCTCATTGGTGAGCAAGCATTTGCCAACGACACATGAGAAACATTTTAACTTGTAAATTTAACTGGACTTACCATACCCAGCAATATTTTTTTCAATTTTATCAGCCCACTGGGGTGTGAAAAAAAATAACACTTATTCCCGACTTCTGACAGTCGTATTCAAGCGAAGTATCCAGAAATTTACGCTGTTTCAGAATCGACGCTCTAACATAGAGTGTCCGATAGGATTATCAATCATCATCATATGTAACTTTTTTAGCAACCAGAGGTTTCCCAATACTGGAAGTATTTTCCTCTTTTAACTGTGAACCCCAAGATCACTTTTTTCTACATCAACTATTGGCGGTGACATTTTGTCCATCCTGGAAAAAACTCACACCAGATTCGGCGTTCACCCCACTAGTCTTTATTTGTAGAGGATGGACTGAAGCCAATTTGGGAATTAATGCTGACTTTTTTATATTCAGGATAATTGTATTTCCAAGGGATATCACCAAGAGTAGGTAAGAGTGATGGAGTGGCCACTGTATGAAAGAGAGAGTGAAATTTGTCTTGGTTACAGGGACTTTACAGACACCACTTCTCTGCAGTTTGACTTTCAATCCCTCTTTCCATACTTTATCGGAAGCTTGTTCTAAATCTACCCAAACCTTCGTGGAAGGCATCTTTGATTTCTTGAGCTATATATGTGATTTGATCTTCAGTGAATCTGTGTTGTCTGAATTCTGCTTGTTGATGGGTTAATAGGTGTTTGCTTTCCAGGTTCCACATCAGTCTGGTATTAATCATGCGCTCCATCAGTTCTCCTACACAGCTTAGTAGGCTGATCGGTCTGTAACCATTTGGTTCTTTCAGGTCCTTGTCTTTTTTTTTTTTTTGTTTTGTATAGGTATCAGTATAGCTTCTTTCTATGCCTGCGGGACAATGCCTCTTTTCCAGCTGTAGTTCAGTACTGTTAGAAGCTTCTTTTCTGCCCCTGTGCCTAGAGATATTAACATTTCATTGGTTATTCCATCTTTTCCACGTGACTTCTTTTTTCTTTAGTAACTTTATTGCCTTTTCTATTTCTGCCATTGTCAAATTTGACATCATATGCTCTTCAGGTGCAGTCTGTTTTCATGAATCAACTGTTCATCTGTTCATCATTGAGTTAATTATTTTTGAATCGAGGTTGTCTGGCATGAGTAGTTAAAGACATCATGTTATATCAGCTAATATACGCCTAGCATTTGTTTTTCTTTTTTTCTTTTCTCGAAAATTGAACAGGTCGCTGAGCGTCGTGATGAGAAGCAGATGTGTTAATTCGGGTAGCTTCATACCATATTTCTTATGAATTTCTCTAACATTGGCTATTCACCTACTTGTCTAGAATGTTTTCTTTCTCTAAAGTTAACTCTTCTTGTTGTTACATGCTGTTGTTGTTGTTATATGCTGTTGTTGATAACTGATTTGTCTGCAATAAGTGCTTGCCTCTCGCGGTAAAGTTAGCGGATATATGTTTAAAAACTGGTACTGTTACGGTCTAGTCCACCCAGCTGTAATTAGGTACCTGACTACGCTGTTGCGGTAAAAAGACATGGGCAGCGAGGAAGGAACTGGTCCACCCTACTTCATAAAGCAAGACTTAGTATAGTGAAGTCTCTAACACTTCACTGCCCCAAGGCAGTACCTGCTGTGGGAATACAAAGTCATTTACGTAGATAGCGACAATGTTTGTCTTCGATAGCAATGGGTTGACATGAACAATGATTTTTATTTGCTGTGAGTTTGTAAGCCACTACACCATCCGTATGCCATCTTATTTCTATGTCCATTCTAGTATTATGGATTGCTGACATTAAACGTACATGACACGACAATAAATTCTCTAGACCAGGAGTTGATTTTCCTTGACGTCATCATCATCATCACCACTTCCTTCAGCATCTTATGGAGCATAGTCTCTATATTTAGTTCATGACGTGTCCATCTATCCAGTATCACACGTTCAAGCTATATTTAGATCTTCTCTGTAGTTTTTCGGTCTGTCTCTACTTCTCTTCTCCGAGTGTTCACGGCATAAGCCAAAAAGAAGTGAAAGAACAAACAACAAACGAATCAAAAAAAGAAAGATGAATTTGATCAAGAACGTCTAGAAAATCTAAAAGAAAAAGAGATGACACTTTCAGGAGACCTGAGTACATTGGAATCTTACAGTAGGATTCGGAGACAATCACACTTTTTAACTTGCACATGTTAAGGCCAGGAGCGGGCATTAAATTAACGTCAAAATACAAAAATGATGGATTTTGGGATTAGTCCATTTTCTGATACTTTAACATCTCCTGAATCTAAATATAACAGAATTAAATGTCAAAATGCACTCTAACAATATGTATTTTGACTTTGAAAAAGGTATGGTACAGATAGATTTTCTCAAACTCGAGAAAATTGGCCTAATTTGACCTAGTTTTTCCCATAGCAACCAAGCCTGCACCCCTACGTATTATACATCATTGGATTCGCCTAGATCTGGGGAATCCTGTGATGTAGTTCATTTATTTTGGTAACAAAATTATACCCGCCAAGATCGAGATTTTATGGGTCGCTTTTTTACCGATTACCTCCATATATGGAAATCGTCGGACATTCACTGACATCGGCTTTTTCCGCTCACTATTCTAAACTGTTCGTTGGCTGCGTGAATCCACGTGACTTGTAACCGCAGTGTTGACAATATAGCGTCAGATTGATAAATTCTGTCTACATATTTAGTTAGACTCATTTTTCGGAACTTTTTGTGTGAAAATGCCTCGAAAAAAGAATAGCTTTCGTCATCTAAACATGGAAACGGCCAGGGAGAAAAGATGGAACCAAGATAGTGCAGGTAAAAATCGCTAATTTTGTTATGGTAATGGTAAAAATGAATCACTGTAGAAAGCCAGGCACGCACAACACATTTAGGCTAGGCCTACAGAAATTTAGTTTTGATTGACTCTGTTAGAACTGAGTGGAGGGGGAAGAAGTTACTATATTTTGATATTGGAAATCTGACTTAATTTTCTTGAATTAATACACAATATGTCCTTATTATAACCCATAAAGGGTTCAACGATATACTTTTTAAAAAAATGTCACATGTGAATAAGCTATTATTTTTTAAAATTAAATTTATGTATTTGCAAGGTTTTAGTAAACGCGTTGGCAGTAAACAGTGATCACATTTTTCTGGTTTGACAAAATGACATGATTCCACATTATACGATAAATTATCATTGTATTTATAAGCATGTGACATGTTTCTTGAGCTGTGATTATTTCTTATGTACTTTTTTCAGAACTAAATGGTCCCCCTAATGAGCCTAGTCTGCCTGAGGTTATACTGTCAGCTTCAGCTGTAAATGAAGGAGCCAGCACAAGCTCTTCTACAACTTCTACCTCTTCACCCCACAGCACACCACGGTTCTGTAAAAAGCTGGAACTAAGTGCCTCATCGGTGCAAGAAGCTTCAACGCCTTACAATACGGTCTCCAGAACTATAGTTGATATGTCTGAGATATGCAACCTTGTTAGTCAGCTTGCATGTCCAGAATGCTATGGGAAGCTGTCTGCAGAAATTAATAATCAGGCCAAGAGAGGTCTTGTTCAACACATTCATCAAAGTGAATTGTTATGTTTGCAACAAAACCGTTGCATCAACGTACACATCATCGGTGGATGAACATAATTCATTCAGTGTGAACAAAGTTGCAGTTCTATCATCATTGTTATCAGGAATGGGACCCTATAAATTTAACTACTTTGCACATAACATGGATATGCCTGGCCTGCATCAAAAAACTTTCAACACAATTGCAAAAAATATTTATTTGCAAACACCAGAACTCACAAAATTAATATTTGATCATGCTGCTAAGCTAGCATGCAGTGTAAACTGTGCTCAGAGCAATCAACCATATCATGAACATATTATGGATATTGGAGTCAGTTTTGATGGCAGCTGGGGCCACAGTTCAAAAATTATTATTGGATGTGTTGTGGAGATCTTGACAGGTCTTGTTATAGATGCCCATGTGCTTTCAAAATACTGTCAGACATGTGCTGCAACTGGTTCTTGGTACCAGAAGGAAGCCCCGGGAAACTTCAGCAAATGGAAAGAGGAGCATGTGAAGCAAGGATGTGATATAAATTTTGAAGGTATTTACTTCTGAATCTTATTTTTGATTTCTCCTTCTCCTTGTCTAAAAATTTAAACTGATCTAATTTTAATTTCTCCATAAGTATCAGTTTTAGTAACATAATTTATTACTTACATGTGTTTGCTTTGCTTCCTTTGTACTACATTTGCTTCTACATTGTAAAGGAAAGTGTTCAATGTCTGCTTACATCATTATTTTAAGTTTTACTAATTCATACCTTTTCTTCTTTCTAGGAAGTTCAGGTGTAATGGAGGCTGAGGCAGCTAGTGTTTTATGGAGCCGGTCTGTGACACGACACAAATTTTGCTACACCACCATGTTAAGTGATGGTGATAGCAAAGCACACATCTCAACAGAAATCCAGACAAGAAGCTGCAGAGGAAGCTGGATATATGGCCGGTATGTTCTGAATGACAAGTAAGTTATCTTTTTGCTGTAGTATTACATACTTATTTAATTGTTGTCTTCTTATGTATAAAAATGCGGTTTTCTCATAATCTATTTTTTAATCCTAATTTTCTTATAATTTCCACACTTATGTAAGAATTGGAACATATATTGCCCATAATCTTTTAAAACTTTTTTATGTGATGGATTTTAAGTCTCTGATCAAACTTTTGATTAATTGACAAAAGTAATGTAAAATTTAGTAAAATTTGTTACTATTTTTAGACACTATTTTCAAAGTCCTACAGCTTTTTTTTGTATTAAAGTTATCAAAAATCCATCACAGGAAAAGTAAGAATTAGAACATATATTGCCCATAATCTTTTAAAACTTTTTATGTGATAGATTTTAAGTATCTGATCAAATTTTTGGTTAATTGACAAAAGTAATGTAAAATTTAGTAAAATTTCTTAATATTTTTAGACGTTATTTTCAAAGTCCTACAACTTTTTTTTGTATTAAAGTTATCAAAAATCCATCACTGGAAAAGTTTTAACATATAATGATAAACATTGTGTTCATATTTGGTATTCATAGCTTAATAAATAAAAAAGCTTTAGCAAATTGAAGTAGGACAAAGAATCCAATATTGCTCAGCTCTAAAACGGCAGAAAACTGCGCTAAGACAAGGAAGGAAATTAGGCACAAATTTCAACAGAAAGCCAGATAGGAAGCTGCAGAGGAAGCTGGCTATGCAACCAATATGTTCTAAATGACAAGTAAGCAATTTTTCAGGGGCAATATTACAGACTTATTTAATTGTAGTCTATTTATGGAGAAAAATGCGATTTTCTCAAAATCTAATATTTTCATCCTAATTTCCTTAAAACTTCCACACTTATGTGTTAATTGACATAAAAATTGGCACACATGTTGCCCATAATCTTTTAAAACTTTCTTACTGCTGGATTTTGAGTATCTGATCAAATTTTTGATTTATTGCAAAAAGTAATGTAAAATTTATCAAAATTTGTTACTTTTTTTAGACACTATATTCAAAGTTCTACAACTTTTTTTGTATTAAAGTTATCAAAAATCCACCAATCGAAAAGTTTTAAAATATAATGATAAACGTTGTGTTCATATTTGGTATTCATAGCTTAATAAATAAAAAAGCCTTAGCAAATTGAAATAGAACAATAGAATCCAATATGGCCGCCGTTTCTATGGCAACCAGTAGTGCAGTGCCATAAAACTCTTCATTTTTCGTATCTAGTATTGATATAGGTTAAGTCTGTGCATTTTCATTGAAATCCAGCAATTAATAACGAAAATAGCATTTCAGGGTAGCTCCTCCCCTTAAGAGGGCAAAGATGGAAGTACACACTGTGAAAACAGAACCCAAAAAAAAGAGAGGAGTGAAGCCTAACATGGTATGCTATTGAATAAGGTCAACAACAAAATGGCTGTGGGAAATTAGAGTTGAGGCGGATGATGGAGGTAGGGGTGTCACGTATGTTTATTTGTCGCCTGTATTATTTTGGCGGTAAGGTCTGCAGATCACAAATTATAGAGGAGCGACGAAAGATTAAATTAGTGCTACATTGCGAGATAATATTGAAGTTGAACATTTACACTACCGAAAGCACAATGCGTAAAAATTTTTTAGTTTTTTAATCAGAAAGAAAAATAGAAAGTTTAGTACAAAAAAGGTACAAAACTTCTTTTCTTTTTATAGCAAACTATTGAGGTTTAATGTATTCAATTAGCGTTTATAAAGCTGGTTAGGAAAGGTTAGCTAAGAAGCTATTTGTTATTTGTTTACTTTTTTTAACAGGTTGTTTCCCTTGGAACAAAAAAAACATTACCTACCCTTAAGATATTAAAATGCTGAAAGAAATATTCAAAATTGCGCAAGATATGTTAGAAGCGTCATTATATAACCTAGATCTTACACATCAGAATGTGTGTTATTTATTATGTCGATGTCGCATTGTTGCACATTCACTTTCTTCAAAGTTGGACCTAATAAAGTGAAGTCTCCAATACTTCACTACCCTTCAGGAGTATCTGCTATACGACTAAATAAACCCTATATTTTAGATAGCGATAATGTTTGACATTGATAACAAAGGTTTATGAGACAAACATAAAGGTATGTTATCAGGCACTTGTTGTCTAGTGTTCTACTTCGTTATTTCTTACGAGTGCCTGATAACATACCTTTATGTTTGTCTCATATTAATTTACTGTTTACAGGTCTCGGGTTTCCCTTCCTTATGTGTTATAAATGTTTATATAATACCAAACCTACCTTCTGTCCTGTTCTTACTGTTCTAAGTCTACTATCATTTACTGGACACAGTATTAAGGTCTTTGTCTTGTTGACTACCTATACTGTATAATAGGGGAACAACAGAAGTGATTGCGTCATTAATAAGCTGATCTGCCTATGGTAAACTTCAGGTGTTATGTCTTGCGGTTCGCACTAATGACCAGTCATCGAAACATCATTTTTGGTGATGCGTAGATGGCAGGGAGGATAGTGTGATTCGCTTGCATAGCTAGGCGGAATTGTCGCACGGAAGGTCCAGGGTTCAAATCCTGGGTAAGCCACTCATGTCTGTTGTTTTTCTGTTGTCTAGTGTTCTACTTCGTTATTTCTTACGATAACAGTAGGGATTCTTTGGTTGGAAACCTTGAATATGACCTCCGCTACCTTCCCTTTCTTGACTGATAGGCTTCTCGACTTCTTAGGTTTGAAGCTCATTCTGCACCAGCTGACTAGTACATCCAGGCGTGATAACATTCTCTGGGCCTGGTGTTCATCTGATGTCAGAATTGTTGTTTCATCCATGAATGCTTTGAGCGGAGGCATGTGACACATTCCACTGAGCTTTGGACTTATAGCCACTCCTTCAGCCGCATTGAGGATTACCTGCATAGCCAAGACGAATAGTATCGGAGAGATGGTACATCCCATCGCAATTCACACTTGAAGGTCAATCCACTTCGTTGTGTACTCTCTGGTTGAAAATCTGGCAGAGAACCCTCAAAATACAGCTTCAGCATTGCTGCAATTTCTTGTGGAACATGTTACAATTCTAGGGTGTGGAACGGATCCATAAGCATTTGCTAGATCCAACCAGATTACATGGAGCTTTGCTCTGCCTTTTGAATTGCTTCCTAGATCTTTGTGGCATGCTCTAGACACCCTGGTGTACCTGGGATACCTCCTTTCTGGATGGTATTGTCAGTGTATCCATTTTCTAAGAGGTATGTGGTGAGCCTTTTCGCCATCACTGAAAAGAATATCTGCCCTTCCACATTAAGTAGTGAGATTGGCCTGAACTGACTAATGTCTGTGGAATTTTGTTCCTTCGTGATGTAGATTCCGTTCGCTTTTCTCCATTCCTTGCTTACAAGCTGGGATTTCCACGCATTCTTTCATTAAACGGAGAAGTCGTTTTAGCACCTCAGGGCATCTCTTGTACACAACATATGGGACACCATTAGGACCTGGAGCTGACTTGCACTGTGCTTTCTGGACAATGCTTTCTACTTCTTGCAATGTTGGGGGCTTGGTGTTGAATTCAGCTCCTAGCTTACCAGTATCATAGTTCAAAGCTAAAGCCCATTTAAGCCTGCAGCACATCATCATCATCATCTTCGTCAACATCGTCATCACCATCATCACTGTCATCATCATCATCATCAGCATCGACATTACCATCGTATTCACCATCATCATAATCAAAATCATTATCCTCACCATCATCATCATCACCATCATAATCATTATCCTCTTCATCATTGTCGTCACCATCATCATCATCATGTTACTTTGCGCGCATTACTCCTTAGAACTACAGCATATACGTCCCTGTTATTTTCCACATTGTTTTTTTTTTCTTAGGCTGACCTGGTTGATATCAGCTTGCAAATAGCCAATGGGATGAGTTATCTCGCCGCGCAGAGGTTCGTTCATCGTGACTTGGCCACGCGGAACTGTCTTGTGGGCAGCGGTCTCATTGTGAAAATATCGGATTTCGGAATGTCCAGAGATATATACACTACTGATTATTACAAGGTAAGACTTACTGAACTACTAGCGCGGCAAAGACAGTTAACGTATGCCTGAAGAGTAGCAGTGTATTATTTGTGTCATCTGAAGGTTATGAGAACGACAGCAGCTCCTTCTATTTTAGTAATGCTGAGTGGTTGGAGGGCTTGCATCTCGCTGGCATTAGTTACCGTGCTCCATGTTCAAAACATAGTAGTCCTTGTTAGTCTTTGACCGAATACCATCTCCAACCAGGAACTGCTTACACGGTGCGGTCAAACAGGCAAGCTAACCATCATTGCAGGCAGACATTGGAACTGGGTTGGCCATGTCCTCAGAAAGGACCCTGACACTATCACCAAAACTGCAATGCTATGGACCCCGTAAGGACAACGACAGAGAGGCAGACCAAAAACAACCTGGCGAGAACAGTGGAGGCAGAGATGCAAAGCATGAACCAGAGTTGGGGCACGGCACGAAGAATGGCCAGCGACCGAGCAAAATGTGGACACTTTGTTGCTGCCCTACAAGACGCCATCAGGCGTGTTGGCCACTGACTGCTTTGTCAGTCGAGGGCTAAGGATCCAAGACGAAGAAGTCTTTGTTAGGGCATAGTTAGCAAATAAAAGCTTTTATGCAGGCTTTGTACAAGAGGACCAAAAATAACTAATTCTCTAGACCTAAAGGTCTAGAGATATTTTGGACATGCGCCCTAATATAACCGGCTAGGTTGAACGGGACGTGCCTCGTTTTGAAAAAAAAGAAAAAAAAAAGAGGACCACATGATCCATAAAGAATGACAAGGAAAAGAAGAAGAATTATTAAAGCTGCACTAGAGTTCTGAGAGTTTTTTTTTTTTTTTTTTAAGTTAAAAGTTTTAAGTTGTTTTAAGTTAGCAATTTCCCGCTGATATAATCTTTGATAGTTCCATAGCAGATACTGACGTAGGGGAGTGAGATGTTAGAGACTTCACCATAATAGGTCCAGCATCATGAGGTGGGGTGACAGTTCCGTTCCTCGTTGCCTTTTCCTTCTCTAACTCAAAGAGGAAAGTCACTTCTCTTACTCAAAGAGAAAGGTACCATAATAGGAAATATATATCTCTAGGTTGAAAGCAATGGTGTAACTACAATATAAAGGGCTCCTGGGAACAAATTAAGTGAGGCCCTTCTCATAGTGGGCTCACGAACTAGTATACGGAAATCAGTATACTGAAAACCTGTATAAAAATGTAACTACTTATCTTATCACGATCATGTATTATTATTATTATCATCGTCATACTATTACTATTTTATAATAGTCTCAGACCTAAGGGTCTTTTATATTTGGACATGCGCCCTAATATAACCGTCTAGGTTGAACGGGACGCACCTCCACAAAACGAGACAAAACTTTTTTTTTTTAAATAATAATAAAAAAAATAATCATCATCAGGAGCAAAGGCCTTCAAAAAAATGTACAGGGTCCTCCTGTCCACCTCATTCCCTCAAGGTCATGCCAATTCTTCCGGTTCCCTTTCATGTCTATATTTATGAAACTGGGTTTCATGTCTGTCTCTAGAAACTGAGTCTCATCTATGTCTCTAGAAACTGGGTAATTCTAAGAATTTAACTAACGAAGGAATAAAGGAGATTAAAAGGGGACATCTGAAGGCAAGAGTCTTTTCCGGCAAGTACTTTCCGGGGCCTACTCGGTGCTAAGGCCCATGAGACGTGCACGATCCACTGAGGCAGTACTTACGCCACTTGTTAAAAGATGTGTTCCTTGCCACAGCAAGACAAATACCTGAAGGAGATAACAATTGATTAAATCTGGCAATGTACCGAACGTTCAGATATGGAACTTTAGTCCAATTTACTCTTGCCTTCCGACAAGTATCAATCAGTCAATACCCTTTTTCTTCCAAGCAGCATAGGCCTTCAACAAATACACGCAAAGTCCTCCTGTCACGCGCCATCAGCTCGGGTTCTTTTCATGTCTTCTTCATCTTTTTCACTTTTGTCATCAGTTTTCTTCTCCGTGTGTTTTTTGGTTTACTTCTGCCTCTCATTCCCTGGGGATTACCGAACAAGGACTACCTTGAAATGTTATCACAGGTTTCCTGATTGTGTGACCTATCCATCATCAATCCATAATTTATGAATATCAAATTACAATAATTTATGAATGTCAGATTATAATAATTTATGAATATCAAATAACAATATTTTATGAATATCAAATTACAATAATTTATGGATATTAAATTATTTTTTTGTTTGTTTATTAATATCAAATACAATAATTTATTAATATCAAATACGAAAGTCTACGAATATCAAATTAAAGTAAGGAAAGACACAGATAAACCACAATACTACAGTGAACAGCAGAGAAGGACAAAGCCAACCAATACAGCAACCAGTCATAGAACCAGCAGAAGAGCCACTACAGTGCAATATGAACCCACCTACTAAACAAGAGATCTCTCGGGCAATAAAACAGCTGAAAAATTGGAAGGCCGCAGAACCAGATGGAATACCACCAGAAGCCCTGAAGGCAGATTTACCCAACACTACATAATTGCTACACCACCTCTTCAAGAAAATCTGGGGAGAAGAGGCTATCCCAAAGAGCGCAAAGGAAGGCCACATTATCAAGCTGCGAAAGAAAGGAAACTTGAATGTAGCAACTGGATGGTTATAACACTGCTAGCAATGGCTGGAAAAACTTTGACCAGCATTTTGTTTGACCGTATTAAGAAGGCGGTGAATGACAAACTCAGAAAGAAACAGGCAGGATTTCGTGCAGGAAGATCATGCATAGACCAGATAGCATCACTCAGAATCATCATAGAACAATCAAATGAGTGGCAGACCCCCTTGTATATAAATTTTGTGCACTTCGAAAAAGTTGTTAACAGTATAGACCATATGGAGATACGGAAAATCGTGAGATATTATGGAATACCAGAGAACTTCATTAAAATCATCCAAGATTTCTACCAGGAGGCCTCATGCAATGTAGTCATCATCTCATCTCAACCCGTAACCCGTCATGGGTCGTAGGGGTGCCATGGTGGAAGCATCAGCAGACAGGGTCCTCCACTGCTCTCTATCCTCAGCAGTGCGTACAAGTGTGGAAAAACCGTGTCCTGCCCATTCTTTGATGTTATCAGCCCAGGATTTTCTTTGCCTTCCTCTTCTCCGTTTACCTTCGACTGTTCCCTGGAGGATCGTTTTCGAAAGGGAGTCATGACGAGTTACATGCCCAAACCAGGCAAGCTTTCGACGTTTCACTGTTGACAAAAGTGGTTCTTGGTGGCCAGCATAGGTGTTTATCTTCTCTCTAACATACACATTTGTTTTGTGCTCTTTACAGCAAATGCGCAAAATTCTTCTATAACATTTATGCTCGAAAGTCTGAATCCTTTGCTCTGTATCTGCAGTGAGTGTCCAGCCCTCACACCCATACAAGAGAATAGATAATATGCAATGTAGTACTCAAAGGAAAACTATCACAGCCCGTCACAGTACATAGTGGGGTCAGACAGGGATGTATGCTATTACCAACAATTTTTCTCATGGTCATAGACTGTGTTATGAGACAGACAACAGAGGAAGAGAAAACTGGAATACAGTGGACATTTAACAAACAACTTTAGAATCTAGACTTTACAGATGATTTGTGCCTTCTATCACATTGACAGCAAGATATGCAGGAGAAAACAAATAGATTAGTAACAGAAGCAGCAAAGATGAGACTACACATAAATGTAAATAAAACAAAGAAAATGAGAATAAACAATATGCAGATGGACTCAATGAAGATAAATGATCAACTCATTGAAGAAGTAGAAAGCTTTACATATCTGGGGAGTAACATTGATAAAGGAGGAGGAACAGCTGGTGATGTCTGCTCAAAGATAAATAAAGCCAGATGAGCTTTTAATGCCTTTCGACCAATATGGAACTCATCTATATCCAGAGAAAACACAATTAGAATCTTTAACTCAAATGTGAAGTCAATCTTGCTGTATGGCTCAGAGACATGGCATGTCTCAAAGATTATCACCTCAAAGCTACAGACATTTGTAAATAGATGACTCCGACGGATCCTCTGTGTAAGATGGCCAGATGTAATAACAAATATAGAGCTAAGGAAAAGATGCGAGCAGCGGCCAATTCAAACAGAAATTAAGGTAAGAACGTGGGGATGGATAGGACATATACTCAGAAGTGCAAAATCAAGCACAGCCAGAATTGCCCTTGACTGGAACCCACAGGGGAAAAGAAGAGTGGGGAGGCCAAAGAGAACTTGGAGAAGAACTGTTGAAAAAGGAGGATTGGGAAATTGGAATAATTTAGGCACAGCTGAAAAAGCCAAGAATAGAAATCGATGGAGAGCAACTGTTTCCGCCTATGTTCTACAGGGAACGAAAAGGAGTGATGATATAATAAAACAACTCCCTATTTCTAATTTAAAATAGCCTTTCCAATATGTGAAATGATAACTTTGATAAGCTGGAAAATCCTCTAAGATGGAAAAATATTACACACGTAGAAATTAACAGCTTATCCCATTTATCTTATAAATTGACAGAACTTTTTTGACATCTGCTTTGAAAAAAAAATAACTTTTAATTTCTCATTTTAAAAAAAAAATTGCTTTCTTGATATATTACATGATATCATCAGCTGAGACATACTCTAAGAAAGACAAAACTTATGAGTAAATGATTTCATGCTGTAAGTTAACAATTTTATGACTTTATTTCCAGGCTCAGTACAATGACAGAAAATTTACCAAGGTCTGTGTGTGAGAAATATGAAGAGTTCTGTTCCTACATAAATTCGTGTATTGGTTTTAAAAACTATGTGGAGGTGAGTATCATTACTAATGTTTCTCTAACCATTTTTTTTAAAGAAAATAATATCACGTTCAACCCTTGATGGGTTATAATTAGGCGAGAGAGTGAGGTCGACGAATTGCGCAACTATTCCTCACTTTAATCCAAATCATTGCGCAAGTCACTCTTTCATCCATTCATCCATCCACTCACAAAAAGTCCTGTGGCGATGGGCGAGCCGCGAAGCGGCAGGCGTGGGTACGCTGACAGTCGTAGTCGCAGACCTACACACAGGCGGCTCAGGCCATATGGTCGTCTTCCACTGATCGGAGCAGCAGTGGGATTCGGTAGCCCCCTGAGTGTCTGAGCAGCCCTCTTTAGGAAAGCACTGCTCACCTCCATGGCATAAGGAAGGGGCTAGAAAAGGTGCCCTAAACATTGCCTGCTCCACCATTACCTAACCAGCTTACCGCGGTTGGTGGGTGCCCTACTTCGGCCGGCGACACATAAGAAAAAGAAAGGACAGATTTTACCCCTTCATTCTAGGCGCATGGAATGTGCGCACTCTCCTTGACAAATATATAAACGTAAAGGTAATCGCCAAGACTGTAACAATCATCGAGGCATCTCTCTTTTATCAATCGCTGGGAAGATATTCGCCAGAATCCTTTTGAATCGCCTTACGGCTCATCTTGACAAAGGTCTTTTACCTGAAAGTCAGTGTGGATTCCGTAAAGAACGTGGAACCACCGATATGGTGTTCGCTGCAAGACAGCTACAAGAAAAATGCAAAGAACAGCACTGTGACCTGTACACAGCTTTCATCGACTTGACAAAAGCGTTCGACACTTTCAGTAGAGAGGGTCTATGGAAGATCATGGCAAAATACGGCTGCCCAAAGAAATGTATCCCAATAGTGCAGCAACTGCATGATGGAATGCAGGCTAGAGTTCAGGAAAACGGTGAGCTATCGGAGCCTTTCCCCGTCTCAAATGGAGTTAAACAAGGGTGTGTACTTGCACCGACTCTGTTCAGTATCACGTTTTCTGCTATGCTGACTGATGCTTTCAGAGACGGGGACACAGGAATCGACAGTAGATATCGCATTGATGGAAAATTGTTTAACCTTCGGAGGCTTCAAGCAAAAACCAAGATCAAATCACACACCATCAGAGATCTTCTGTTTGCTGATGATTGTGCCCTCAATGCTGGCTCAGAGGCTGATCTGCAGCATAGTGTGGATAGATTCTCCGAAGCCTGTGCCAACTTTGGGCTTACCATCAACACGGAGAAAACAGAAATCATGTACCAACCAGCTCCTAGCACAGTTTATACTGAGCCAATAATCAAAGTAAATGGTGATAAACTGATTGTTGTGAACAGATTCACATACCTTGGTAGCACACTATCCCATAACATTGTCATTGATGATGAGGTGAACACCAGGATCTCCAAAGCCAGCAGCACATTTGGCAGACTATACACCAACGTTTGGCATCGAAGTGGCATTAGTCTACAGACAAAGCTGAAGGTGTACAGAGTTGCAGTGCTTCCAGTGCTGCTATATGCATGTGAAACATGGACTGTATACAGGCGCCACGTAAAGAAGCTAAACTACTTCCATACAGTCTGTCTCAGGAAGGTAATGAACATCAAATGGCAAGACAAGATCCCGGATACCGCAGTTCTTGACAGAGCTGGTATCCCTAGCATTGATACTATTCTGATGCAGTCACAGATTCGCTGGGCAGGTCATGTAGTCCGCATGCCAGACCATCGACTGCCAAAGATACTCTTTTATGGTGAGATGTAGAAGGGTAAACGCTGCCATGGTGGCCAAAAAAGCGCTTCAAAGACACGTTAAAGACGTCATTGGAAACCTTTGACATAAACCCAGACACATGGGAAGCTGCTGCGAAAGACAGAACTGCTTGGCGCAGTTCTCTTCGTAAAGGTGCAGCGGCATGCAAATCATCCAGAAGAGCAGCCGCGGAACAGCGGAGACAAGCTAGAAAGGACCGTGTAATAAAACCTTCACATGAAGCAAACATTCCCTGCCCACACTGTCCGAGATCTTTCCAGGCCCTCATCGGGCTCATCAGTCACCTTCGTACCCATAGACTAACCTAACATATTCCTAAATAATTGGATGAACAGAGTGGTCTTCATCACCCGTGATGGACGAACAACAATAGTGAAGTTTATTCAAGATAATGATTTTTTATATCAAAATATGGTATCATCTGCCCACTCCACTCAGTTAAAATAGAGTAAATCAAAGAAGTAAATTTGAGTGAATGTGTGTGTGCATTCTTTCGACCCCCCCCTCCCCCCCCCCCCCCAAAAAAAAAAAAAACCAAATAAACAAAAACAACAGTCTCTCACAACTGCTGTGTTGTCAACATGGGAGGGGAGGGTAGAAAAGACTGTAGTGTCTGATGATATGACACCAAATCCACCAATTATCTGCCATCGTGAACAAGCATTACGATACTCTCTCCAGATTATCACTTTCCTGTCACACCATCACTTTTGATTATATATTAATTTATGTTTGTGTTATATAGTGATTTACTATTTTGTGCAACTCCTTAGGTCTGTTTCTCTTCCACACCTGTGTGTGTATACGTGCATGTCTGTGTACATGCATGTGTACATGCATGTGTGTGTGTGTGTGTAGAATGCTAAGCGTGTGACATCTCCTATATTTATGGGTTTGCAGAAGTTATGGAAGGAAACCTGCACTAAACAGTCACATGCTCTTGCAGTGATGGTGTCTGTGGCAATTTGTTTTACACAATAATGTTGTCAGCCAATGAATAACTTGATATTAGTCATATATATATACCTTGTATATATACAATGAAAACATTCTCACCTCATCCTACAGCCCAATCTCATATATCCACAGTACTTCAAAGAAAAAAATATTTCTAATTTAAAAATCTGTTAGATGTGTTATAATGATATTTATATTTCTTTCCAGGTTATTTTTCACAGACTTCAAGAGACTCTCAAGTATGGTTCCAGTATTGACATATCAGAGATTGAAATAAACCCACCTGCACTTCCATTGCCCTTCCAGGTATATATTTTATGGACCTGTTGTATCAGAAGTCTTCTAATGTTATGTTAGATATGTCCTTAATTGTTCTGTTCACCATTCTGTAAAATTTACAATGGAGTTCAACTGATTATTTGTTCCATATGTGTAGTCTATAATAATTTCTTAGATCTATGATATATTCAGAAACTTTTCTTGTCAGCAAATTAGTTATTCATGCCAGCAAGTACTATCCTAAAAGATGCATTAATTCCTTCCATGACAGTGGAAGATGCGTGGAAGCACATCTAGTCATCCTTATTTGACTAACAGCAAAGCACAATGCTAAAGTATACAGATGTAGAAGTAATTCTATGTCCGTGAGGTTATTACACCCTGACTGACTCTTGAAATAGTCCACACGCTTTCAGGGATTCCCCTGTGGTAAAATATACTGAGAATCCAGCATTGAACACTAAGCTTGGAGAAGTCAGTTGAGCCCCAGGCGTAACTCTGACATTTACCTGGTTGACTGCATGCATAAGGATCTCACTATGGGCCCATAATAGGCACGAGAAGCTGAGAAGTGGCTGTGTGTAGGACATGACAATTCCTTAGGAGAGCCCAGAATCAGAGCACAGTATTCTCTGTATATTTGGAGAGCCCCCTGGGATGGCAAGGAATGCACAGTATGCCACATGCTTCTTCCTAAAAGCTTAGGACCAGATATGATGATCCTTTAAGTACAAGCCAAGCTAGAGAAACTGGAGCTCATGACAACACGTTTCTGTGTAGCAGAAAAGACACAGTAAAAGCCTAGATCTACAGTGTAGATAATACCAAAGAGTCTTTAACTTGGATTTGCTATAAAAGAAAGAAAAGTTCAGCAGCCCTAGTTAAACAACAACAACGACTGTAGAAGAGAGAGTGGGAGAGAAACAGCATGTCAGAAATAAAAAGATATGTTTCTCTAACTAATAGTTAAATCCCTACCCTCTGGCATTCAGTAAAAACAAAGAAACATGTATTCATTTGGTTTCTTGTACTTTTAAAGTTAGCTTGACAAAACAGTTTTGTGATTAAAGTTTTTCATGGGGATATCTTAGATTTAAGATATTTTTATGGTTTACCCTAAACATAATCGCATTGATAAAGCTACTTTGATCTTTCAGGTTCTTATTTGGGAGTGAAACTGTTCTGTAACTCAGCAACATTATGTGGATATGCAGGCATGATGTAATAAGTTGTTTGCCTTTTCTTATTAACAGTTAAGTGATGGATCAGAGGCATCCCCTAGCAGTATATCCCAGGCTCCCTGCAACAGTTGGCCTCAGGCGTTCTTCAACATTGATTCTCAAGCTTACTCCTGCAGTGAACCTCAGGCTTACTCCAACAGTGGATCTCAGAATCACTCCAACCATGTACCGCAGATTCTATCCAGTGGTGGATCTGCACATGCCTACTTCACTGCTGAGGCTCACTCCAAAAATAAATTTGCACATACCTCCTTCACTGGGACTCAAACTCCCTCCAACAGTGGACCTACACATACTTTCTTTACTGAGCCTCAAGTTCTCTCCAACAGTAATGAACCACAACAACTTCCTATACTTAGCAGTAAATCTTTAAATACAGGTAAGCATGCTAGGTTTAGAGTAATATTGCTTTTGAATTATAAAACAGATTCTGTTGTGTGCCTTGCTACAAAATTGAGAAATCTTACAAAACAAGCAATAAATAAAAGAAAAAGAAAGCTGCAAAACAATATAAAAGTTCTTCTGTATTTTCACATGATGAGGATGTTTTTCCTTTCCTCATTTTAATATCTTTTTTTTAATTAGTTCCTTTAATTAGCTTGTTAACAGCAATACAGTAAATCCTTTGTATTTCAAACTTTAGTAATACAAAATTTTGGTTATTCAGAGCATGACGTAAGAAAAAGAAAATGGCAATGGGAAAATGTTTATTTAAAAAAACAATGTGGAGGTAAATTTCTTGCAAACCAATTATTTTTTTTTTTATATTCAGTAAAAACATTGTCTTGTAAATTTTACATGGGAGTCCCAGATTACCTCTCTTTACTGATTACTCCATTACAAAAATCTTACAAAAATGTAATGACAGCACTCATAAGAAACAAACAATCAGTTTAGGTATAACATTTAATTATTTCTATCATATCTTAAAAGTTAACATGTATTTGTAGTTATCAGTGAATTAATGTTTGGACTAATTCCGATTTTCAGACACTTCATCTCTGAAAGCAACCACTAGTGGACAGCTTCTCAAGGTTGTTAAGTCAGACTCCCAAGCTAGTTTGCAGTACCTTCTACAAGAACCCAGTTTGCAGTACCTCCTGTTGGAGTCATGTGGGGTTTTTCAGAAACCCATAGATTTCCAGTATTTGAAAACCTGCCAGGAGCCGAAGCTGTTACTGCAGAATGTTTTACCCAGCATCCTCTACAACCATGTAATGAGCTTACCTCACAAGAACCAGCATCAGCAGCATCAAAATCAGCAACTACTATGTAATAAGACAGCATACACTGTACAAGGAGTATTTACACGTCACAATAGGTAAGGAATTGCTCACAGCCTGTTATTTTGTATTCTCTCGTTATTTTTTTTTTACTTTCTGTTTTACTTTATTTTAAATTGTAGCTGACTTTTTTCTTTCTCAAGTACCTGTGTATACTTGTTCTGTGTATTGTGTCTTCTAAAATAAAATGCTGTTCTATACGAAGCCACTGAAGTAGATTATGACTTTCTTGTAAAGTTTGCATTACTAGGAGGGAAACAGAATGGTTGTCTTTGTGGTAATGTAATTTAATTAGCACTATATTACCATCTTCACTCATTCATGTCCCTGTGTACTCCTTATGTAGTATGGAGCCATCACTGCAACTGGTCCCCTTGCAGGAAGCCTGCATCACGCATTTACATGCTCTTACAGTGGTGGTTTTTGTGGCAATTTGTTTTACATGATGAAGTTGCCAGGCCTATGTGCAACTTCAAATAAGCCTCCTTGTACGACATGCCTGAGGATGCAGTAGTCCCATTCTTTATCTCTTAAGCGACCTCCAGTCAGTTTCAGTGGGTTTTTAATAACTTGATGCATACATTAAATTTTTTACGGTCTGTATCTGGCGACAATTTGTATGTATGTTCAGTTTTATTTGCTGTCATGTCTATTGCAAAATCTTACACATGCTGAAAATATTATATGTATTTGCATAAGCTGGTGTGTTGATATTAACTATAATTAATTTTTTTGTTATCGTAGAACCGCAGACACTCAGAGACACTGCTATGATTACTTTCTTAGCTGTTATCTAACTGTAATACCTTCCTCTTGTACTATTTTCCATTTTCCTAGCTGTTAGCTAAATGTAGTATCTTCCTCTTGTACTATCTTCCATTTTCTTAGCTCAGTTCTGTAAATGTAGTATTTTCCTCTTGTACTGTCTTCCATTTTCTTAGCTCAGTTCTCTAAATGTAATACCTTCCTGTTTACTATCTTCCATTTTCTTAGCTCAGTTCTGTAGATGTAGTATCTTTCTCTTGTGCTATCTTCCATTTTCTTAGCTCATTTCTGTAAATGTAATATCGCTCTCTTGTACTATCTTCCAAATTCTTAGCTAAGTTCCTTACAAGTAGTTTCTTTCTATTATATAGTTGCCTTTTGCTCTGTACATCTAATACCATCATCTAACATCCTCCAACAGCTTTCTTCATTGATTTAGCATATTCTTTTTATACTATAAGCTGTTTTCTGAGTTTGGTACATCTGACTTTGACCATCAGGGTCCTCTTTCTTCTTACAGGTGTACTCCCATCATCTCACTCTACTCCTCTAGTCCATTCTTCCAAGTTCAGTTATATCAAATTTTAGTGAAATACTTTTCAGAATTCTATCCTACAAAACTGATCTAAATGACTGCAGCATTCATTTACTAAATTTTTGGTATCTTGAAATCTTCAGTGATTTCTCAGGGACTGTGTTAAATAAAATCTCATATTATACAGACAGTATGTGCTTTATTTACGTGTTTGAAAGTTTTGTAAATTAGAAACCTGACATGTTTACATTTACACGAGTCTTTTGAGCAGATCTATTACATAAACAGAGAAGTTACTGAATCTTTAAGGAAATTCTCAACATTTTTCTTTCAGTATATCTGCAAGAGGCTTGAGAAAGACAGAAGTTACCTGATTTGTCATTCTACCCAAAGAACAACCAAGTCTGAAGTAAAATGTATATATATATATATTTTACCCTTTCATCAAACATTTTGTATCAAACCATGTACTAAAACTATATGATCGTGCATAAAAAAAACAAAAAAATAAATAAATAAAATGTGTAAATGGAATCATATAACAATTACCTGTAAGATTTGCTAGCTTGTATCAAAATTAACACTTGTTTCTATAAATTAAAAAATTGACTTTTATTTTCCCTAAGAGTTAAAATAAATGTTATACAAGTATTTCCAGAAGTCTTAAAAATACTGGAGAATTGTGGTTTCCTGTTATAAAGGCTGTAGTGGTTATTCTTTTTAAACGTCTTCAAGACAGTAAAACATTCTCTTAAAGGACGAGAGGTCAATATTTGAGTTGCATTTCCCTGGCGGTCATGATGGGAGACCAGTTTTCAGGGTGAATATATTTTAAAAGGGGGCACACCAACCAAAAATGGGTTATCTTTTTAAAAAAATTAACAGAAAAAAAACTTACAAACTTGTTGACATAAAATTTGGCAACGTGTTACAAAATATATTATATTTTATGATGAAGAAAGTTTACTTTATAAATTTTAATGTTTTATGTGAAAATAATTAATTAACATGAAGTGATGAAAAAAAAATGAAAGGAAAACCCCCAGTGCACCTGGGAATAAATTTCACTCACATAAAAAGTGCAAAGAATGCCAAACCAGCAGATGATGTGCACAACATCCCTACCTATGGCGTGAACCACCCAAAAATGTCTACCCCAATGAGCTTTGTAGATATGACTCTTGCTATATGACCCTTTTAATTAGCACAAATTTAGAAATTTGTATAGCAATATCTCTGTTTCTATACCATGTAAGAAACAAGTGGAAGTTCAGACCATAAAGGATAACATGGGCTATAAGTGTGCAAAATTTGAAGGCTATAGCTTTAAAATTGTAGAAAATATCACCGGAACTGTGAATCGCAGGCCCTGTTTTCGTTAAAGTTTAGTTTTTAAAATGTTAAAACACCTATCTGATTCTCTTTGAACATTGATAACTCAAAAACTATTGCAGATAAACACATAATTCAAAAAGAATATCGAAGTAAAAAGGCTTATAAATATTTAAAACATAATTATTATATGCAAATTAAAAATAACCTTTTTTGTCTATTTCTGGGTGTATATGCCATGCCCCCTTAGAAACTTTTTTGTTTTGTTGTGTTCCAATTTTATATTTTAATCCTCATTGAATTTCTTTTACAAATATGTATAACTTTTAAACACCTTGGAAAGAAACAATCCTTAAACTTTAAACATACAATATGAAAATTCAAAGCAGCAGGAAGTTTCTTGTTGTAAAAAATGGAAAAACTACCATGTGCTTAACAACTGATGATAATTTAGTTCATGGATTTTAAGTCTTAAAGGATGAGAGGCCACAATTCAGGGCAAATTTTCTCAGGCATGTGGTTGGAACCAGTATTTGGGACCAGTATATCTGAACTAAATGTTTGTTTTGTTTTGTTCTATTTTTATATTTTATTAATCCTCATTCAATTTCCTTTACAACTAAACATAACTGATAAATCTTGTTTCTTGCACCAAATTGACAAGGACTGTTTTTGTGTGTGATATAGCTCGTCCAGTCACAATGTTCTGTAAATGGGTCAGGTTACCGACTGTTGGGGCCCTGACAAGGTGTACTGTTAAGTGCGTATATTCTGATGCAATGGGTGAGTGTGAACATCAATAATGACAAACGCGAATGGATGACAGTTCGACAGGTTTACAGGACACTCACTCCCATCACAGGTGGAAGTCAAGGATGGCTGGACTACTGTGGTCGTTTCATACTGTTTAATAGGACGCACACACTTAGACAGTACGTGTATAGTTACAGGAACAACGGTCGACATAAATAGCATATTGTTGATCAATGGTCTACCATCTTAAGTTAGCATTCATGTTGAATAACATCATAATGGAACATCTGTAGACAAGCACTTAGATTTCCACTGTTTATCAATATAATTATCAGGCCTTACTGACCGAGCATGTCAGTTAATAAATACTGTTCAAGTCTGACTCCTAGACAGAATCTCTTTTCTAGCGAAGATTCCTTTAGGTAAAGTTCAGCAAATCTATCTGAAGATAATGTTAACCCACCAGTATTGGGTTTTCTTTATAACTGTGATCTCTTAATCATCACCTGATAGTAAGGGGCATCCCCGTTCTCTGATTGATGATCGACAAAATGTTAGAATCCAAAATTGCTTCTGGTTCCCTTTTGAGCATCGCTCACTGTACAGATGTATAGCAAATCTTCAATAGAAGCTATGTTCATAAACACAAATGTTTCTACAAGAATCAGCATATTCTTTCATCTTAAATGCTGCATACAATCATTTACAGTGCTGCAAGGTAACATATCATCCCGACATATGGATATGGATAATCCTAATGTAGACATCTGCCCAGTTAAGCCTAGGACGACAAAAGTTCAGTAAAATGTTCTTTTACCTGGGCATAGGAAATACACTAGCAAACACAAACGCTCTCCTGGCGTTACTGAATCAACACTGGGGAACTCATAGACTTAACAATCCTAACAGAAACTATCTTCGTCCCCATAATAAATCATAGAGATCACAGACTTTGGACAGGTCTAAAGCCATGACATCCCGCCAGGCTCCTTCATCGCCGAAGCACTCCCTAACGTCTCTTCATGCGCCGAAAGTGCCTGACCCCAAAGTACAGTACAAGGAAAATAGTCCGACATAGACATACAAAGATAACACGATATAAGACCGAATCGTCTCAAACAGACAAGGAGTAAACATAGATTCGGATCATAAACATCCCAGCATAAACCTAAGCAAGAATAATCTGTTTCTGGCTATACCAGACACAAAATATGACATAAGTCTAGATTAATACGCCAAGTTCGATATTCAGGAAAGATACAAGAACAGATAACTCATAGAATGAATAGACATCGACTAATCTGAGTTCTGTCCCTTAGACTGAGAATCGTGAATTCAAAGATAAATATATTTTTATCAGACTAATAATTACATTTTACATTTGTATGCGTGTCAACAGTAATCTGTGCGTCACACAAAAGAATATGTGCGCAACAGACTACCACACCCCCCGGGAAAAAATATGAAAATCATTTTTTTTTTTCCATCTCAGAGCAACATACAATAGGCTCACAACGCACAAATACTGCGCAGATGAGAAATATCTGGAATTTATAAGCCAAATTAAGGCAAAGTCGAAATATAGATCGACTGGTGAGAATACATCTCAACCTCTCAGAGAAAGCATTTCTCTTAAGCATACATGTTTCCAGGGAGGTGCCAACAACGTATACTACAATGCTGGCAATGACACAAAGCATATAACAATTTCATATTTAAGCACTATAAGTACATGATTGACAACAAAGAAAAATCATCAACGAGTATCGGTAAAAATATATATATATATATATATATATATATATATATATATATATATATATATATATATATATATATATATATATATATATATATATATATATATATATATATATATATATATATCAATGAACTCAGTGATAGTAGTGATACAATCACTATATTACAAATTACAATGTGTATCTATCTTGATATAGAAAAGAAAAACTGTTGTAGAGTTGGATATGTTAAAAAGTCCAAGACCCAACAGTTAGGTGGAATCATGTGGGCATCTAGACAAAATGTCTGAAATCACATTATCTGATCCACGAATATCTCGTACCGAAAAATTAAAAGGTTGAAGAGCAATTGCATATCGAGTAGACCTCGAACTCTTCAAATTTTTACTCTGTATAGCCGTAAGAGCTTTCTGATCGGTTTCTACTATGAAATGTGCGCCTAGAAGGAATCTTTGTAATTTGAGAATTGACCAAACCATAGCCAATAGTTCACGGTCTAAAACCGAATAATTCCTTTCTGCAGCATTAAGTTTTCTGGAGATATACATTACAGGATGCAGAGTTCCAGAGTACTCTTGCATTAGTGCCGCTCCAATCCCAGTGGATGAAGCGTCACTACGAAGAACAAATGTCTTATCTGTAGTAGGTAACACTAAAATAGGTGGTGTTGAAAACAAATTTTTAATCTTATCCAAAGAGGATTGGCATTCCTGTGACCAGTGGACCATATTAGGCGAGCCTTTCTTCAGTAGTGTAGAAAGAGGTGCCATGATAGAGGATAGATTCGGAATGAATCTTCCATAAAATTGAATAAGACCTAAGAGACTTCGCACTTGCTTTTTAGTCTTAGGAATAGAGATGTTAAGTATCTTAGTGATATTATGGTCCTCTGTCTTTAGGAAACCATGACCAACACGATGGCCTAGGAAAGAAATTTCGCTAAAACCAATGCAGGCTTTAGAGGGTTTCGCTGTCAGGTTATGCTCGCGTAAAGTAGATAGTAATTCAACTAACCCTGAATAGTGATCTTCCCAAGTATCGCTGAAAAGACAGATGTCGTCTAAGTACGCAATGACATCTGACCGATAAGATAGGATTCGACGCATCATGCGTACGAATGTAGCTGGTGCGTTGATAAGGCCGAAAGGCATGAAATTCCATTGAAAAAAGCCTCTAGGTGTAGAAAAAGCCGTAATTGGTTTGGCGCGTTCAGATAAAGGAACTTGCCAATATCCTTTAGACAAATCTAGTTTAGTGAAAAAATGAGATTTAGAAAGCCTAGTAAGTAGTTCTTTTAGTAAAGGCATAGGTTCAGCATCGAACTTCGTAACTTGATTCAATTTGCGATAGTCAACGCAAAGACGTATGTTATTGTCTTTCTTTCGAACAATAACCATCGGCGAAGAATATGCAGAAGTGGATGGTTCAATTATTTTTAAATCTATCATCTGATCCAACTCCTTCTCAACCTGTGCTTGAAAATGTATAGGGATAGGATAAGGTCTGACCCTAATAGGATCATGGTCAGTTAGAATAATGTCATGTTCAATGACATGAGTTTGTCCAGGGATGTCAGTAAAGACATCCTGAAATGTTTGTAACATAATTGAAACTTGTCGCTGTTCTCCTAGAGATAAATCAGGAGAGACAGTAACATTTTTCCATGATTCACTAGAATGAAGTGGAATCATTGGAAGCGGAAGATTAACATCCGAAAAACTTGTTTCCTCATCCTGTATTACGAACAGTGATGCATAATGACCATGTTGGACTGGTGAATCGTCCGTTGCCTGGAAAATAGGCTGTAAATAATCCGGACGTTCATGGAATTCCGTATGCATATTGATGTGGAAGGTTTTATGCTTTCCATCAATATCGACAATGTAGTAAACATCGGAAATTTTCGAGATTATATCGTACGGACCTTTCCAAGAAATAAGAAGTCTGTTTTCCCTACAAAGTAGCAAAACAAATGCTTTGTCACCAGGACAAAGTTGTCGTAATTTTCTTTTCTTATTGGCAAATTGTCTTGCCTTCTGTTTAGCGAATTCAGAAGAAGAAGTTGCCAATTTGCATGCTTCGATAATCTTTTGTCTCAGCGCGATGACATATTCGTAAGAAGATTTTGTGTCATCGGTAATATTATCAGCGGTTATGAGATCATGAAGCAAAGACATAGGGCCGCGCGGTCGCGCGCCAAAGACAAGTTCAAAGGGAGAAAATCATGTATGTTCATTGGGGACCTCTCTGTAAGCAAAGAGGGCCACGGGTAAAACCCTGTCCCAATCTTGAGGATGATCCTCAGTTATCTTCCCTAGTAAGTTTTTGAGTGTTCTATTTAGCCGTTCCACCATCCCATTGGACATAGGATGATAGATACTTCTCAAAGATCTTTCTATCTGCAGAGTAGACATTACTTGAGACATGGTATCCGATATTAGTTGGGTGCCATGGTCTGATAATATTTCTCCGGGGAATCCCAGACGAGAAAATATAAGCCAAAGAGCATCTGCAATGTCAGCAGTAGTAATGCTCTTCAGAGGAATAGCCTCTGGCCAACGTGTGCACATGTCCACACACGTTAAGATAAACTGATGTCCTCTAGCAGATTTGATCTTAAATGGACCAATGATGTCTATCGCCATTTGCTAAAATGGTCGAATAGGGATGTCTGCAGCCTGAATAGGTGCAGCATGGCGTGGACCTTTGGATTTGACTTCTAGACATACTATACAAGATCGACAATAAATCCGTATGTCTTTGTTCACAAAAGGCCAAAAGAAAGCCGCCAGAACTCTTGACTTTGTACGGGAAAAACCCATATGTCCAGCACACTGAGAGTCGTGAGCGTGCTGCAAAATTTTAACTCTCAAACTCTTGGGAACAAGAATCTGAGAATGACTTGACTTAGCGGAGTCTTGCAAAATACGTACAAGTACGCCATTCCTCATTGTAATCCAAGATTTATGCGTTGTACCTTTATTCGGATCACCTTTTGTTGCAAGCGTGAAGAATTTCTTTAGAGTCGGATCATCTTCTTGCTGTTTTATAAACGAGTCACGAGAAATTACCAAGGGATCATCTTGGTTATGCACTTCATTATCTTCAGTAGATGAAGTTTGAGGCATATTAAGAGCTTGAGCTCTAGTGACTACAGCATTAGCAGTTTGCTTATTTTGTTTTCCCAAACGGAAATTTGTTGCGGAGTGCATTCTTTGACTCCGTGAATACGACCGATGATAAGAGCAGCGATCGGATTCGGCAGAAGACATGCGTGTACATCTCCTGTAAAGAAAGGAGTAGCAATCCTAATGATAGCAGTAGAGTATTTCTCTAAGGTGCCGCCAAATGTTACACATTTGACTACTTTTCCCGTGGCACGAGAAGGATCTACGAGTGACTGTCTAACACCAATTGTGGTGCACCCAGAATAAAAAAGAACTGAGACTGGATTGTCATTTACTAAACCTTTATGTAAGACAAGAGAACTCTTCCATCATGCGCGACTGACGCAGGAAGAGCGGGAAGAGGATGGCCACAACTTAAAGTGGATACTGTAGTTGGTTCAAATAATGTTTTGCATTTGGGGGCACTGAGATGCTCTCCCAAAATCAAAAGCGGAACATGCCATATTATTAGCGTCATTATTATCTTTAGTCTGTTTATATTCTTCATGTGATTCTTGCTGTGCAGAGTTTGCTTGATAATGTGATTTATGTTTTTTGAATTGTGATCTACCTCGATTATTATTGCCTCTGTAATCATTATTGTTTCTTCTATTGTAACCCCTATTTGGGTTTGAGTCATAGTTCTCATGGTTACCATTATCATATTCATTATAATGAGTGTCTCTATAACTATGATCTTGTTGTCTCTATGATGGATGACTTGGATAGTTCCTATAATGACTTCCTCTGCGGAAATTTCTATAATTATGACCACCCCTGAATCGAGGGCTGTCGGCTCGTCTCCGGTACTTCGCAGAAGAACCCTGACATGATTGGTTACCTTGGTTTTGATAACTATTATGGTTACCTTTTTTATCAAACCTGTTTTGTGGTCCCTGAAATTTGTGTGAGTAATTAGGGTTGTATGGTGTTGCTGATGCAACTGGCATACTTTCTTTAACCTTAGCGTTGCTAAAAGCTACGTCCGGCTGTGCCGTGACGTATTGGGTACAATATTCTTCCATTTCTTTTAGTGTCTTGGGTTTACGCTCATGTAGGAATTCAAGGAATGGTTTATTTATACTTGACATAATCTTGTCCCTGAGTAACAAGTCCATAAAGGCTTCATATGTCTTTTCTGTTTTGGACAACTCAATCCAACGATTAAATGTAAGACCTGTCCTAGCAATGAATTCTGAGAATTCTACCCCTGATTCAGGTACCATTTTCTTAAACAAAATACGGTAACCTTCCTCTGTTAATTGATATTTTTTCAATAAAACTGCTCTGATAACATCATAATTATCTTTGTCAGTTTCTTCAACCAAACTTAAACTTGTAAGAGAATCACCTTTCAAATTTTCTGATAACTGGTTAGCATACTGTGATTTATCCTCATTATAAGTTCGACAAGAACGTTAAAAACGATCCAGCCAGAATGTAAAATCGTCACTGGCAGGATTGAACGGTGGTACCTTGACCTTATAAGTAAAGGGTTTACCACTATTACCATTTGACTGATTAGCAATACCCTTATTTGTCAATTTCAATTTTTCTAACTCAAATGCTAACAGTTTTTCCTCATGTTCCTTTTTTGCTTTTCTCTCCTCGGCTTCAGCTTCTCTGTCTAATCTCTTTTGTTCAGCCTCAGCTTCTAATCTCTTTTGTTCAGCCTCTCTGTCTAATCTCTTTTGTTCAGCCTCAGCTTCTCTTTCTAATCTTTTTTGTTCAGCTTCTCTGTCTAATCTCTTTTGTTCAGCTTCTTTGTTTTGTTTTTCCATTTCCATTTGGAATCTCTTTTCCTCAACCTGCATCTGCAATTTCTTTTGTTCAAATTCTAATTCCAATTTTCTATCCTCACTTTTTCTTTTTTTCTCTTCAGCTTTCAGTTTATCAATTTCCACAAGAAGCATAGGCTGACAACACTCTCATTACAAGTCCCTCTATCCTGTAATATCAGCTCTACAAGAAGCATAGGCTGACAACATTCTCATGACAAGTCCCTCTATCCTGTACCATCAGTTCCACAAGAAGCATGGGCTGACAACACTCTCATGACAAGTCCTTCTTTCCTGTACCATCAGCTCCACAAGAAGCATAGGCTGACAACACTCTCATGACAAGTCCTTCTATCCTGTACCATCAGTTCCACAAGAAGCATAGGCTGACAACACTCTCATGACAAGTCCCTCTATCCTGTATCATCAGCTCAAGACCTTTCCATGTCTTCCTCATTCTTTTCATTTGTCTTCAGTTCTTTTCTCTCCACGTTTTCTTTGGTCTCAATATACCTCTCTTATCTTGGGGATTCCAGAACAAAAACTGTCTTGTGATGCTATCAACATTTTTTCTTATCCATCACCAATGTCCTTTCATCACTTGTTCCATTGGCACTTGTATAGTTCTTATCGTCAGTTCCACATTGGTGATCCTATCATACCATTTCAATTCTATTTTATGCAAGTAGCATCATCATCAGCTGGCGTACTCTTTTTCCTAGTACTTCATCGTCTTCCATATATTTGTAATCTGCTGCCAGTGGTCTTCTGCATTTGTGACATCTTATAAATTTTGGAACACTTGGTAATTACTGGATATTGAAACACACTAAACTGTTGTCTGTAGCTACGTGTTCCTGTACATATTTTAAGTTTCATCTTACTCTGGCTAACAGAAGGTGGTGATTTGATGCTACATCTGCTCCTCTACATACTTGTGCTACTTAAAATGATGACCTAAACTTCTTTTTTATGCATATATAATCAATCCAATTTTCTGGCAATATCCATGTTACTTAATATATTATTTTATATATAGGAAAATGGTTACTCCTGTAGCATACAGATCTTAAGCACAGAAGTTTATGAATGTTCCTTCGTTTTCGTTCTTTGTCCCAAATCCATGTTTTCTCAGGCCTCTTTCAATCTGCTAGCTTCTGTTCTCCTCTTTCCATTTAGGTTACCCATCAAGATTATAATATTTTACTTCCATTTTGATCTATGTTATGAGTAAATATACAAAATAGGATAAACCTAAGCATACCCAGGAATAAACTCAAGTATGTATTTATAATTTCAGCATATAATATTCTGACAGCTATTTGATTGTATGAGTTATCACAGATAAAAAGTTCTTTATCCAACCTTAACCCTTACCATAACCAGTTATTCACTTTATAACGCTGTCTTCCTCTTGCATGTTTGCCTTCTATTATGGTCTTCAGTAAGGAATTTTGTCTTTTTATGTAGCCAATATATTTTAGCTGTCTAATTTTGATCTCCTTCATTAATTCTCTGTTCAGTCCTAAGATTTTTAACGACCTCTTTGTTGGTTTTTCTTCTCTTTCCATGAGACATGCCCCAATCTTCTAAATATCGTCATTGCAAAGGTCTTATTTCTTTCTTCTAATTGCTTGTTTATTGTCCATGTTTTTATGCAAACCCCCATTAATGAATCCTGTATCTTATTGGTTGTTCCTCTCCATGTATCAGAACCATACAAATACAATTCAGACAAGTCAACAACAATAAATGACTCAGTAAACAAATAATAACCAGAACCAAGCATAGAAGGGCCTCATCTTTTTACTGTTTTATTTTAATATAAAATTACCAGATATTTCTGCATTAAAAATAAATAAGACTACTACAGGTAACAAGACAGTACTTTAACAATATGTAAGACAAAACTATCATACGTAAGTAAGTAAAGTTACAATGCATTGTCTGTTCTTTTTTATTAATTTATAAAAAAAGGCATGAAAAAACATAAAGTACACGAGAAATAATTATAATTTTTATTTATTGTGGGACATGTCCCTATGAGAAAAGTGCCTTTTTTTTGTTTGCTCTCAGTATTCTATTGGCTAAGCAGTTAGAGTGCTTTCCTCCTGCAGTATAGTTACCACATTCCAGTATTGAAAACTGGTAGTGTTACATTTCAGTCTACCAAGCTATAAATAGGTACTTGACTCTGCGCTCGAATTATGGAAAGAAAAAGCAGCAAGGAAGGTAACTGATCATCTCACCAACAAGTTGTACCTAGTATTGTGAAGTATTACACTTCACTTCTCTATGGTAGTACCTGCTAGTTACAAACCTTTAAACTTGGTGATTCTCCTGCATGGGCATATTGTTTATTGTCAACATCACTAAGTTCTAAGCTAAATGGCTGATGTGATTATGTCTGCTTATCTTCTCTTGATGTCACCTATCTCTCTGTTTCCACCAGTTTTTACCTGTTGTCACAATGTTATGATTTTGTTGTTGTTGGGTTATACTGTTATATGTATTCAAATACAGATAAATTATCATATTTTTGGTGCTCTTTATGGAACATGGAGTCATCACTGCAGCTGGTCACCTGACAGGAAGTCCACACCAAGCAGTCACATGCTCTTGTAGCTCACGTTCCATCAGCTCAAGTTCTAACTGTGTCTGTCTCATCATTTTCAGTTTCATCTCCAGTTCCCTTCTCCATGTTCTTTTCATTCTACCTGTCTTTCCCTGGGGTGATCCAGAACAAAACTGCTTTGTAATGCTATCATCAGGTTTCCTCGGTGTATGTCATATTCATCACGTCTCTTCTTCTCTTGTTCCACTAGCACTAGTATGGTTCCTGTCATCAGTTCCACAGATAAAACAATAATCTCTTGATATAACATGAACTCTCATGATATAATCTAGTCTCTAAAAGATAAAGTAAAATCTCATAACAAAACCTGAACCGTCAAGATTTATTATCGTGATCGCCATTATTTCCCACTTCGCTCCTTATAGAGCATAAAGGTCAAGAATTAATATATCTTAAAAAAAAAAGACTAAAAATAGATTTTGGTTTGACACAGAACCTGTGTAGGTCCCGGGGAGTCACTGCTGAGATAGACAGAGAGTAGGACTATTGTTCCCCCTGGCATGTTGGCGGCTAATATGAAGCTGTACATGGGAGCTGGCAACTTGATCATGTAAAACAAATTGTTACAGAAACTACCTGCAAGAGCGTGTGATCTCTTGGTGCAGGCTTCCCACAAGTCAACCAGCTGCTGTGGTGGCTTCACGCTTCATTAGGAACAAAAAGGAAAATAACGTGTATAGAACTGATCACGTGTAATAATAAGAGATTATTACTTTTAAAATTCGGTTCCTCTATGATCATGTAATAACGTGTACAAACCCAGGCATCACCATAACATTAAAAGAAAAAGAGAAACACAAAAATCAAACTTGCAACATTTCTCAGAGCTTCAGGTTATTATTCAGCAATTATCTTGACCTAAATACCTTTTCGCCTTTTCGAGTGCTGTAGATATACTCTTCTCATCAAACTCCATAATTCTCGCCTTTTGTACGTCGGTCACATCTAAGGGATGCAACTGTGGTTGAAAGTTAGACATTAATTGTATTGTTTCCCTTATATGTACTCTCTCGAAAAATAGTAACACTCAAGGAAGAAAAGTCGGTGAATTGTGCAACACAGAGTGAGTGACAGTGATATATGAATAAAATGTTTTTGATTGTAGAACCCAGTTTCATTCCGGAAACGGATTTAACTCATCATGTTGTTAAAAATAACCTTAAAATAGAAGTTTTTTATTGTTCTTCAAGATAAAATTTTAATTTAAAGTATTGCAGACTTATTGTTGGAGCTACTCGCTGGAAACGAAACGGTTTATTGGGGCATCAAACTCCATAATTCTCGCCGTTTGTACGTCGGTCACATCTAAGGGATGCAACTGTGGTTGAAAATTAGACATTAATTGTATTGTTTCCCTCCCCTAATATGTATTAACTCTTGAAAATAGTTACATTCAACGAAGAAAAGTCGATGAATCGTGCAACACAACGTGAGTGACAGTGATATATGAATAAAATGTAAGTTTATGCTTGTAGTTTTTGATTGTTTCATTCCGAAAACGGATTTAACTCATCATTTTGTTAAAAATAACCTTAAGATGTAAGTTTTTGATTGTTTCTTCAAGACAAACTATTAATTTAAAGTATTGCAGACTTATTGTTGGAGCTACTCGCTGGAAATGAAACGGTTTATTGGAGCATAGATACCATGATTTCCACTGATCCCAACAACGCAGTTGATTTCCCAACCGAGTTCCTTAACAAGCTGTGCCAATCAGGAATGCCACCGCATTTGCTGAAATTAAAGGTTGCTACATGTATCATGCTATTGCGAAATCTGAATGCAAAAAAACG
Source organism: Oreohelix idahoensis (assembly GCA_024509875.1). Lineage (NCBI taxonomy): Eukaryota > Metazoa > Mollusca > Gastropoda > Stylommatophora > Oreohelicidae > Oreohelix > Oreohelix idahoensis. The sequence continues at coordinate 71,032 of JAMPIV010015654.1, forward strand.
GACTATTGAATGGAACGCGTTTGGTCATAAAAGTCTTGCATCGGAATTCCATTGGTGCGAAGTTATCACTGACAGCAATAAGGGAGAACGAGTCTTAATTTCTCGCATTGACTTAGAACCGAGCGAGCGCAGTTTGCCATTAAGGATGCGAGGTCGTCAGTTCCCAGTGATTTTAGCATTATCAATGACGATCAATAAAGCGCAAGGACAATCTTTTGATAACGTTGGAGTTTTCCTTCCTGAACCTGTTTTCGGACACGGCCAGCTCTATGTCGCCCTCACCCGAGGAACAAATCATGAAAACTTTCAAGTTTTTGTCAAAAACTCTTTTTATCAGGGTACATTCAAACAATTCCACGCACTTTCACAAATAATGTTGTCATCAAATAATTTTTATACTGAATTTAAAAAAAAAAAAAAAAAATATTACAGTTTTTGATTTACTTTCGTCATTATTGACGGGTTATTGCTAGTAATTTTAATAAGGACGATAAGACTTCCAATACTTGTAAGCACGTTACTCCCCTTAACAGATCCATGCTACATTTTTTTTAACAAAAATGTGATGACAAAATTATTTTTTAGTTTGCCACTTTGAGCCAATTTAAGTAATTAACACAAATAGACTGTGCAAATTGGCAAAATGTTTCATTTGTCATCGTATCTGATTTCAAGAAAAATGCAAAAACAAAAATCTATTTTACTTTGGTTACAAATACAGATTTTAGATCTTTACATTGTATGACAGATTACCTGCTCTCAAATACAACTGATTAAATGTTAAAACTGATATTAAGATATGTTTAATATTTGAAATCAATCATCCTTGCAAAAAAATCAATATGACATCACTTGTTAAACCTGATTTCTCTTAATTTGACATCTCAGTCAGCAATCGATTTAGTTCACATTATCGTGTTCACACACTGTGTTCATCATTGCAGTCTTCCCATCGCTTCATTGCATTCTGCTAAATTAAGCAGGCTGTTTTTGCTATATTCATAAGAGTAGATTTCTACCCTATCGAAAGTGGACATTTAATTATAGCCACTATCTTGTGACCTAAGTTAAATCTGAAGTAACAATTTGAAATGCATATAATTTCTCATCAAACTTTCTAATTTTAATATTTTTCGTCACTATTACATTCTAACAGACTTTTCTTTTGACGGCGTGTCTCAATATCTCACCTACCAACATGTCACAGATTTTGTGAGATTCAATCACATATTTATGATGTCATATTACAACAAACTTTATTAGTTAATGAAGACATACGGGAGGCTATGTAAAATTCCTTGTTAGAAATTTGGCAACATGTGTTAAGAATAACCTGACCAAACTTGCAGTGAGGCACTAATAAGACATCCATAGTTGTATCTGCACCAATCAAAAGCTGACGCTATTTTGTAAGATGCAGGAATAAAATATGCTTTTTATTCATTATCAACATTAACCCTCCAGATTCACGAAGAGCCTAGGGCTTTAAACACATTCATGCCAAGTCTTTCAGTTCTGTGCTATCTGTTGAAGGTCTTTCCTTGTTCTCTTTTTCTCTTTAATGTCAGTGTTTTCCCTTCTCCAAGCATTTTTATTTTCTCTGTTTTTCTTACCTTGGGGATTCCAGAAATAGTAATGCCTTGTTATGTTATTAGCTGGTTTTTCTCAATGTGTGTCCTTGTCAATAAGAGTCTTCTCCTCACATCTTGTTCTATTAGTATTCATCTGTTTCTTGCCATCACTTCCACGTTGGTGATCCTGAAATGCCATTGCAATCCTCCTTTAAACTGGATTTGTAGACTTCTTGTTTATGCAAGCATCTTATTTCTGAAAGTCTGACCTCTCCATGTTATTCTTGTTTATTTTTTGGCTTACACTTTCTACAGGATCGTTAACTGGCCCTATGTCCACCCTGCTTATGTTGCCTCAAATGACACATACACAGACACATATACACCCCCACACACGCACATTGTACACGCTCACACCAGTTGGTTAAACTTGTTGAACGTTTGTATCTTTGATCTCACCAGATTGTTGACGAGATGGACTTGTTACTTATTTTTTTATTATCTAAGTTTACTGTGACGAAATTGACGACCTTTTCACGATCTTTGTTTCTCTCCAGCAATATCGGTACATTTGTGGTACTGATTTTTATTATGTGCTCTCAAATATCGCTATTTCCTTTCTTTCTTTCTTTCATCGTTATTTTTCGGCTAAGTAGCAGATCTTTGATTTTATCAAAAAATTCGACACTCCTCTCTGTGATGTCACCTGTTTGTTACCCGGTCATCCTGGCTTGCGGTGAGCAACTGAGATAAGATAGTCGCCGGCGTGTTTAGATTGAACCGCTGATAAGACGACTCGGTTGGTAACCCAGATGGGCAGACATGGAGTTTTGCGTACTCATACGACAGATAACGAGATTACTGTCTGTGTGACACATATGGGCAGACAAGTGTGACATAATCGCTTCCGGGCCGACTTGTTATGACAACATTACTTTCTAATAAAGTAATAAGTATTACAGCTTACACATGTTGTCATATGAGTTCCCCGATCTGTCTGTAAGTTTGTACACAAGGGCATCGGACATCATATTACCATATATGAGAGACGTGACCTTTGCAAAATTTTTTCGTGTCGGAAATATTTTTAAAGTACCACACCCGACCTGTTTGAATATGATTGGAGCGTTTATTTAACTCCATAACAAACGAAGGCGTGGGAAGGCAGGGAATATAGTCTGACCATTTTGCAGTTTTATTTCACTGTGACTACACGCTCGCCAAGACAACATCAGACCTCGCCAGAGGGAAGACTAGATTCATAATTCCTTTTTTTAACCGGACCTTTTATTGCGCGCACCAAAAGACTTACAAAGCACAGGAAATCTTTACATTTTGATAACGAACACTGGGACTACTAAACTTAATAAAGACACGGATTCAGAGGGAATTGAAGTTAAAATTAACGATTCCCAGAACACGGGAAAGAAGGCAGCTGCCAATGCCTTTTTAAGTCCTCTAAGCAAAAACGTCTGTAAGCCAAGATTGGCGTTAGTAGTGCATTTTTCAATCTATTTTATTACTAAAATGTGAACTCACACACACACACACACACACACACATATATATATATATATATATATATATATATATATATATATATATATATATATATATATATATATATATATATATATATATATATATATATATATATATACAGACAGATAGATAGATAGATAGATAGATAGATAGATAGATAGATAGATAGATAGATAGATAGATAGATAGATAGATAGATAGACAGACAGACAGACAGACAGACAGACAGGCAGGCAGGCAGGCAGGCAGGCAGGCAGGCAGGCAGGTAGGTAGGTAGATAGGTAGGTAGGTAGGTAGGTAGATAGATAGATAGATAGATAGATAGATAGATAGATAGATAGATATGTGTGTGTGTGTGTGAGAAAGAGTCATTTTAATGGAGGGGGTGGGTTGAGGGACTTGAGGATGATGAACCGTATACAGAAAAGATCGCGTTCCTGTCTCATGGAGTTCACAAATATATTTTGGTATCAAGCTCGAGAGTTTTCATCGGTAAATGTGGAAAAAGTAACCTGTGATTCCGGGGTCACCGCGACTTTAAATGCCGACGGCAGAGGGTTAGTCCAAAATTTACCTAGTTTAAAAAGTCTTGTCTTCCGTAAGTCCTTAAAGATCCACCAGATCATCTATAGGGATCTACCGTTAGATCGGAACGACTGGTTGTCGACCAGTTTTCCCTATTTATTCTGTACAATAGTTACCTATTAGAGCCAGTAAAGCAAAATAAAAAAATGTTCCTAGTCAGATCACAAGAAAAGGAGAACTAATAGAAACCAAATAAATGTGGTCATGAGTAAAACAGAGATCTAAAGCTTAATTAAAAGAATAATAACTGACGAATGTACAGTAGAGCGGGATGGAAGTCTGAAGGGCAGAGATGCATATAAATTGTTCTTCACCAAGAACGTGTCAAGTATCTAGAGAACTAAATAAGTCCTTGCAATAAAAACTTCTTAGACTGCAACTAGGAATGGGCTATTTCAGAATAGAAGAACCTTACTGTGCAGAATGTTTAGAAAAAAGAGTAATAATAATATAGAACATTTTCTACTAAAATGTAGGAAGTATGAACAACAGAGAATTCCAATATTAAACTATTTACAAGGCATGCAATTCATCCATAACTGTGGAACAGTTGTTGAGAATTGATAGACCTAAAGAATTGCACAATTTAGTAAAACAGTATGTTGTTTCTTGTTTTTTGTGATGTGATGGGTGGAGAGTGGGCACTTAACAGCTGACCGTTATTGCCTCTTCTCGTTCCAGCTTGGTCTACCCTGTTCAACGTGAAATTTGGTTATAATTGGGGTATTTAGTGTCATTTTATTTTTTAATTTTGTATTCAATTAACATAGATATTGTCTTTAGCAGTTGCTGATTTTAATTTATATTAGTATTTGTCTATTTTATTTTCTCTTTTGTATTGTTTCTTGATAACTATTGTCCTTTACACTTGGTTTTACTTTGTATTAGTATTTGTTCTTTTTGAGTTGTTGTTTTTGTGTTAAATTTAATACCTTGTTGTCTTTCCTTGTCCTATGAGTAGTTAGTAAGTTTTTTTTTTGTTTTGTGTTATTTTTATTTATTAACCCTATATGTTTTCCTTTGTTTTATGTATATATCTGTTAAGTATTGATTGGGCATCTCTTGGGGCATCCATACTAAAAACCTTATCACCTGTCAAGTCTATATTGTGATTTCTATAGTAAGTTTTTAATTCAAGCTTTTGTTGTTCATACTTTTTACAGTGGATCAGGTAGTGGTCTATGTCATTCTCTTCCTGACATTCTTGGCAGTGTGGTTCCTCTATCATAAAGTATGCTGCACCGAGACGGAGACGCCAACGTTTTTTGTTTGATGGTATCTTTAATTCTTCTCTGACCTGGCACGTCCTCGTTGGTTCTTTCAGCAGTTTGAACGCGTGTCTGCCTTTTCTACTTTTCTTACATGTTGTCTTCCATTCCTCGTTTATAGTTATCTTCACTTGGCTCTTGATCTCCGACCTTCCAAGTCCTGCTCTTATATTGTTTTTACTTGTTCTTCCATTCTTGGCGTTCTGATCTGCCAACTCGTTACCAGCAATACCTATGTGTGCTGGAACCCACAATAGCCTCACACTACATCATCTGTTCCCTAATGATGTATTAATTGCTAGAATTTCTTTCTTTATGTCTGGCCGGCTACATTTACCTGGGTGTTCTAGTGCTTGTAGTGATGATAGTGAGTCTGTAAATATCATAACAGCTTCTGGTGGGTTATCTTCGATTATTTCTAAACTTTTAAGAGTTGCTACCATCTCTGCGGTAAAAATCGATTCCCTTCAGTTACACTGTAGCTCTTTTTTATTCCCCATTGTGGTATTGCAACTCCGGCACCTAGTTGCCCACTATCACCCTTGGATCCATCAGTGTAGACGGCCAGACTTTGTTTTGTTAGTTGATCTATGAACTTTCTACTTATCATTTTGGCTTCCTTATCTTCTATATTTTGTTTGATCTTTTCAGTAAGTGAGTAGTCTATGATTGGTGATTTTAGTTCCCAGGGTGGTATTTTGCTTCTATATTTATTACTATTTTTAATTGTGTTTGATAGTTCTTTGAGCTGCATTAGATCTTCTATAGTTCTCCACCCTGTTGGATATCTATCTTTGTTTAAGGGGATGTCCCATACACTTGGTTGGTTTTTGACAAATGCTTTATGTGCTGTGTGGGTCACTTCTTGTGCTACTTTACTCCAATAATTTAATCTTAGTTCTTTCCGTCTTAGACCAAGGGGTGGTATGCCAAGAGCTACTTCTAGCGCTTCTACTGGTGTTGATATAAATGCACCTGTAATGGTTCTCATGGCTGCATTTTGAATCCTGTTCCAGTTTTGCTTTGTTAGAAGCTGCAGCTGAGTCATAGACTATGCTGGCATGAAACAGTTTCCCCCTGATGAAAGACTTGTAGAACATAAGCATTATTTTATTGCTGGCCCCCCATCCATTACCTTTTACTATCCTTAGTATATTTAGGGGTCCCCTACAGCTTTCTAGTAAAACAGTATAAAATAAGAACTAAAATTTATATAAAGGGATCAGGTAGTGTAGAAGGTGTAAAATAATTCTCTCCAAGATGCGTAGAAGGTAGAAATTCTGGCACTTGAATTGTAGAGTATCACCACTAGACACCAGAGATGATGAAGGCGGAGAAGTATGGTGTCTTAGGTCTGGTTTGTGTATATGATGTAGATGTGAAGTCAAACAGGTAGCAGTAAAGGTAGAGTCCACACAGGACGTCACATAAACTCACGACGTAGAAAGTCACTGAACGATGTAACTGCTAGTGACGTTTCCATCATTTATTGGGACGCCACAATGACAAGATGTGTAGACATAAACGTGTAGGTACATCACAGGTACTGTAGAACAGTCATCATTATATCGACATAGTCAGCAGCACAACATTTGACAGCAGACAGCATAATAATGGTGAATCAAATCATGGGCTTCAATGCATCATAATCGACTGTAGATGTATTCAGGTGTGGAAACCATCATCCTTTTCTATAACAGCCGATATATATATATATATATATATATATATATATATATATATATATATATATATATATATATATATATATATATATATATATATGTAGGAGATTAAATTCCTTCTCCTTCTCTGACCTCCAGCAAGACAGGCATGACTTCTGGAGTATCAAGTAATGTCCTCTAATTTCCTTTAATAACAATGGTATAAAACCTAAACTGACGTGGAACCGCCAGAGCAGTAAAGTCCAACAAGCAGATAGCCTTTAGGACATGCATCAACCTGATGCATAACAACATGGTGATTCGTGAGTTGGAAACTTCTCATAACGTAGACTCTTTCCCGCACAGGGAAAGTTGACAACTAGGCACAAAATGTCAATCATGATAAATAGCGACAATGATAATCAATGTAGAGCAATTACCTTCTCTTCAGGAATAAATACACAACGCACTCGCCTCCAGGCGCTTTGAATCACAAAGGGAAATATCATCTGAGATAAACACTATAGATGACTTCCATTTCCTGAACAATATGATAATGACAGACTCTGAAAACGTGTCTATCTCTCTCGACAAAATCTGTGACACTACCGGGCGGAAGCTTGTACAAAAACCCACAACCAAAAAACCAGACATGCGCAGAAACGTTCGATTTGAATACCATTCACACAACCCCGAAGCTATGGGCATATTCTAAGAACGACACTTAAAATCGAGCCTTATAAGGATAGGAACTAACTATCGACGCAGGTTGCCAAACGTTTACAAGAAAAGTGGGCCTGAGCGCTCCATAAATGGACATGACCCAAGATCGGTCAAACCACAACCGAAGGGCATAAGAACAGGTAACCACTTAAAGTAAAAAGTAACTTCAATTCCAAGAGTTATATACCTTGCATTAGAAAAATTGAGTACACAAATACCAAAGCAAAATTATTATGTGTAACATATTACCACAAGCTCCCAATTAAAAAAAATGAAACATTTTTTTTTTAAACATCCACGAGCAAGCTAAAAGCGGCTCAAACGCACGAATTATGCGCGGATAAATAGACAAACTGCCTAACATGAGGCTAAATCGACACATAGAGTGACAGGTGAGAATATATCTCAGCAGAGAAAATCTGTCTCAAAATATATACATATATCGGGGAGGTGCCACCAACCACACATCACATTGCTGGTCACGTTAGCATGTAAACATAATATACATATATTGTATGCAAGTGTAATAATAATCATTATCAAAATAGCGGTGTCATTATCCTAGCACCGCTTCAAAATGATGTACACATGTGATAGTAAATATTACATTACCTAAACATGTAATAATATTATAATGCAATACATAATGAAATACGTTGACGATACATGAAGATCCAGGTCAATGACAAAAGGACACATCTTCTGTCGTTCCAACGGTAAGTATAGACTTCACAACTCTTCATGCTTGACAACAGTAAGGTAACTTCTCAGATCATCAATGACATGCTGAGAAAATACAATCAATATAATCCTATTTAACAACCATTAAGTTTCATAATATACAATACATTTTTATTAATAATTGTGGCCGAGTGAACTTTCGGCCCTTATATTGCCTACTCAGCCTTCTTCTGTTATATTAACGATGGTAACAGAAGAAGATGATAACAAAGCACATTAATATGAGTTCACATAAAGTGAGAGCAGATGTGCTAATGTATGATTATAATATAGGTGTGTTATGGATCTGTAATATATCTGAAAATATAGGACAGAAGTATTAGTCGGAATCATGTGGGCATCTAGACAGAATGTCAGCCATCACATTATCCGAACCACGGATAGCACGTACCGTGAAGTGAAAAGGTTGAAGAGCAATTGCATATCGAGTAGACCTCGAGTTCTTCAAATTCTTACTCTGTATAGCCGTAAGAGCTTTCTGGTCGGTTTCTACTATGAAATGTGCGCCTAGAACGAATCTTTGTAGTTTGAGAATTGACCAGACCATGGCCAACAGTTCACGGTCTAAAACCGAGTAATTCCTTTCTGCAGCATTAAGTTTTCTGGAGATATACATTACAGGATGCAGAGTTCCAGAGTACTCTTGCATTAGTGCAGCTCCAATCCCAGTGGATGAAGCGTCACTACGAAGAAAAAATGTCTTATCTTTAGTAGGTAACACTAGAATAGGTGGTGTTGAAAACATAGTTTTGATCTTATCTAGCGAGGATTGGCATTCCTGAGACCAGTGAACCATATTAGGAGACCCTTTCTTTAGCAGTGTAGAAAGAGGTGCCATGATAGTGGATAGATTCGGAGTGAATCGTCCATAAAATTGTATAAGACCTAAGAGACTTCGCACTTGCTTTTTAGTCTTAGGAATAGAGATGTTAAGTATCTTAGTGATATTATGGTCCTCTGTCTTTAGGAAACCATGACCAACTCGATGGCCTAGGAAAGAGATTTCGCAAAAAAAAATGCAGGCTTTAGAGGGTTTCGCTGTCAGGTTATGCTAGCGTAAAGTAGACAGTAATTCATTTAACCCCGAATAGTGATCTTCCCAAATATCGCTGAAAAGACAGATGTCGTCTAGGTATGCAATGACATCTGACCGGTAAGATAAGATTCGACGCATCATGCGTACGAATGTAGCTGGTGCGTTGATAAGGCCGAAAGGCATGAAATTCCATTGAAAAAGGCCTCTAGGTGTAGAAAAAGCAGTAAAAGGTTTGGCGCGTTCAGATAAAGGAACTTGCCAATATCCTTTAGACAAATCTAGTTTAGTGAAAAAATGAGATTTAGAAAGCCTAGTAAGCAGCTCTTCTAGTAAAGGCATAGGTTCAGCATCGAACTTCGTAACTTGATTCAATTTGCAATAGTCAACGCAAAGACGTATGTTATTGTCTTTTTTCCGAACAATAACCATCGGCGAAGAATATGCAGAAGTGGATGGTTCAATTATTTTTAAATCTATCATCTCATCCAAATAGTTCTCAACCTGTGCTTGAAAATGTATAGGAATAGGATAAGGTCTGACTCTAATAGGAGTATGGTCAGTTAGAACAATGTCATGTTCAATGACATGAGTTTGTCCAGGGATGTCAGTGAGGACATCCTGAAATGTTTGTAACATAACCGAAACTTGTCGCTGTTCTCCTAGAGATAAATCAGGAGAAACAGTAACATTTTTCCGTGATTCACTAGAATGAAGTGGAATCATCGGAAGAGGAAGATTTACATCCTAAAAACTTGTTTCCTCATCCTGTATTACAAACAGTAATGAGTAATGACCATGTTGGTCTGGAGAATCGTCCGTTGCCTGGAAAATAGGCTGTAAATAATCAGAACGTTCATGGAATTCTGTAAGCATGTTGATGTGGAAGGTTTTATGTTTCCCGTCAATATCGACAATATAGTCAACATCTGAAATTTTCGATATTATATCATACGGACCTTTCCAAGAAATAAGAAGTCTGTTTTCCCTACAAAGTAGCAAAACAAATGCTTTGTCACCAGGACAAAGTTGTCGTAAGGTTTTTTTCTTATTGGCAAATTGCCTTGCCTTCTGTTTAGCAAATTCAGAAGAAGTTGCCAATTTGCATGCTTCGATAATCTTTTGTCTTAGCGCGATGACATATTCGTAAGAGGATTTTGTGTCATCGGTAATATTATCAGCGGTTATGAGATCATGAAGCAAAGACATAAGACCGCGCGGTCGCGCGCCAAAGACAAGTTCAAAGGGAGAAAATCCCGTATGTTCATTGGGGACCTCTCTGTAAGCGAAGATGGCTGCAGGTAAACCCCTGTCCCAATCTTGAGGATGATCCTCAGTTATTTTCCCTAATAAGTTTTTGAGTGTTCTATTTAGGCGTTCGACCATCCCATTAGACATTGGATGATAGATACTACTCAAAGATCTCTCTATCTGTAGAGTAGACATCACTTGAGACATGGTATCCGATATTAGTTGGGTGCCATGATCTGATAATATTTCTCCGGGGAATCCCAGACGAGAAAATATTAGCCAAATAGCGTTTGCAACATCGGCAGTGGAAATGCTCTTCAGAGGTATAGCCTCTGGCCAACGTGTGCACATGTCCACACACGTTAAGATAAACTGATGTCCTCTGGCAGATTTGATATTAAACGGACCAATAATGTCTATTGCCATTTTCTGAAACGGCCTAATAGGAATGTCTGCAGCCTGAATAGGTGCAGCATGGCGTGGACCTTTGGATTTGACCTCTTGACATACTTTACAAGATCGAAAATAAATCCGTATGTCTTTGTTTACAAATGGCCAAAAGAAAGCCGCAAGAACTCTAGACTTCGAACGGGAAAAACCCATATGTCCAGCATACTGAGAGTCGTGAGCGTGCTGCAAAGCTTTAACTCTCAAATTCTTGGGCACCAGAATCTGAGAATGACTTGACTTAGTGGAGTCTTGAACCATACGTACAAGTACGCCATTCTTCATTGTAATCCAAGATTTACGATTTGTATCTTTATTCGGATCACCTTTTGTTGCAAGAGTGAAGAATTTCTTTAGAGTCGGATCATCTTCTTGCTGTTTTATAAACGAGTCACTAGAAATTACCAAGGGATCATCTTGGTTATGCACTTCATTATCTTCAGTAGATGAAGTTTGAGGCATATTAAGACCTTGAGCTCTAGTGACTACAGCATTAGCAATTTGCATATTTTGTTTTTTCCCAAACGGAAATTTGTTACGGAGTGCATTCTTTGACTCCGTGAATAAGACCGATGATAAGATCAGCGATCGGATTCGGCAGAAGACATGTGTGTACATCTCCTGTAAAGAAAGGAGTAGCAATCCTAATGATAGCAGTAGAGTATTTCTCTAAGGTGCCGCAATATGTTACACATTTGACTACTTTTCCCGTGGCACGAGAAGGATCTACGAGTGACTGTCTAACACCAATTGTGGTGCACCCAGAATCAAAAAGAACTGAGACTGGATTGTCATTTACTAAACCTTTGTGTAAGACAAGAGAACCTCTTCCATCATGCGCTACTGACGCAGGAAGAGCGGGAAGAGGATGGCCACAACGTAAAGTGGACACCGTAGTTGGTTCAAATAATGTTTTGCATTGGGGCACTGAGATGCTCTCCCAAAATCAAAAGCGGAACATGCCATATTATTAGCTTCATTATTATCTTTAATCTGTTTATAGGCTTCATGTGACTCTTGCTGTGCAGAGTTTGCCTGATAATGTGATTTATGTTTTTTGTATTGTGATCTACCTCGATTATTATTGCCTCTATAATCATTATTGTATCCTCTATTGTAACCCCTATTTGGGTTTGAGTCATAGTTCTCATGGTTACCATTATCATATTCATTATAATGAGTATCTCTATACTTATGATCTTGTTGTCTCCATGACGGATAACTTGGATAGTTTCTATACTGACTTCCTCTGCGGAAATTCCTATAATTGTGACCACCCCTGAATCGAGGGCTGTCGGCTCGTCTCCAGTTCTTCGCAGAAGAACCCTGAAATGATTGGTTACCTTGGTTTTGATAACTATTATATTTACCCTTTTTATCAAACCTGTTTTGTGGTCCCTGAAATTTGTGTGAGTAATTAGGGTTGTATGGTGTTGCTGAAGCAACTGGCATTCCTTCCTTAACCTTAGCATTGCTAAAAGCTACGTCCGGATGTGCAGTGACGTATTGGGTACAATATTCTTCCATTTCTTTTAGTGTCTTGGGTTTACGCTCATGTAGGAATTCAAGGAATGGTTTATTTACACTTGACATAATCTTGTCTCTGAGCAACAAGTCCATAAGAGCTTCATATGTCTTTTCGGTTTTGGACAATTCAATCCAACGATTAAATGTAAGACGTGTCCTTGCAATGAATTCTGAGAATTCTACCCCTGATTCAAGTACCATTTTCTTAAACAAAAGACGGTAACCTTCCTCTGTTAATTGATTTTTTTTAACAAGGCTGCTCTGATAACTTCATAATTATTCTGGTCAGCCTCTTCTACCAAGCTTAAACTAGTCAGAGTGTCACCTTTCAGTATCTCCGATAACTGATTAGCATATTGTGATCTATCCACATTATGATTTCGACAAGAACGTTCAAATCTATCTAGCCAAACTGTTATATCGTCACTGGATGGATTAAATGCTGGTAGCTTGATCTTGTAAATAAAAGGTTTAACATTACCACCAGATGACTGATTAATATTACCCATATTTGTCAATTTCAACTTTTCTAACTCAAATGCTAAAAGTTTTTCCTGATGTTCATGTTCCATCTTTGTTTTTCTCTCGTCAGCTTCTCTATTTAATCTCTTTTGCTCAGCTTCAGCTTCTCTTTCTAATCTTTTTTTGTTCAGCTTCTCTTTCTAATCTTTTTTGTTCAGCTTCTCTATTTTGTTTTTCCGTTTCCATTTGGAATCTCTTTTCGTCCACTTGCATCTGCAATTTCTTTTGTTCAAATTCTAATTCCAATCTTCTATCATCAGCTTTTTGTTTTTTCTCTTTAGCCTTCAGTTTATCAATTTCCAACTTTTGTGCTTTTTCATATTGAGCAGTTGCATATTCCTCCAATTTATCACCTGTCTTTCCAAGGGATTTACCCTGCTTAATAAAATAATCAAGTGTAGACATATTGTTTAATATTATGAGTCACAAAACCTGAAATAATTAACAATCTTATTTCAATCTTAATAGTAACAAGTCTTAAATCAAGCACTTGAATAATCACACCACATTATATTATCCCAATCTCTGTGGGAAACAAGTCTATGTCCAAGAGCTTGTATATGATCCCTTATAGAAATATTATCAGTCAATTCTTTATCATAGGTGCACTTCCCATTCAATAGTGCATGACACTATTCATCATTTATTTATCATCAGTGTATTAATAATAGTGCATCAGTATAATCCATTAATTAATTACCATAAGTGTAACTAATAACAATGTAAACAAAATCACAGTGTAAACAAAATTACAATGTAAACAATAACGATGTAAACAATAACAAAGATCAGAAACAATACGAAAACATTCGCTGGAATCAACTAAAGATACAGCGAAAAATAAGGAAAATATCACAAAAAATTTGATGATATCTGCGAGAAAATTAAACAAAACACATGACACCACAGTGTATAAATATAAATGGTGTATAAAACTTAACAATAGAAAAGAGGAGACATACAAGTACAAACAAATCAAAACAAAACTAAAGAAAGCGAAAAATAACGAAAAATAAACTGCACACGTCCTCACAACTAAACAAATATAGCAACAGATTGTCGCTAGCAGATTTTTAATTAAGAAAACCGCACCTACAGAACACTAATACAAGACCTCTATCACGTGGTATATCTTATATTAGTCACACACCCAACCTCCCACTGAAATGTAAACATATAAATAAATAACATATAATTATATAACATATAACAATATGAGAAGAAACAGAAGGCTCAGCAGAAGTATAAGGGCACAGTTCACAAACAAAACAGGCCACTTATCTTTAGCAGATCCAATCGTCAGCACAGCAAACCAAATGGTAATCAGCATCCTAAGGATAGAAGATCCAACGTTGATCGTACATCTGAAATTGCATCAAAACTGCCACGACGATGGTACTTGAGCTTCTGAACAATGTAACGGTAATGTAGATACGGTACTTGGATTTCTCAATACCAGAATGCGATCCAATTCGGGACTTGGCCTTCTCAGTACAAGAACTCGTAACAATACGGAACTTGGTCTTAAAGATAGCAGCAAGTCGATTCAACTGGAAACGTATGTCGCAACGCCGGGTACTGTCATTTCACTAGCATAAGTACTGCTATGCTGAAGTATCATTTCTTGAAGTTGAAGAATGAATGTTGAATGTAGTGGGTAAGGGACCCCGTATGTGCTGGCTACCAGACGAAAACCAGCTTATGGCCCCCAAATGTAGAAGGTGTACAATAATTCTCTCCAAGATGCTTAGAAGGTAGAAATTCTGGCACTTGAATTGTAAAGTATCACCACTAGACACCAGAGATGATGAAGGCGGAGAAGTATGGTGTCTTTGGTCTGGTTTGTGTATATGATGTAGATGTGAAGTCAAACAGGTGGCAGTAAAGGTAGAGTCCCCACAGGACGTCACATAAACTCACGACGTAGAAAGTCACTGAACGTTGTAACTGCTAGTGACGTTTCCATCATTTATTGGGACGCCACAATGACAAGATGTGTAGACATAAACGTGTAGGTACATCACAGGTACTGTAGAACAGTCATCATTATATCGACATAGTCAGCACAACATTTGACAGCAGACAGCATAATAATGGTGAATCAAATCATGGGCTTCAATGCATCATAATCGACTGTAGATGTATTCAGGTGTGGAAACCATCATCCTTTTCTATAACAGCCGATATATATATATATATATATATATATATATATATATATATATATATATATATATATATATATATATATATATATAAATGTAGGAGATTAAATTCCTTCTCCTTCTCTGACCTCCAGCAAGACAGGCATGACTTCTGGAGTATCAAGTAATGTCCTCTAATTTCCTTTAATAACAATGGTATAAAACCTAAACTGACGTGGAACCGCCAGAGCAGTAAAGTCCAACAAGCAGATAGCCTTTAGGACATGCATCAACCCGATGCATAACAACATGGTGATTCGTGAGTTGGAAACTTCTCATAACGTAGACTCTTTCCCGCCCAGGGAAACATGACAACTAGGCACAAAATGTCAATCATGAAAGTTAGAGACAATGATAATCAATGTAGAGCAATTACCTTCTCTTCAGGAATAAATACACAACGCACTCGCCTCCAGGCGCTTTGAATCACAAAGGGAAATATCATCTGAGATGAACACTATAGAGGACTTCCATTTCCCGAACAATATGATCATGACAGACGCTGAAAACGCGTCTATCTCTCTCGACAGAATCTGTGACATTACCGGACGGAAGCTTGTACAAAAACCCACAACCAAAAAACCAGACATGCGCAGAAACGTTCGATTTGAATACCATTCACACAACCCCGAAGCTATGGGCATATTCTAAGAACGACACTTAAAATCGAGCCTTATAAGGATAGGAACTAACTATCGACGCAGGTTGCCAAACGTTTACAAGAAAAGTTGGCCTGAGCGCTCCATAAATGGACATGACCCAAGATCGGTCAAACCACAACCGAAGGGCATAAGAACAGGTAACCACTTAAAGTAAAAAGTAACTTCAATTCCAAGAGTTATATACCTTGCATTAGAAAAATTGAGTACACAGATACCAAAGCAAAATTCCTATGTGTAACAGTAGTCAGATGGGGTCCTCATGTGGATGATGAAAGATAACTGGTTGATTGAGTCAATCCCGGACACACCACGGACTTTCTCGCCCCTTTTAACCTTGCTAACAACAGGGCAGTTATGAGACTTTATTTTTTGTTTGTTTGTTGTTTGTATTTGTTTTTTTAATTTTAATTTTTTTTTTTTTTGAAGTATAAACATTTACACAGTTTTAAAGTTTTGATTTACTCTATTTGGACTGAGTAGAGAGGGAGAAAGATACAATATTTGGATATCGGAAATCAAATTGTATTATCTTGAATTTAGTACATTATATATCCTAATTAAAACTCATCAAGGGTTAAACGGGATACAAATGTCTTAAAAAAAAGCTTATACCACATTCCGCAATCATGTATTTTAATTTTGTTGTAAATCCTGGTAGTTAAAAGATATTGTTCTACAAGTAGTCTATTTAAATATGTGAATTTTTAAATTTATTTCTCATACATGCACTGATTCAAATAATTGTACTGCTTCAGTTTATTCACACCATTCAGACCTGGTTGGTAAAAATGTTAGCTTTTTTTTTTTTTTTAAATTCAGAATATTCCACGAGATATTTTTGGTATGTAACGCGATATTTTCCAACAATTATTCGTGAACCAGATATGCCCGACAACACACAAACGATGTTCCTTGTTGCCAAAAGAGAACGCCGACTTGTCCCATCTGGCAGACAATCTCAGTCAAGCAAAGCCAAGCCAGGTTGCCATAAAAATCAAAGGCCTGATAGACTCATGAACAATAAATAACACCTTGTTCTGGGGATTAGGTCAAGATGGCGATAAGCAGGGTTGTTTTGTTTCTGCTCATTTTTCTTTGAAATAAATGAAATCTAATGAAGACAACGTTTGCAACAATGTCCGAACTGACTTCTGACCAGTTTCCCTAACGTACCAAAAGAAATAGTTTTTGCTGTCTTATCTCAAGCAAAGAATATGTGTGGACACGGCGGAATCTGCCACTGCCTTGTTCAGTTTACTTACTTACTTACTTAGTCGTTCCCTTTCTACCGTGAGGTGTAGAGATTTGGAAGAGAGAGCGCCAGACTATTCTATCAGAGAGTATCTTCTCCATATCTTCCTATAACTCCACCCCATCTAGCATGGTCATTTCCAACTCTGGCATTGAAATCTCCGAGCATGATAATTTCATCTAGGCAGTCATCCACTGTCCTTTGAAGCAGCTCGAAGAATTCCTCCTTGACCTCTGCTCTCTCATCTTCATTTGGCCCATACACTATGACCAGGTTGACTATGGTTTCTCCTTCTTTTAGTTTTACAACCATAATGCGCTCCGAGACAAAGTTCCATCCCTTGATACTATCTTTCTGGTTTTTGGCCACAATGCAACCCACGCCCCCTTTAGCTCTTTCAGATGTGGGTACACCACTGTATAGCAGAGTGTTGCCATCGAGATCCATGACTCCTTGTCCCTTTTTCTTTGTTTCGGTAATAGCCAGGATTTCTAGTTTTGCTTTCCTCATCTCTTCCATCAGCTCCTCTTCTTTCCCATTTATACTTCTTGTGTTCAATGTTCCATAAGTCGTAGTCCGTAGTCCGTTCCACTTCGTCGCCTTTAGAATCAGTCCGGTTTTCTCTCTTATATTGCTTGTAATCATAGTTTAAGACAAACAGGTGATTGGCCTGTTGTGCCTTTGCATGGTGGAGGGGCTGCCTCCTTACGGCCTCCATGCAGGCCGCCCTCCTCCTTTTTCATCCGGGCTTGGGACCGGCATAGGCAGAGTTTTGTTCAGTTTACTCGTACATTAACTCCATTTTGCTCGGGTAACATTTAAAACAAGTAACATTTTAAATGTTTTCCTACGTTTGACACATAAACATTTCTTTCATCTTTACCTGTGCACAGTTCATCAGTGCTCCATTCTTGATAACTTTCACCCGGACAGAGTAATCGCAGACCACCGTATACACATAAATAGATAAAGTAAATCAGAGTTTTATTAATGGTATAGGTCGGTACGGTATAATGACATCTCTAAACAATTAAGAACTAGATTTCACTCTGTTATTATTCTTATTTTCAGACTATTCAATTTTAAATTTACACTTGAGTATAACATTATTACTCAAATATAAGTGCTATAAAATTATGTGCTTATTATAGCATTACGCTGTTTAAAAACGCAACCCTTTATTTTGATATGATATTGTAAAACCATACTTTCGCTCTTATATGCAAACCAGCACTTTTTTAAAATAGCAAAATAAATCAACCAACATATCAATCAATCAATCAACTAACGAACCAATCAATACTGTTATCTCCTCAAGTAGCATAGACCTTAAACAAACTCTACCAAGTGCTATTGTCACGTGTCATCAGCTCCAGGGTTGTCCATGTCATCCTCATCATTTTCATTTCTGCCTCACGTTCTCTTCTCCGTGGGTTTTTTTTAATAATTTTAATTTTGTCGGCTTCTGCCTCTCTTACCCTGGGGATTCCAGAACAAAGAGCTACCCTGTAAGGCTATCAACAGGTTTCCTCAATGTTTGACCTATCCGTCGCCAGCGTCTTCTGTTCACATCTTGTTTCCCTTGCACTTGTTTCGTTCTTGTCGTCAGTTCGACGTTGGTGAACATGTCGCCCAATATCAAACCTTTTATTCTACACAAGCACCAATTTATGAAAGTCTGTAGCTGTTTGGTTGTTGTTGTGATTTTTTTTTCTTTTGTTCTCTGTGTTTCAGAGCCCCGTTGGCTTGACATTTAAGATGAAGGCTCAAAAAAAGAACCCTTTTATATGTCATTTAAAAAAAAAAAACTTATCAAACAAACAAATATTGTGAACGAATGGCAGTAAATCAAAGCTACTTTAAGGAGATTTTTAAAAGTAAAAGAAAAAAAGCAAGCAAGAAAGAAAGAAAGTAGACAGCTTTTGTGGACATCTGTCAAAGAAGCTTGAAGAAATTCTTAAATGGCGAGAAGTTAGAAGAACAAGATAAGTAACTCAATGCGTTAGTAAAGATTAATCACCATATTACTAATTGTCCCAGTGAAATGTCCTGTAAAGTCCAATGAGAAAAAATCCACAAATTTTTGGAAAAATATTGAAAAATACGCGTATTGCATCGTGGTAAACTAAAGTGAACACCCATTACAAGAAAATTCAAATCTTGCAATGTGCTCGTAAGGCATTTTTTGGGGAAAAAAGAGGGAAACGGCGCATTGCACAGTGAAAGCTAATTTGAACATCGATGTAAAAACCTTTAAATTTTATTTCGTGGTGTTGAGACCATTGACCATAAGTCATGACAAGTTTAACTACAAAGATCAAGTTAAGTTGAAATGGAATGGGAAAGAATAAAATGGCTACATGAGAATTAATGACGTCATCAGGACATGCAGCAGGTAAAATCACAACATAATTATCATACACACCACCCCAGCCCCCCCAATATTTTGGCAGGTTACTTCCTTATAAAGACATAATTTAAATAAACATCAACATAACTGACAGGATCAAACTATAAAAATGTATGTAACAAGGAACTGAGATTTTATTAAGTCAACCTTTGAGGAACCAGAGGACGTATGATGTGATCTGAGGGTCGATCTCCGTAACTCATATAACAATGCCTGTTCTTCTTCTTTGAGCCTTATGGTTAAAGTTCATCTGTGGATGAAAGTGAGAAGGTCAAAGGTTTGAAACCCGTGCATGCCTTTAACACCCAATCTCCGTAACTCATATAACAATGCCTGTTCTTCTTCTTTGAGCCTTATGGTTAAAGTTCATCTGTGGATGAAAGTGAGAAGGTCAAAGGTTTGAAACCCGTGCATGCCTTTAACACCCACCCCCAATCCCCTCTTTACGTCCATAAAGTTAAAAAAAAAACAGTTAGTCTTACAGCAAATACTGGCGTAAGGAAGTGAAATGTTATAGAATTTACTATTCTTGGTTTAGCTTGATGAGGTTGTGTAACCAGTTCTCTTCCTCGTTTTCGTTGCCTTCCCTAACTCAAAAGCAGAGTCACTTACCATTTTACAGCTGGGTAAACTGAAAATTTGACAGCTGAAATATTTTGACCATGAAATAAGCTAATACTGAAGGAAGAGTTGAAGGCAAGCGTGCAAGAGGAAGACAGCGCTATATGTCGGAGATTACATCAAGAGATGGACATGAAAGTGTCTATCAGCGCGCACCATCAAGATAAGAGACAGATGTTGATGGAGATCTTTCTTTACTAACGATTATGTCCATATTGTGATAAGGAGAGTTGTCTATCCGCTCATATTTTCTTTGAAATAAATGAAATGTAACGAATACAACGTTTGCAACATTAACCGAGGACTAACTTTGACGAGTCTCGGTGTCTCTCGCCGGGTACGTAACAAAAGTTATTGTTTCAAGTCTTATCTCAAGTATACAAAAATGTGGGGCCTCATCGGTGTCTAACGCGGCATTGTTATTGATCAACTGATATATGTATATCAATTTTCCTGGTGCACCATTTTCAATCATCCAACGTTTGATAATTAAAGTTTTTATTGTTTTCTTCACCTTTGCACTGTTCACCAGTTCTTCATTTTGTGATAACTATCACCTGGACAGAGTACAATAGACCACCACATCATCATCATCATTCATTTCCGTAACTCATAGAACATAGGGCAGAAACAGTTGCTCTCCATCGATTTCTATTCTGGGCTGTCTTTTTCAGCTGTGCCCAAGTCATTCCAATTTCCTTAGCTTCCTTTTCCACTGTTCTTCTCCAAGTTCTCCTTGGCTTCCCCACTCATCTTTTCCCTTGTGGGTTCCAGTCAAGGGCACCTCTGGCTATGCTTGATTGTTCTCTTCTGAGTGTATGCCTATCTACCACTACCTTCTTTCCTTAATTTCCATTTGTATTGGCTGTTGCCCGCATCTTTTCCTTAGCTCTACATTTGCTATTACATCTGGCCATCTTTTACGGAGGATCCGTCGGAGACATCTATTTACAAATGTCTGTAGCTTGGAGGTGATACCCTTTGAGACATGCCATGTCTCTGAGCCATACAGCAAGACTGACTTTACATTTGTGTTAAAGATTCTAATTTTGTTCTCTCTGGATATAGCTGAGGAGTCCCATATTGGTCGAAGGGCATTAAAAGCGCATCTGGCTTTATTTATTGTAGAATAGACGTCCTCATCGGTTCCCCAATCTTTGTCAATGTAACTCCCCAGATATATAACGCTTTCTACTTCTTCAGTAACTTGACCATTGATCTTTATCGAGTCCATATGCCTATTATGTTTGTTTTGTTTTTGTTTTGTTTTTTGTTATGTTTTTTGTTTGTTTTTTCCCTCCATGTTTTAGAGCCAGACGATAGTAATGACTTGACATTTATTTGAAGATTAAAAGAAAGAAGAAAAAATATTTTATAAGCTATTAAAAAAAAAAAAAAACACTTATCAAGCAAAGAAATATCGTAAATGTATGACAGTGAAACACAGCTACTAAAGAAGAGTTTATAATTTTTAAAAAAATGCTATTGTGGTCATCTGTCAAAGAGGTTTAAAGAAATTCTTGATTGGCGAGTCGTTAGAAGAATAAGATAAAGGTAAAGGATCCCGTTACACGCCCATTGAAGCATAATGGGAATATGATGTTAGGCCCAGATTTTCTTACCATTGGCACACTAGGGGTGATGTAGTCAGCATCACGACGGCCGCCTTAACCTTCCCAGAGTTGCTCTGGTACCCAATTTTTGAGGCTGGGTAGACCCCGTAACCGTTTGCGGTCTAAAAAATCCCACCTCAACTGGGGATCGAACCATGGACCACCGAGCTAGGAAGCCAGTGCACTAACCACTGTGCTACCACGGCTCCTAAGATGAGTAATTCACTACGTTCGTAAAGACGAATCACTATGTTACTACTCGTAATTATCTGAGTGAAACGCACTATATAGTACAATTATTAAAATCATGTCACTTTTCGTTAAAATATGGACAAGGCACGCTGTTCACCGTGAAGAATATTGAACAACAATTATAAGATAGCGAGTACCGTACCTTGCAATATTTTCTTTGTGTATTTTGGGGGGAAATAGGGAAACGGCGCACACAGCACAGTGAAAGCTACGTGGAAAATCATGAAAAAGCTCTCAAGTCTATCAATATTTTTACATGGTGTTCTGACCAGTGACCTCAAGTCATGATAAGTTTGACTAGAAAGATCCAATGAAGTTGAAGGGGAATGGAGAGGAATAAAATAATGCCATCATCAGCAGAAAAATCACGACGCAATTATTTCTCGCCATGTTTTGGCGGGTAACTTCCTCGTAAAGACATAATTTGAGAAGAACACAATAGAAATGACAGGATCAAACTATAAAATCCGTGAAACAAGGAACTGAGATTTTACAAGTCAACCATTGGAGAGCAGGAAGACGTATGATGATCTGAGGGTTGATCTCCGTAAATCATATTCCAACGTCTCTTCTTCTCTGAGCCTAATGGTTAAAATTCATATTTGAAATAAAATTAGATGGTCAGAGGTCTGAAACCCATGCATGCCTTTGGCTCCCCCCCCCCCCTTCCCCCCCCGACTTCATATCTGTAAAGTTAAATTAGTCCCATAGGAAATACTGCCGTAGGGGAATGGAATATCATAGACTTCGCTATACTAGGTTCAGCTTGATGAGGTGAGGTGATCAGTTCCCTTCCTCGCTGCCTTTGCCTTCATTACCTGAAAAGCTTAGTCAATTATCCTTTTACAGCAGAGTAGACTGAAAATTGGACATCCACAAGTTTTAATCTATTTTGGCCATCTAAAAAGATAAAACATCTTACTGGAGACCATAACAGACAGAAGAGTTGAAGGCAAACGTGCAAGAAAAAGACTATACGTGGGAAGATAACATCAAGAGATGGACATGAAAGAGTATCAGAGTGCTTCATCAAGACAAGAGAAAGAAGACGTTGGAGATCCATTGCAGTGGACTTTGATATGGAGATGGTAGTGGCTGATGAGACTGGAGCATGATACTACTAGATTTCTATCTCGGAACACGGTAACTTTACCACCGATAGACAAGCGCCCGTACGGCTTAACCTATCAAATGCTCATTTGACATTACATTTCCATAATTTCCCATCATTCTTCTATCCATTATGAAAATGCTTCCTAGTAGAAATAAAGTCTGATTTGCTTGATTAAGGTACTTTAGACACCTTCATTTCTGCTGTCCTGCAGTGCATCTGTTTCAGACTTGCTGACCTTCAAACTGCATCTCTCACACGTTGTATTGAATAGTAAGAGCCTCCTTTAGTCATAACCGACTAAGAGAATGATGCACTCTTGAGGTGATAGCCCTCAGCTGCATTTTTGTATTGAGTGCATTGATGTGTTTTTGTATTGAGTGCATTGATGTGTTTTTGACATTTTTAACATCTCTGTTATATATTTCTTTTTCCTTAACCAGCGGCACTTGGGCTTTCAGCCCATTGGCCCAATGACATGTCATTGCGAGACTGGGAGCCTGTGGACTTTCCTTCCAACCCGGTCAGGAGCTTCGCTCCTTCCCATCCACTGAGGGTTTATCTCAGGAGCCGTTCAGGTTATTCAGCCAAAATCCCTGTCGTTGACACTCCTTCAAATGCTGACGCCCGGGTTTGAACCTTGAATACCTGGTCGCCAGCGCAACGTTGTAACCATTACACCAGTGCGGCTCCCTATCTCTGTTATATAAGTATAGTAGTAGTAGTAATACCCCATTCAGTCGTTACTGACTATGTGAATGCGCCCCTGAGGTGATAGCCCGCAGCTGTTTTTTTTTTCCTGAAGTTTCTTTCGGTGAGTTCTTGTCTCTTCTGCTTGATGCTAGAGCTTCTTTTCACCCAATCTGAGGTGGCGCCGTAGGGAGCATCGTCACTTGGTGCAATCGGAGACTTCATACTTCCAGGTTGCTAGATTTATGTCAAATATCTTCATGTCTCTCTTACACACATCTTTGAACCTCAGCTGCGGTCGCTCGACTATTCTTTTGTCATCTATCAATTGCCCGTATATACATATCTTTGGGGATGCGACCATCTTCCATGCGGCTTACATGACCAAGTCTGCGCTGTCTAAGCAGTGTATACATGCTTTGAAGGCCAGCAAGTGACAGAACTTCGACATTTATCACTTTGTCCTTCCATGAAAAACCAAGATAACGAACGAACGAACGAACTTTATTTTCAAAGGGTTAAGAATTGGGCACGCAGGCCCGTCTTACATTCTGCCCTTCTTCTCTCTGTCATCTTACATACCGTATCCTTTCAATAGCAAATGTATTTTTAGCATTATTTAAGCATACAACATTATCGAGGTAAAATAATAATATACATTTGTAACATCCAGACATAATCAAATTTAAGGAACAAAAAAACCCCCCAAAAATGTATTAATTAAATAAGTTTAAAAAAATTAATACCTTAAAAAAACACAAAAGAAAAAAAGCAAAAAAGCACAAAAGTACAAACAAACACAATCTAAACCATTCATACAGTAAATTAGACATAATTTAGAACGTAGTCAGATTATGGTGGCATATAATAAGAACTCGTGACATTTTGGAAATCTGCTGAATGACCTGGGACTTCATGTGTTGTCAGCGCATGCGGGAAATGTTCCCACAGGTGAGCAGCTTTGAGTCCCAAGCAAATACTGCCACAGGGAGTAAATTGTTGACGCCTCCACTATACGAGATCCAGCTTTATGACACATGCTCCTTAGGGAGGTAAAGGGTATTAACTGATAGATGAGAATCGTACATATATGCCCGTCTTGCATTTTGCCCTTCCTCTTACTCATCTTTTATTGCTAGTTATCCAGACATTCTCCAACATACTTAAGGTATTAGTTCAATGGCGATGCAACATTATAAGTAATATAAAAGCATATATTTGCAGTATCTGATTACAATTAAGAAGTAGGGTATATTAAAATGAAAAACTAGATCATCAGACCCTCCATACAGTATATTAGATAATAATACGAAACATAATCCCTTAGGGTGGCATATAATCCGCACTCATAATGTATTTGAACAGTCTACGATTATAGATGGAAGGTAGTGAGCCTTCTTTTTAGCTTATCGTTGGTTGTCCATGTCTCGCTGCCATATAGAAGAGTGCTGGTGACGCAGGCCTTATTTAAGTGATATAATTGATTGAGTCTATAAATGTCAGGGTCGTTTCAGGTAATATATATCAAAGTTGTGTATAGTTTCATGAAAATGAATGTGACCAATATGGACAAATCGTAAAAGAGAACACAGGTAACAATAGAAACGTCGTGTTATTCCATAAAAAGGAAGATTCCTGTACAACAAACTGTCGTCGTTTGTGAAAGGATGAAAATTCTTCATTGCTTCTTAGAGCCGATCCATTCATATGGAAGTGAATTATGGACAATCCGTAAGAGAACACAGGCGGCAACAGATATGCCGAGTTATAAATTAATGTGAAGAATATCACTGACAGATGAAATCACAAATAAGGATGATTTGACAGAGGTCAATGGACAAAGGAAGGTTATTATTACATGTCAGAAATGCGTGCATTTGATTTTTAAATGAGTTACTTATTATGAGAACATGCGCATCATCATAGCGGGTAGAAGCTGGTATTGGAGTGGCCACATTCTCAGAACAGACCCTGACACAATCACCAGAACTGCTATGCTATGAACTCTAGAAGGAACGCGAAAGCAAGGACGGTCAAAAGCCATCTAGCGGAGAATGTGTAGGCAGAGATGTTAAGCATAAACCAGAGCTGGGGTACCAGAGGATGGCTGTAGACCGAGCAAAGCGGAAAAGTTTTTGCTGGCGTACATGACACCCTCAGGAACATTATAGAGCAGTGCTCAGAACGGCAAAGACAGCTGTACATTAATTTCGTTAATTCTGAAAAGGCTTTTGACAATATACATAGGGGCAGTTTATGGAAAATATTGAGGGCTTATGGAATTTCAAGCTGTATAGTGTCAATCATAAAAAGGCCCTATGCCAACGTTACGTGTAGCGTTGGGCAAAGCAAGCTAACCTTTAAGGCAGAAGAGGCAGCACTGAGAAATGAACAAAGCACAGTATACAAAATAACTAAATCATCAGCTGAAAACGAGGTGCAAACAATACTACATTAGTAAGAGATAAGCAACGAAATCTCATCATGACAGCAGAGGGACAGGAAACAAGATGGGTGGAGCATTTCAGAGAAACTCTGAACAAGGAACCACCAGAGACACAATTGAATGTTCCTGAGGCTGAAAATGATCTAGATGTTAATACAGACATTCCACGAACAGAAGAAATCATCACAGCAATCAAATGGTCAAAGGACAGAAAAGCTCCTGGTCATGATAACTTAAATGCAAAGCTATTTAAGACAGACCCTGAGATAGCAGCAGAACTATTAGAACCACTATTTGCACAGGTCTGGAAAACAGGGACAACACCAACGGAGTGGAACTGTAGCGAAAGTTTTCCTATTATGATGATAGTGGTAGAGCAGAAGTAGAATCTCTCTCCAGAAAGTATGAAGTTCCAGCGCCCGAGAAGTACACTGGTATCACAAGTGAGTTACAGCTGTGAATACTCTGAGCTGGACAATAGATTTAGGCTTCAGAAGTATAAGTTGCTACTTTCGCTATCGTAACCCTATGTGATAATATAATTAAATTTTGAAAAGGTAACTCAAAATTTTAACAGTTAAAGATTTAACAAGTCAAATGAGTACAATTATCCAATTTATTATGTACATCTATATATTCTTGTAATGAGAAATGGTTGTTGTAAGATGGTAAAATGTATGATTATTTACAGTTACAAATCAAATAAACAAGCTAAAAAGTCTTGGATTTATCTTCCACTGAACTTATAAAACAATTTTGTCACATTATCTCTTGCCATCTAGTTGTCATCATTAAACAGTCGTTTTAGAAACTGCTCACAGGATTTGTTGGATGGATACACATAAACTCAACTTTATCCACGTCTGCTCGAGGTTCCTCCGACACACTGGAGTACGGAAGACTTTCCTTCAGCCCGCCCTATAACTACGGGGGACTAAGGTGTTGAAGAGTGGTTGACCTCTAGGCTTCAGTGAGCTGGATCAACTTCTACAAGTCTTTAGTTTCTCGATCAGGAATGATCATAAACATTGATCATAAAAACCTGGAACAAAAGGTAATAGATGGCCATTTTGTTCCAACAATCTCACCACGCACAGCTGTTCATGATGCGACCATGTCTTCAGTGTTTGTATATAAATGAATGAATCATGGTAGTATGTTACAGAGATAGCATGATAAGATAATGTATACTGTGCAGAATTAACAATATACATGAATAAATCACATGTTATGATACATGGGTACGATATAACCTTTGCCTTCCACTTATGGATGTCAAGTCACTTATGTACTTGCTGGTATGTCGTAAGCTTCCAGGCAAGAACTAGCCATGATATATGTGGTTAACCAATTAATGGTTATGCTTCCTGACAATGCCGGTGAAGGTTATCTCTGGTTAGCGTCATTCCCTTTTTTTATTATATCTGCTACAATCAATCAGAAATAAAATCTGAAAAAAAATGATATTAGTAATACATATATTTTTAATAAACTTACATACCCTCTTAGGATTTATATATAAACAGATGTAACTGTCAGGAATATGCGACATATCTGTATAAACAGATGTAACTGTCAGGAATATGCGACATATCTGTATAAACAGATGTAACTGTCAGTAATATACGATATATCTGTATAAACAAATGTGACTGCCAGGAATATACGACATACCTGTATAACATATGTAACTGTCAAAAATATACGACATATCTGTATAAACAGATGTAGCTGGTAGGAAGAATATACGACATATCTGTATAAACAGATGTAGCTGGTTATAGGAATATACGACATATCTATATAAACAGATGTAACTGTCGGAAAGAATATACGACATATCTGTATAAACCGATGTAGCTGGTAGGAAGAATATACGACATATCTGTATAAACAGATGTAACTAATTTATCATGACTATCAAAGCCTTTCAGCTCCCTTAGGAATACAAGTCTTCAACAAATTGAAACCATTGGCCATCTGCTCCAGATTTGTCCATGTCATCTTTAACACTTTTATGGCTGTCTCCAGAAACTGGGATATGCTCTGACGTTTAACACAGGCATACAAAAAAGGTAATCCCAAAGCAAATACTGCCGTAGCGGAGTGAAGTGTTAGAGATGCCACTATACTAGGTTCAGCATCGAAAGGTGGGGATGACCAGTTCCTTTCCTTGCTGCCGTTTCCTTCCTAACTCGAGCAAAGTCAGGTACCCATTTACAGCTGGGTAGACTTGAGCGTGATGATACCGTGAATCTAACCCGGTACCTTTGCGGTGAAAGACCAACGCTCTAACCACTCTGCCAATCGGGTGCTCTAATAAATTAAAACGATACATGTATAAAGGCGAGGATGCTGTCCCTACCACTTCTTTACTACCTGATCCACTGTAAAAAGTATGAACAACAAAGGCTTGAATTAAAAACTTACTATAGAAATCACAATATAGACTTGACAAGTGATAAGGTTTTAAGTATAGATGCCCCAAGAGATGCCCAATCAATAGTTAAAAGATATATACATAAAACAAAGGAAAACATATAAAGTTAGTAACCAAAAACAACGAAAACAAAACTTACTAACTACTCATAGGACAAGGAAAGACAACAAAGTATGAAATAAAAAAATAAAGACAACTCAAAAAGAACAAATACTAATACATGGTAAAACCAAGTGTAAAGGACAATAGTTATCAAGAAACAATACAAAAGAGAAAATAAAATGGACAAATACTTCGTACTAATATAAATTGAAATCAGCAACTGCTAAAGACAATAGCTATTTAAATTGAATACAAAATTAAAAATAAAGCAACATTGAATACCCTAATTATAACCAAATCTTAGGTTAAACAGGGTAGACCAAGATGGTGGACGAGCAGAGGCAATAATGGTCAGCTGTTAAGTGCCCTCTCTCCATCCATCACCATTTTAAAAGAAAAAAAAACCCTTCCACTTATTACTTCTCCCTCACGCACCAACCCCCAACAAGTTCTGTCGTAAGCTTGTGGTCACGTCATCGAATTGCCCTTTTTTGTCATTTGTTGGCAGTATGACATGACCAGGTGGGACATGCCTGTTGCGTGCGATCGCCTGGACGCTTGACCAGTCAGTGGGAGGGATCATGTTTTTGTTTGCCAATTGTTTTCATGCTCGCGTTGCGTAGAAAATGATTGGCTTACAACTTCTACCTGTTTCTATTTTAAATAGGCAAGTGCAAACAAGATTTTGTTATTCTTGACTTTTTACCTTGCATCTAGCAGTACTTCGTTGCTTGTGAACAGTTCAAAAGTCGTACTTTGTGTAACTCACCGGTATTCTTTAGCAAAAGGATACAATCCAGCAATTTATTTGCAGTCTCATTTGTGTGGACACGAACTCAAGTTTTCACAGCGTCATTGCGATATCTACTGTCTGTAAGTATTCTAGCACCTTACTTTAACAAACCCACTTTAATGCCGTATACTCCGTATATTAACGATATCCGTGAGACATTTTATTCAATCAAGAAGCTAACTGTTAAATGTCTGATAGCAGTGGAGTGTACGGTTACATCTGATGATCGGATGTTCTCTTAGCTGCAAAAGTAAAAATTAACAAAATTTTGTAAAAGAAAGGGAGGATACATGGAATTTGTGATCAGTCTTAAGTCTGAACATATAAATAGACAATCTGTTTGTGTCGAATGACCCCTCCTAGTGATCAAATGACCTGTTTGATAAATATCCTATCATTATCGGCGACGCAAAGAATACATGAATGAAGGGGTGTGGGAGAAGGACTTTATTTCAGAGTTAAGATAGTCACGTTAATATTTGTTTAATATTCTTTCTTTCTATTGATATATCTGTCTATATGTTTTTCTGTCGGTGAAGGATTTTATTTCAGAATTAAGATAGTCACGTTAATATTTGTTTAATAATCTTTCTTTCTATTGATATGTCTGTCTATGTTTTTCTGTCGGTCTATCTGTCTTTCTATGTTTGTCTTTCTTCATCCAAAATGGAGATAGCTTCAGACTGTCCGGTGTGCTACATATTACTCCTACTGTCTTCAGTGACACCACACAACGAGTAGCGTTTAATGAAGATATAAGTAGTTTGATTCAATGAACTACGGTGGATATCAAAACAAAATTGAATTTTCACTGTTTTATTTATTTAAATTGCACATAAAGATGTGTCGAAAGTTGAACAAATCACCCTTAACTGTAGAAAAGGTTTTACAAAAAGACAGATCTTGAGAACAAACGCAATACAGTGAAATCGTACATAGTGAATCAAGTATATAAATTAGTATTTAACATTTAGTAAACGTACAGAAGTCTACCCAGCTGTAAATAAGCACTTGATTGTTCTTGAGTTCAGGACAGAAAAAGCAGCGAGTAAGAGAATTGATCACTCCAACCTTTTGATGCTGGACATAGTATAGTGAAGTCTCTAACACTTCACTGCTCTATAGTAGTATCTACCGTTACCTTTAAAAGTATAGTAAGAACGTGGGTCCCGGGGGGTGTCTGAGGAGACAAAAAGAGACAGGAACTAATGCGCTCTCTGCAGCTAGTTTCAGGTTGTGTATGGGGTTAACAACCTGATCATGTCAAACAAATTGCTACAAAAACAATTGCTACTAGAGAACATACATGTTTTGGTGCAGGCTTGCAGTATTGATGCCAGGTGTAGTGGTGACTGTATGGATGTCAGGTGTAGTGGTGACTGTATGGATGCCAGGTGTAGTGGTGACTGTATGGATGCCAGGTGTAGTAATGACTGTATGGATGCCAGGTGTAGTGGTGACTGTATGTTCTAGGGAACAATCTGGGAAATGATGATGATTATTATCATATATTTTGGCAGCAATAAAGATAAAGATGGACGGACATTCAGTGTTATAAACATATCAACACTGAAGGCAAAGGCATTTTCACGGCATGTGGGAAAGAAATTAAATCGAACACAAAAATAAGAATATTGAACTCTAATGTCAAGTCAGCCCCATTGTATAGCTGTGATAAATGGAGAACAACACAATCAACAACCAGTAATTTACAGACTTTCATAAAGAAATACTTTCGTCGAATATAGAAATCGAATTGATACCAGAATATCCCTAATGTAGAGCTGATGATAAGAACCACACAAGCGCCGTTAGAACAAGAGATGAGATAGGAACCACACTGAGAAAACGTATGGATAGTATTACAAGGCGGTCCTTGTTCTAGAATCGTCGCCAAGATGAGAGATCTACAAAAATACCAAGATGAGAGAGATAGAAAGGTAACATAAAAGACATAGAGAATCAAAATGGAGAGATGAGAAAGACATGGAAAGAACTTTAGCTGACGGCATGGAACAAGAGGATTTCGACGTGAGGTAGTTGAAAGCATTTGCTCTATGAGGAGTTGAAAGGTATTGGATGACTATTAACAATATCAACTTAAACGCAAATTTGATACAAGTTTCGTGTTACCAGAAACCATTGCATAATGACTGTGAAACGAAATATAAAGAAATTTAAACAGGTCGAAAGTAAATACATCACAGAACCTGAACAGCAACAAAATATAATTTAGTACAGCTGATATCAGGACGAAAGTTATGCGTTAATAAGATGGGAAGGAAAGGCAACACAAACAATGTGAAATTTTCACCTGCCAGAACAGAAAACGCTGAAAACATTTCAAGTACCGGTAGTTTACACAATTTCAATGTGCCTTCTAGAAACAAGACAAGTCTTTATAATTACAAGCCATCACTGATTGAACATGGTATTTTCATTCACTAAATAAGTAAATAATAAATAATGTTCAAATTTTATTATTTTTCCTTGTGCTCTCTACGGAGCGTGGAGCTACCGCAGTAGCGGGTCTCCTTACAATAAGCCTGTACCAAGCAGTCACGTTTCTTGTAGCGGATTTTTCTGAGACAATTTTCTTTACAAGATGCGATTGCCAGCTTCAGACACATCCTCATTTTAATCACTTTTGTACGACGTACCCGAGGGTGAGGTCATCTTATTCTTTGTCTCTTTAGAGACCCGTGGGAACTACAAGGGTGAAAACCAACTTTTATTTTTTGTTCTGGGTTTTTTTTTTAAATACATAAATTGTTTTCTCACATATGGGACATCTATTTCCACAGTATTTTGTGCGTTTATACTTCTGCAAATGCTATGTTACCTACTTACTCAGTCGTTCCTCTTCTAACCTGAAATGCAGAGGTTTGCCAGAGAGAACGTCATACTGTCCTATCGGCGGTCTTCCTTCTGGCCTGGTTCCAATCTAGTCCTTGTTCCTTCAAGGATTGTGTAATGGTGTCATTCCAGCGAACTCTGGATCGCCATGGAGGTTTGAATCCTTGGCTCTTAGATTCCTATATTTGTCGTGGTAGCCGATCTTCTTCCATTTTGCATACATGGCCAAACCATCGTGGTTGAGACTGTTCTACGTGGGTCTGTAGGGGCTGGGTTTTGAGACCTCGCCGTATCGTCTGCTTGCGTACTTTTATCTCTTCTTGTTACTTCAACCACCTTCCTCAGAAACATTTATTTCTGAGGTTTAGAACTGGCTTTTGTGGGTTGTAGTCAATGCCCAATAAAATATAGAAATGGCTAGTAACATCGCGGTAATGGCAATTGCGATGTTAATTGCCTTCATTAAATTTTTATTGAATGTTATCTTTCGTCTCTCCCTTTTGTATTTTATCTAATTATTTGCTGCCCAGTGTAGATATCTGGGGCATCTGAGTAGACAAACACAAATAATAGGACTTCTTTACCTCAGGCACTTGGTAAGAGTCAACTAATATTAGGTGTTCATTAGACTGACAATCTCATTATGTAGAACACATTGCTACATAAACTAACACCGTTCCTACAGCACGTGCATATTTTGATGCTGTATTTCTGCAAAAATAGACGAGTTGTAGTGGTGGTTTCGTGCTCCAAATGAGAGAAAAGAAAGTTGATGGTAATGATAACTTGAGAGTTGATGGTAATGATAACTTGAGAGTTGATGGTAATGATAACTTGAGAGTTGATGGTAATGATAACTTGAGAGTTGATGGTAATGCTAACTTGAGAGTTGATGGTAATGATAACTTGAGAGTTGATGGTAATGATAACTTGAGAGTTGATGGTAAGAGTTGATGGTAATGCTAACTTGAGAGTTTATGGTAATGCTAACTTGAGAGTTGATGGTAATGGTAACTTGAGAGTTGATGGTAATGATAACTTGAGAGTTGATGGTAATGATAACTTGAGAGTTGATGGTAATGATAACTTGAGAGTTGATGGTAATGATAACTTGAGAGTTGATGGTAATGCTAACTTGAGAGTTGATGGTAATGCTAACTTGAGAGTTGATGGTAATGCTAACTTGAGAGTTGATGGTAATGATAACTTGAGAGTTGATGGTAATGATAACTTGAGAGTTGATGGTAATGATAACTTGAGAGTTGATGGTAATGAAAACTTCACTTCTCCCCCCTCATGGAATTTAAAAATCGACTTAAAAATCTATATTCCTGGACAGCTAAATATTTGCACATTAAGAACATTTACAGAATACGTGTCGTCAATCAGTAACAACCTAGAATCATAACTGCTAATGATTGTCGTTGAGATAAACTGATTAAGAGCGGTGACTGCGTGGGGCAGCAGTTATCAACACTTCTGTAAATGTAAGCAAGTAACCCGCCAAAGCACTTTTTTAAAAAGGAGGAGGGAGGGGTATACTTATTCTGCTCTCATTCTGCTGCATATCCTGATGACGTCACTATCTCTCCTGTGGTAATTTCATTCTTTTTTTTTTTTTTTAGTACGCCCGCTACTACTGGAGGCGAAATCTCTTGTTAATATGTCTAACCTGAGACTGATTTTACGTGAGTATCCCTTTTTTCTCTGTACACTGACTAGTGTTCTCTCGCCATTCAGGCAGATACTCGCCGATTTCGGAGGTACCCATTAGAGTTGGGTCGGCTCAGGAGCCGTTCAGGTTATTCCAGTCCCTGGTCGACGAGACTGCTTCAAAAGTCTTCGCCGGGGCTCGAATTAATCCAGTCCAAGTCCTGGTCGACGATATTCTTTCAAATGTCCTAGCCAGGGCTCGAACCTGGATCAACCAATCGCCAGCACAGTGGGGTAACCACTACACCAGCGCGACTCTCGTAATTTCAATCTATTTCAACTTCATTGAATCTTTGAAATCAAACTTGTTATGGCTTATGGTCAATGCACAATGAAAAAGAAAATTGTCTGAATATTTCTAGCACACTGAAAAGTGCACCATAAAAAGCGTGTTATTTTAATTGGTGTTCAATTTAGATTTCACGGTGCAATGTGCTTTTCAGTACTTACCAGAAAAGCTGGCAAGACTGTTTCATTGTTCGATTCATATGTTTCAGTTAGACAATTAGTAATGTTGGAATTTTCCATTAGACTTTATTTAACAGCAAGAAGTACGAGGGAGAAGGGGCGCACGTGAAACCACCAGCCTCAGGCGCCGAATGCTCTAGCGCGGGTTCTGAATGTAGCTTTGGCCATTAATATAATCTTCTTAATTTCTGCCTCACATCTGTCGTCTTCTGTTAATATTTGTCTAAGATATGAGACACTCTTGACTTGTTCCAGGATTTTCCTATTTATCCTCACCGATGGCATGTAGTCTGCTTGACTACTTTCTATCCGATGCTTTAATGAGTCATTAAATGACTGAAATTAATAGGTCTGTTTTTTTTTTTTTTATCTATTTTGTCTTGTATTCTCCAAACTTTTACTTAAAAAATCATCAGATGTTCTTTTTTTAGAAAAACAAAAAGGTGACGGGATTCGAAACTTTTTAAATTCTTCAAGAACTGTATGATTCGGCGCTTCGCAGCACGAGCTGATATACTAAGAAAGTTTTCTCCTGGGTGACCTAGCATATAAACTTATTATAATGACGCCTGTGTCCAATATACATGGCACTACCGACAAGATATAAGGTGAAAGCATACAGATAGTGCGAGTCTTTTTATGATCAATGGCAAAGAAACTGCCTCATGATTTTTAATATAATCTTACTACGGTACGGTACTTCTTAGTTTCTTATGACCACGTCCAACAAGAAAATGTTCGTTTATTTGCACTTCGCTTTTCTCTTTCATCATTTTCCTTTGCACTTCTTATAGAGCACGGAGTCACCACTGTAGTTGGTTCCAAAGTAAGAAGCCTGCACCAATCATTGACATGCTCCTACAGCAGTGATTTCTGTGATGAGATGACCAACCACCCATGATCACTTTCATATTAGTCTCCTTGTACGACGTGCTTGAGGATGCAGTAATCCTATTATATCTTTGTTTCTTTGGAGACACACCCCCCCCTACCCCCACATAAACTACACAGGGAATATGTGTATGTAAGTATATATATATATAGTTTTTTGTTTTGTTTCAGGTGCCTTTTCATTCAGTACTGGGAGTTCCCAACAGCTGTCTTGGCTCAAAATGAGGACAGATAGGTAAGTAAATAGTCTGTTGCAATTATACCAAACCAGTATGAGACCCAATTTCTTTCATTTCAACTTTGCAAAAGTTTTGCAGACTTTCAGAAGGCAACAGTTGTAGTGTTTTAAGGGGTTTAACAAATATGGAGAAAATATCAAAGACAAAATCACCAGTTCTAGTATGGGGTCGTCACATATATGACGTCATATGTGAATGACCCCTATGGCAAGGTCATAATACGGAACTGATGACAAAAAAATAGAGAAAACGTCAGAAAAGTGCCAGTGGAACAAGAGATAACAATAAAACGCTGGAGATAGATAAGACACACATTCAAGAAAGCTGTTGATAGCATTGTCACGAAGTTCTTGGTCTGGAATGACCAGAGTAAGAGAAGCAGAGGTTAAACCAAAACACGCAAGGGAAGATAACTGTAGACAAATGAAAATGATTAAGAAGACATGGAAAGATCGTGAGCTGATGGCACGTGACAGAACGTGAGCTGATGGCACGTGACAGAACGTGTCTTACTTTTGATGAAGGCCTATGCTCCTTGGGGAACTGAAGGGTAAAGAACACACACACACATACACAGAGATAGAGAGAGAGAGAGAGAGAGAGAGAGAGAGAGAGAGAGAGAGAGAGAGACAAACAAAGCATAAGACATTCACCTACATAGGATTAACTCACTACTAGCTACGGCATACTCTGAAAGATTTTTTTATTTACATCAGTAGAAACTTTCATGTGGTCAACCATTAGGGTGAAATAACTTTCATACGGTCTACCTATAGGCAGAAATAATAACTTTTATGTAGTCTACCTATAGGCTGAAATAATAACATTTATCTGGTCTACCAATAGGCTGAAAGAATAACTTTCATGCGGTCTACCAAAAGGCTGAAAAACATAACTGTTATCTCTCTACTCTTGACAACCAGTGAATTTAGTCTTGAGCAGAATGCTGAATGGATAAGGCTGAGGATGGAAAGAAGACAGGCACGAGAGGCAGCCTTGCTTGCAAAGCTGACGTCCCATGACTTGTCACCTGATGATCACGATCTTCCTCTGAGTAAGCAACCTGTAAAGTTTATGTCGTTTTTGTCATAAGTAAAGTCATTTATTATCACTGTTTCAGTTTTTGTTTAAACCACTGTTGCCGTCTTGAGTTTATTTAGGTAGCTTGTATAATAATTGAGAACATTTTAAAAAATTACATCCATTCATCCATTATCTCTATGGTCCTCCTCATGCATTATATCCTATGTTGTATTGCCTAAAACAGCATTTGTCCTCTTCATTTTTCCTGTACGAAATGTGTCAACATATCATAGTAAAGAACATTACGGTACTTGAAGTAAAATATGTGAGCAGTCAGAGTGGTGAACAACAATACAGAAATTGACTGCACTAAGACTTTATACATTGATGTTGTGAAAATTGGGTAATTGGTTTTTGTCAGGGATGAGTTACAAGATGAGAATATACAACAGAAAGGGACAGCTAGACCTAATATACAAGGTACTTTCACCCTGAGGCCGGTCAACTAATCTCAGCGCATAAAATGACTTGAATGGAGTCACTAGAGTAAATTTCAGATCTGAATTCAAATATAATCTTCCTGGAATTAAATGGGTTATTTCTTATTTTTTATGGAAACAAAATGATTAACAGAGATAAAACTTGTATCTACCATATTAAAGCTGAAGACACACTGATAAGGTTGATAACGTTGGATTTTTATTCCCGTAAATGATATCCACCAAAAGATAGATATAAGTGGATGGAAGCAGACATCATCATCATCATCAGTTGATAAGATCTCTATGGTGTTGTTTGCTCCACTGTAGGGTATGGAATGTCAACTTGACCTACGCAGTGGTGTGTAGACATGGATTGAGTGTATAATGTGCGAATGATGATAAAGGTTCGTGGTGTTGACAAAAAATGTTCTTTTCTCACACTCATGTATGGCTGGAAGTCATCGACACCAACGACTGTGTACCTTTTCTAAAGTTTAATTGGACGTACACACTCGACAGCACAGATAGTGACAAATCACAGGTTGCCATAATACATCATAGTACAGTGGATAAATGGTCTTGCAATGTTACATGGGCACTCATGTAGAATAAGTGTATAATGGACTGTCAGTAGCCAAGCACTCAGTATCGCCCATCCATATATCATCTGACTTCAATGACTGAGCACGTCAGCTTATAAACAATATTTCAGATGGCTTCTAAACCTAATCTCGTCTAGCGACGATTCTTCAACATAATGTTCAGCACATATTTTTCCATATAATAATATTGAACCGCTAATAACGGGTTCTCATGTGTAGCAGTGATCTCTGGACTAAACAAGCGATAATACGGGCATCCCTTTTCTCTTCTTGAAAGTCACTACATGTTTTGGTTCCAAGATGGCTTCACTCGTGAGCTGTCACTCACGTTTGGATACAGATAATGAATCTGTCCTAAAGTTAGTCATTCATAAAACATTTCATTGCTCTGTAGATTTGATCATGAACAATTGACTGCAATCTACAGGATATAGTGCTGCTAGGAATCGAAGTCGTTTTCATCGAGTCAAATATATTCTCTTAGACATTCAAATCGTAACTATCGAAAATGGTGGCTTCGATCGAGAGTTCATAAGAGTATCTTTGATTACCTTGGTATAGGAAATATGAAACTGCCATTCCTTGGCAATACGACTAAACACTGGGGTAAAGCATACACGATAGGTTTAGACGACTATCACCTTCCCCACAAATACTGAGATCACTTTTTCCCCGGCGACAGGCCGACATGGAAAACACACAGTCCCTATCAGGACGAAGCCAAATCACACCATACTCTAGCGACACATCCGCCGAATAGCCTTCGACCTCTCTAGAGACAACAGAACATATAGTTCGACTTAGATATGTAAAGATATACAGATATAAGACAGACTCGTCCTACTCAGACAAACAATACACATAAATTCAGGCCATAGATATTCTGAAGCAAGAACAATCTATTATTACCCAAACAACGAATAAATCGCAGTAAAATGGATTTATCCGCGGAGTTTGATCGAAAGAGCCGACACAACTTTCAAGGGAAGTAACTCAATAATGACTTTCCCTTAAGCACTAAAAAATTACCTATGTATAATATTGTAAGATATCAAAGACTGCACGTAACAGTCTTACCACACCTCCCGGGAAAAAAAAAATGGAACATTTTTTTTTTTTTTTGAAATACATCTAGGAGCAACGTACAATAGGCTCACAACGCATGAATAATGCGCAGATGAAAATATCAGGAATACCTATAACGCCTAATATGAGGCTAAGTCGACTTATGGAGCGACTGGTGAGAATGTGTCTCATAAACTGAGAGAAATTATTTCTCTACAAGTATATTTTTCCAGGAAGGTGTCATCAAAGTATAATACAATTCTGGCAATTACACAATGCCTAAAAAATTCATATCATCATTTCGCATTAGATATCTTAAATTTATGATTTATGAAGAAAAAAATCATCAAAGCACAGCGGTGAATAAACATCAATGAACCGCTATGTAGTGATACAATCATTATATTATTAAATTACAAATGTGTATCTATCATGATATAGAAAAGGAACTACTATAGAACTAGACATATCAAGAAGTCTAAGCCCTAATAGTTATGTGGAATCATGTGGGCATCTTGACAGAATGTCTGCCATCACATTATCTGATCCACGAATAGCTCGCACAGAGAAATGAAAAGGTTGAAGAGCAATTGCATATCGAGTAGACCTCGAGCTCTTCAAATTCTTACTCTGTATAGCAGTAAGAGCTTTTTGGTCGGTTTCTACTATGAAATGTGCGCCTAGAAGGAATCTCTGTAGTTTGAGGATCGACCAAACCATAGCTAATAGCTCACGGTCTAAAACCGAATAATTCCTTTCTGCCGCATTAAGTTTTCTGGAAATATACATTACAGGATGCAGAGTTCCAGAGTACTCTTGCATTAGTGCCGCTCCAATCCCAGTGGATGAAGCGTCACTACGAAGAACGAATGTCTTATCTTTAGTGGGTAGCACTAAAATAGGTGGTGTTGAAAACAGTGTTTTAATCTTATCCAGAGAGCATTGGCATTCCTGAGACCAGTGGACCACATTAGGCGAACCTTTCTTTAGAAGTGTTGAGAGAGGTGCCATGATAGAGGATAGATTCTGAATGAATCTGCCATAAAATTGAATAAGACCTAACAGACTTCTCACCTGTTTTTTAGTCTTAGGGATTGAGATGTTAAGTATCTTACTAGTATTATGGTCCTCTGTCTTTAGGAAACCATGACCAACTCGGTGGCCTAGGAAAGAAATTTCGCTAAAACCAATATAGGCTTTAGAGGGTTTCGCTGTCAGGTTGTGCTCACGCAAAGTAGACAGCAATTCATCTAACCCCGAATAGTGATCTTCCCAAGTATCGCTGAAAAGACAGATGTCGTCTAGATATGCAATGACATCTGACCGATAAGATAGGATTCGGCGCATCATGCGTACGAATGTAGCTGGTGCGTTCATAAGACCGAAAGGCATAAAATTCCATTGGAACAAACCTCTAGGTGTTGAAAAAGCCGTGAGAGGTTTGGCGCGTTCAGATAAAGGAACTTGCCAATATCCTTTAGACAAATCAAGTTTAGTGAAAAAATGATATTTGGAGAGTCGAGTAAGTAGCTCTTCCAGTAAAGGCATAGGTTCGGCATCGAACTTAGTTACTTGATTCAATTTTCGATAGTCAACGCAAAGACGTATGTTATTGTCTTTTTTACGCACAATAACCATCGGCGAAGAATATGCAGAGGTGGATGGTTCGATTATTTTCAAATCTATCATCTCATCCAACTCTTTCTCGACCTGTGCTTGAAAATGTATAGGTATAGGATAAGGTCTAATCCTAATAGGAGTATGGTCAGTTAGAACAATGTCATGTTGAATGACATTCGTTTGTCCAGGGATGTCAGTGAGTACATCCTGAAATGTTTGCAACATAGTTGAAACTTGTCGCTGTTCTCCTAGAGACAAATCAGGAGAGACAGTAACGTTCTTCCATGATTCACTGGAATGAAGTGGGATCATTGGAAGAGGAAGATTTACATCTGAAAAACTTGTTTCCTCATCCTGTATCACGGACAGTGATGAGTAATGACCATGTGGTACTGGAGTATTGTCCGTTGCTTGGAAAATGGGTTGCAAATAATCCGGACGTTCATGGAATTCAGTAAGCATATTGATGTGGAAGGTTTTATGCTTCCCATCAATATCGACAATATAGTCGACATCGGAAATTTTCGATATTATATCGTACGGACCTTTCCAAGAAATAAGTAATCTGTTTTCCCTACAAGGTAGTAATACAAATGCTTTGTCACCAGGACAAAGTTGTCGTAAGCATCTCTTCTTATTGGCAAATTGCCTTGCCTTCTGTTTCGCAAATTCAGAAGAAGAAGTTGCTAATTTGCATGCTTCGATAATCTTTTGTCTCAACGCGATGACATATTCGTAGGATGACTTTGTGTCATCGTCAATATTGTCAGATGTTATGAGATCGTGAAGCAACGACATAGGGCCACGCGGACGCGCGCCAAAGACGAGTTCAAAGGGAGAAAATCCCGTATGTTCATTGGGTACCTCTCTGTAAGCGAAGAGGGCCGCAGGTAAAACTCTGTCCCAGTCCTGAGGATGATCCTCAGTTATCTTCCCCAGTAAGTTTTTAAGTGTTCTATTAAGGCGTTCGACCATACCATTAGACATTGGATGGTAGATACTACTTAAAGATCTATCTATCTGCAGAGTAGACATTACTTGAGACATGGTATCTGATATTAGTTGGGTGCCATGGTCTGACAATATCTCTCCGAGGAACCCCAGACGAGAAAATATAAGCCAAAGAGCATCTGCAATATCAGCAGTAGTAATGCTCTTCAGAGGAATAGCCTCTGGCCAACGTGTGCACATATCAACACACGTCAAGATAAACTGATGTCCTCTGGCAGACTTGATCTTAAATGGACCAATTATGTCTATGGCCATTTTTTGGAACGGCCGAATAGGAATGTCCGCCGCCTGAATGGGTGCAGCATGCCGTGAACCTTTGGATTTAACTTCCTGACATACTTTACAAGATCGACAATAAATCCGTATGTCCTTGTTTACCAATGGCCAAAAGAAAGCCGCAAGGACTCTTGACTTAGTACGGGAAAAACCCATGTGTCTAGCTGATACAAACTAGATTTGCTGGTTTCTCACTGAATGTAATTAAACGTTAATGTTATTATGTCTTTGAAACCACCGCTGATAACGGCGCTAAGTCTAAATGTTATATAATCTCTGTTTACACCCACTGTTGCGAGTGTAGTGGTTTGGTCTATATCATCGCCACGCAGGCTAATTTAATATATGTGTGCTGCTGTCCTGTCACTGTGTCTGGAATGTTGACCTGGGTGTGTGTTGATATGATCGCACACCACAGTACGTACGTAAGAGTACATGCAGGAGTCAAAAAGGGTTGCAAACGACTGGAACAGTTCGCTACTGTTTATTACGTTGCAACACAGACACGATGACATAAATGACACACATTCGACAGCAAAACACGAATCATATAATTTCCACATTGCATTAAATATATATAATACGGCCTGTCCACATCCTGGCCTAAACAGTACTTCAATACTCAATAAAGCCTGCACCACACGGCAGCTATAATAATGTTCATATGGCCTAAACAGTACTTCAATACTCAATAAAGCCTGCATCACACGGCAGCTCTAATAATCTTCATATGGCCTAAACAGTACTCCAATACTCACTAAAGCCTGCACCACACGGCAGCTATAATAATCTTCATATGGCCTAAACAGTACTTCAATACTCAATAAAGCCTGCACCACACGGCAGCTATAATAATCTTCATATGGCCTAAACAGTACTTCATTACTCCATAAAGCCTGCAACACACGGCAGCTATAATAATCTTGAATATGGGGCCTAAACAGTGGGTTCATTACTCCATAAAGCCTGGACACAGGGCAGCGCATAATAATCTTCATATGGCCTAAACAGTACTTCATTACTCCATAAAGCCTGCGACACACGGCAGCTATAATAATCTTCATATGGCCTAAACAGTACTTCATTACTCCATAAAGCCTGCAACACACGGCAGCTATAATAATCTTCATATGGCCTAAACAGTACTTCATTACTCCATAAAGCCTGCAACACACGGCAGCTATAATAATCTTCATATGGCCTAAACAGTCTTCACTGCAGTTTATCAAATAGGCTGTACACACAGCGAAATATATAAGTCGACATTTTCTCAAATCCTACGTAGGCATACATTATCCAAAAACACTGGGACTCGACCTACACGGTCCACGCCCAAAACACAACTCCCAAAATCACACACTAGTCCCACCAAAAAACCCGTCACGAGATTCAATTTGTCTATGAACATTTTCTCGATAACACATGCAGACTAGCGAGCTATTCACATAACTCAAAACAGTACAGAATAAATACATTAAACAGCGTTCACACGCTTATCTGTACTCTGTCACCCGAAAAATAGGAAAAGATAATTCTATCCTAAAGTCAAACAAGTATCCGCTTAATCAAGCGTTGCAACTCGAAATTTAATATGTTCAAAACACCATTCTAAAGATTACTTCCCCTTCCATAAATTCCACTTGCAACACCAGCACACTGAGAGTCGTGAGCGTGCTGCAAAATTTTAACTCTCAAATTCTTGGGAACCAGGATTTGAGAATGACTTGACGTAATGGAGTTTTGAACCATACGTACAAGTACGCCATTCTTCTTTGTAATCCACGATTTACGACTTGTGTCTTTATTCGGATCACCTTTAGTTGCAAGAATGAAGAATTTCTTCAGAGTGGGATCATCTTCTTGCTGTTTTATAAACGAGTCACGAGAAATTACCAAGGGATTATCTTGGTTATGCACTTCATTATTTTCAATAGATGAAGTTTGAGGCATATTAAGAGCCTGAGCTCTAGTGACTACAGCGTTAGCAATCTGCATGTTTTGCCTTTCCCACGTGGAAATTTGTTGCGGAGTGCATTCTTTGACTCCATGAATGCGACCGATGATGAGGTCAGCGATCGGATTCGGAAGAAGACATGCGTGTACATCTCCTGTAAAGAAAGGAGTAGCAATCCTAATGATAGCAGTAGAGCATTTCTCTAATGTGCCGCCAAATGTTAC
Source organism: Oreohelix idahoensis (assembly GCA_024509875.1). Classification (NCBI taxonomy): domain Eukaryota; kingdom Metazoa; phylum Mollusca; class Gastropoda; order Stylommatophora; family Oreohelicidae; genus Oreohelix; species Oreohelix idahoensis. Next base: position 114,926 of record JAMPIV010015654.1, read on the forward strand.
ACATTTGACTACTTGTCCAGTGGCACGGGAAGGATCTACGAGTGACTGCCTAACACCAATTGTGGTGCATCCAGAATCAAATAGCACAGAGACTGGATTGTTATTCACTAAACCCTTATGTAAGACAAGAGAACCTCTTCCATCATGCGCGACTGATGCCGGAAGAGCAGGAAGAGGATGGCCACAGCTTAAAGTAGACACTGTGGTTGGCTCAAATAGCGTTTTGCATTGGGGGCACTGAGATGCTCTCCCAAAATCAAAAGCGGCACATGCCATATTACTAGCATCATTATTATCTTTACTCTGTTTATAGGCTTCATTGGACTCTTGTTGTGCAGAGTTTGCCTGAAAAATGTGGTTTATGTCTTTTGTATTGAGATCTACCTCGGTTATTATCACCTCTGTAGTTATTGTTACCTCTATTGTAACCCCTATTTGGGTTTGAGTCATAGTTCCCTTGGTTACCATTATCATATTCATTATAATGAGTATCTCTGTAATTATGATCTTGTTGACTCCAAGACGGATAACCCTGATAGTTTCTATAATTACTTCCTCTACGGAAATTCCTATAATTATGACCACCCCTGTGTCGAGAGCTATCAGGTCGTCTCCAGTTCTTTGAAGAAGAACCCTGAAATGATTGGTTACCTTGGTTTTGATAACTATTATGGTTACCTTTTTTATCAAATCTGTTTTGAGGTCCCTGAAATCTGTGTGAATAATTGGGATTGTATGGTGTTGCTGAAGCAACTGGCATACTCTCCTTAATCTTAGTGTTGCCAAAAGTCACGTCGGGGTGTGCAGTGACATATTGGGAACAATATTCTTCCATTTCTTTTAGAGATTTGGGTTTACGCTCATGTATAAATTCAAGGAAAGGTTTGTTCACACATGACATAATCTTATCTCTGAGCAACAAATCCATAAGTCCTTCATACGTTTTTTCTGTTTTGGAAAGCTCAATCCAACGATCAACTGTGAGACGTGCCTTTGCAGTGAATTCTGAGAATTCTACACCCGTCTCAGGCACCATCGTTTTAAATAAAAGGCGATAGCCTTCCTCACTTAGCTGATATTTTTTTATCAAAGCCGCCCTAATGACATCATAATTATCCTTATCTGCTTCTCCTACAAGGCATAATCTAGTCAAAGATTCACCTTTCAAGTTTTCTGATAATTGATTAGCGTATTGTGATTTATCCACATTATGTGTACGACAAGAACGTTCAAATCTATCCAGCCAGAATGTAATATCGTCACTGGACTGATTGAACGGTGGAACCTTAACCTTGTAAGTAGAAGGTTTACCATTACCACTAGATGCCTGATTAACATTACTCATACTTGTCAATCTCAATTTCTCTAACTCAAATTCATGTTCTCTTATTGCTTTTTTCTCTTCAGCATCTAATCTTTTTTGTTCAGCCTCCCTGTCTAATCTTTTTTGTTCAGCTTCCCTGTCTAATCTTTTTTGTTCAGCTTCACTGTCTAATCTTTTTTGTTCCGCAGCAGCTTCTCTTTCTAATTTTTTTTGTTCAGCTTCACTGTCTAATCTTTTTTGTTCCGCAGCAGCTTCTCTTTCTAATTTTTTTTGTTCAGCTGCAGCTTCTCTTTCTAATTTTTTTTGTTCAGCTTCAAATCTCCTTTCCTCCACCTGCATCTGCAATTTCTTTTGTTCAGCAGCAGCCTCAGCTTCTCTTTCTAATCTTTTCTCTTCCGCCATAGCTTTTCTTTCTTCTGCAGCTAATCTTTTCTCTTCTGCAGCTAATGCTTTGTCATATTGAGCAACTGCCCATTGTTCTAATTGTTGACCAGTCTTATCAAGGGCTTTCCCTTGTGTAATGAAGTATTCTAATGTAGCCATGATGTCTAACAATAATACTAATCACCTGAATCAATAATAATACCACAAGTTCTCAATGACTTGATTAATCAGTATACTATCCCAATATCTGTGGGTCACAAGCCTTTAATAAGGTCTTGTATAATAGTAATAATAATCAGGTACTGGTTTATACCATAATCCAAGTGCAGTGCACAGGCAATTGTGTCTTATGAAATATACCTATATAAAACATATGTCAACCAACAGAATACATAAAGTACAAATAGGACTGACAATACAAGAACGTTTGCAGAAATCAAAATAAATCAAATAGGGAAATCAATGAAAATAATCACTGAATCTGCAAAGAATAACAACACAAATGACGTCACAATATATGAATATAAATTGAGAATAGAACTGAAAGATAGAAAAGGTTAGACCAACAAATTACAAACAAATCAAAACTAAACTAAAGAACAAAGAAATATTACAAAAATAACAATAATTACAGACTTCACAGCTAACACAAAAGCAACAGTTGTCGCAGCAAATTTTCAATCAAGAAAATTGCACTATAGAAAACGCCCACAACGGACCCTCTATGACGTGGGATATTCTGTTGTGAGGACGCCGCCCAACCTTAAACACAACCCGCTGACATAGAAACTAACATACTATACAAACAAATAACATGTAAACATAAATATATATAAATTATGTGTATGATAGTATGTGTTGCAAAATAGGCTCAGTCTTACAGTAATGGCAAAGTTATTTTTATGAAAGCAAACAAACTGCCACTTTATTCAATTAAACATTCTGGCCTTAAATATTAAAGTTCATATATGGAAAACAAGAAGATCCATCGATGAAAATAGGACTTCTTAGTTCACTCATACTGTCTTCCTGTTAACATTGACAAGAATTGATCCAACTGTTCTGTGAAACTCTATAATGTCTAATGTAAAAAATGTCAACAACGCTGACCTACATACTGCATTCACCTGACAGGTCACGTGACGAAGTGTTGACAAAGAGCAAACCAATACTGCAAGTGTGTCGTATCAGCCACAGGAAACGGTCTGGTATCGGTAATCTGTTGACTTCTGAACTTCTGCGAGGTCAAACCCAGAAAGCTGGTCCACCAGTTGATAAGGTTGATAACGTTGGATTTTTATTCCCGTAAATGATATCCACCAAAAGATAGATATTAGTGGATGGAAGCAGACATCATCATCATCATCAGTTGATAAGATCTCTATGGTGTTGTTTGCTCCACTGTAGGGTATGGAATGTCAACTTGACCTACGCAGTGGTGTGTAGACATGGATTGAGTGTATAATGTGCGAATGATGATAAAGGTTCGTGGTGTTGACAAAAAATGTTCTTTTCTCACACTCATGTATGGCTGGAAGTCATCGACACCAACGACTGTGTACCTTTTCTAAAGTTTAATTGGACGTACACACTCGACAGCACAGATAGTGACAAATCACAGGTTGCCATAATACATCATAGTACAGTGGATAAATGGTCTTGCAATGTTACATGGGCACTCATGTAGAATAAGTGTATAATGGACTGTCAGTAGCCAAGCACTCAGTATCGCCCATCCATATATCATCTGACTTCACTGACTGAGCACGTCAGCTTATAAACAATATTTCAGATGGCTTCTAAACCTAATCTCGTCTAGCGACGATTCTTCAACATAATGTTCAGCACATATTTTTCCATATAATAATATTGAACCGCTAATAACGGGTTCTCATGTGTAGCAGTGATCTCTGGACTAAACAAGCGATAATACGGGCATCCCTTTTCTCTTCTTGAAAGTCACTACATGTTTTGGTTCCAAGATGGCTTCACTCGTGAGCTGTCACTCACGTTTGGATACAGATAATGAATCTGTCCTAAAGTTAGTCATTCATAAAACATTTCATTGCTCTGTAGATTTGATCATGAACAATTGACTGCAATCTACAGGATATAGTGCTGCTAGGAATCGAAGTCGTTTTCATCGAGTCAAATATATTCTCTTAGACATTCAAATCGTAACTATCGAAAATGGTGGCTTCGATCGAGAGTTCATAAGAGTATCTTTGATTACCTTGGTATAGGAAATATGAAACTGCCATTCCTTGGCAATACGACTAAACACTGGGGTAAAGCATACACGATAGGTTTAGACGACTATCACCTTCCCCACAAATACTGAGATCACTTTTTCCCCGGCGACAGGCCGACATGGAAAACACACAGTCCCTATCAGGACGAAGCCAAATCACACCATACTCTAGCGACACATCCGCCGAATAGCCTTCGACCTCTCTAGAGACAACAGAACATATAGTTCGACTTAGATATGTAAAGATATACAGATATAAGACAGACTCGTCCTACTCAGACAAACAATACACATAAATTCAGGCCATAGATATTCTGAAGCAAGAACAATCTATTATTACCCAAACAACGAATAAATCGCAGTAAAATGGATTTATCCGCGGAGTTTGATCGAAAGAGCCGACACAACTTTCAAGGGAAGTAACTCAATAATGACTTTCCCTTAAGCACTAAAAAATTACCTATGTATAATATTGTAAGATATCAAAGACTGCACGTAACACACACTCTGAATAAATATTTATTTTGATTATATACATCTAGACAGTTGACAACAGGGATTATATATTGCAAGAAATGTCGGTTAATCTTTACTTTTGCTTTCTTCAGATGAGGAAATAGCCCATAATATTATAGCCTGGGCAGGACTACTGCTGCGCAAAGATGAACAATATGAGATGGCTGAGGTAAGGGGTCTATGAAAGTTAGAAAATTACAATTGAAAAAAAAAATCAGATTTAGAAATGTGCTTGAGTTAATTATGAATCATGGAGGTTGCATGTTTTTAATGCAGGACTTTCATTATCCTTTGCTGGAGAATTTCTTAACATCATAACTGTTATAGTGAAATTACAAAAATAATGCTATGCTTTATAAATTATGAAAGTCTAACTTTTTTGTTAATGTTTTTGTTGAATACGGACCTTCATAAATAGATGCTTATGTAGCATAGAAGGTTTGAAGTGGTATGACAAGATCTCTAATGTGGAACTGATGACAAGAACTAGACAAGCACCAGTGGAACCAGAGATAAGAAGAATATGATGGAGATGGGTAGGACACTCACTGAGAAAACCTTTGATAGCATTACCAGACGGTCCTTGTTCTGAAATCCCCAGGGTAATAGAGGGGAAGGAAGACCAAATAACATATTGAAAAGAGAACTGGCGACAGACTTGAAAGGAATGGAGAAGACAAGGTGAGACCTAGAGCTGATGACACGGGACAGGAAGACTTGGCATAAGTTTGTTGAGAACCTGTGCTCTCATGGAGTGGTGAAAGATGAAAATATTATATTTATATTTTACATAGTTGATATCATGGCTACGGAACATTAAAGTTCTGAAAATTTTTTACAAGCTTTTATTTAACTTCACTTGTATGTCACTTTCGTGTCACTTTCAAATCTTGCAATCAATTTTTCAATCACCTCAAGATGAGCAATAGCTCTGAAACTTGGCATAGTTGTGTATTTCCGATGACAATACAATAATCAGTCAATTATTTAATATTGTAATTATGACATTATGAGTAATTACAGTTTTTCGTAAGGAAATGTAAACAAATCAGGGGCCATAATCAAGTTAATTAAAAATTCAAGAGTTGGTAGTGTTCTTAAGAAATGTTAGACCAGATTTACAATAAGTAAAAATATTGTTTATGTTTTAGAATGTCATAATTTTTCTAACACTAAAAAGAAGAAAATAGAAAAAAATAACATTAAAAATATTTTAAACACACGCTTTTAATGCATTAAAACCAAAAAATAATTTTTCAAGGAGTTTATAACATCAAATTGACAAACAGCGTGGGGCGCTGATACTGCACGAAATTAACTTCTGCTTTATACTTAATTAGACACTTATGGATAAAATTATATGATAAGAACTTAAGCGCCCCATGCTTTTTGTCAATTTGATGTTACACTTTTTGACTGCAAGCTATAAACTCCATGAAAAATTATTTTTGTGTTTTTGATGCATTAAACTTACTTACTTACTTAGTCGTTCCCCTTCTACCGTGAGGTGTAGACGTTTGGAAGAGAGAGCGCCAGACCATTCTATCAGCTGTCTTCTTCCTGGCCTGGTTCCATTCTAGTCCTCGGTCCTTCAAAGATTGTCTAATGTTGTCCTCCCAGCGGACTCTGGGTCGTCCTGGAGGTCTGGATCCCTGGCTCTTTGTTTGCCATGCTTGTCGTGGTAGCCGATCTTCTCCCATTCTGCAGACATGGCCAAACCATCTTAGTTGGGACTGTTCTATTAGGGTCTGCAGCGGATGGGATTTTAGGCCTTGACGGATCGTCTGGTTGCGGACCATGTCTCTTCTTGTTACTTCAACCACTTTCCTCAGATACCTCATTTCTGAGGTTTGGATCTGGCTTTTGTGGGTTGTAGTCATTGCCCACGACTCGCATCCATATGTCAAGACTGGGACATAGGTGGAGCGGTATACAGCCATCTTCGTTTTCTTACCAACCTCTTTCTTGCTGAGGAATCCACGATTTATGGTCTGAAAAAGTCTCCCAGCCGCTGCTTTTCGAGTGGCCAACTCTTCTTTGATGCCTCCCTTTCGGTCTATAATAGCTCCGAGATATTTAAAGTGGTCGACCTGCTCCAGGACCTGTTCTCCCAACTTAATCTGATGTTTTCTTTCTTCTCGTGATATCACCATGGATTTTGTTTTAGAGCTGCTTATTACCATCCCTCTCTTCTCCAGCTCTTCCTTCCAGACTTGCAGGTTGGATAGGAGATGTGCCTCTGATTTAGCAATCAGGGCAACATCATCAGCAAATGCCAGCTCCGAAATATAGACCTGTCTCATCTTCCAGTACCCCACTGAATACTTTCTTGTTCTCTCCTTACATGCCTTGATGACATCGTCCATAAGGAGTATGAAGAGGTAAGGTGATAGGATATCACCTTGTCTTACACCAGTGGTGGTCCTGAACTCTTCTGACTTATGGTTTGCTGTCCTCATATAATTTCTGCAAGACTTGTAGAAGCTCTGTATAGCATGAATCAGAGGTGCTGGATTATTCTTCCTTGCCAAACAGTCCCAAAGTTTGCTCCAGAAGACCCTGTCAAACGCCTTTTCCAGATCTATGAAACAAAGATGGATCTCACTCTTATACTCAAGGGCCTTTTCACTCAGCTGTCTGAGTGTGAAGATTAGGTCTTGAGTACTTCGGTTTGCTCGGAATCCGCACTGGACCTCATCCAATTGTGGCTCAGCTAGGCGTCGGAGTCTCTGCTCTAGGATTCTAGAGTAGATTTTACCAGGGACACTGAGAAGGGATATGCCTCTATGGTTTCCACATTGTCGATTGTCCCCCTTTTTGAAAATTGGTGTTATGATGGCAATCTCCCAATCCTTTGGTATGGTCTTGTTGCACCATGCTGCCTGTAGGACCTTTAAGAGTAATAGGTCGCCTGATGCTCCCATGTACTTAATCATTTCTGGTGTTATACCATCATGCCCTGCTGCTTTGCCCATCTTGATTTTCTCTAGTGCTGCCCTCAGTTCTTCCATCTTTATGTCATCTTCACCATCATTGGTTTTCTCTTCTGTGCTAGTTGTTATCATTTCTGATGCTTCACCATGCTCACCATCCAGGAGTTCTGAGAAATATTCTTTCCATCTTTCCATTACTTCCTTCGGGGCAGTAAGCAATTTGCCTTGCTTGTCCTTTATAAATTTGAGAGGGCATTGTTTTTCTTTCCTCATGTTCTTTAGGGTCTTATAGAACAATTTCTGGTTTTCTTGTGCATCTTTTTCTAGCTTTTCTCCAAATTCTTCCCAGGACTTCTGTTTTGCTGCTAGCACTTTGTTCTTAGCTTCTGTTCTGAGTGTCACATATTCTCTATATTTTTCCATTTGTCCTGTTGTGTTTTTAGCTCCTAAGTATTGTTTCCATGCCATTTTCTTCTCTCTTATTGATGCATTAAAGCGTGTTTAAAATATGATTTATTGTATAGATGCTAACCTTTTGCATTCCATCCAACTACTCCTAAAGAAAGGCTTCAACCTATTAAGTTTATCTTTACTGTTTAGCCATCACTATATCTCTTCTGTACATTGTTTTTTAAATTTACCTCGTGACAATCAATTTTGTGCAGATCACTTAACTCCAGGAACCTTTACTTGTCACTCTTCGCTATACAACTTGAATTAAAATGTAGAAATTTTCTTTAAAAATCCAAATAATCTGTCTGGTTTCACTCTTCTTTGTCAGCTTCCTTACAAAAATCCTTCCTTCCACTTGCCGATGTTTTTTCTCCTTTTACCAGATTTTGTCACATAATATACGTGAAAATAAAGAAACATGAGAATACATTGTCACATCTATTTTACTAGAAGCAGATATCCAGTCAATGCATGAAGGACAAGAAAGATCAGCAATCTCTTGTTGTGGATGTGCAGAATAAGGATGAAGTATGCTATGGCGCCCACTCTTTTAATGATAATGGGTAAGTTGTATTGTGTCATAAACTTTTAGATGTTAAATATTAACATTTAAACAATTAACCCACGAATTAAAACTGAGATAAATATATATATATTCCCCCCCCCCCCCTCATATCTACGGCCCTGCCACAATGTATAGTTACTTTAATAATTATTCAATTGGTTAGGGGAGAAAACAAGTGTCCAGAAAGATCCTTTTCTAGGAAAATTAGCTAATGCACACATAACTAACTTTTAGGGTATCATATTTCAAGGTAAATCTAGAAAAGGAACCATAATGTACAACAGTTAAAACAACTACAAAATTATGTAACCCTTCATCACATCAACTAATTCTTTCTATGGTTTTCCATACAAGCTTCTATGCTTCTAATTCTGCAATTAAAAATAGTTATTTAATTCCTCAATATCCACAGAGAGTTCATTAGATCAAGCCTGGTTATCAGTCAAAAACTTCACAAACCTTGGTCTGAAGACACATTGATTATGATGCCTCAACGCTCCCTATTTCAGCCACCAGGCATGGACAAGACTGACACAAAATTGTTAGAGTAAGCAATTACGATTTGTTAAAATCCATTTCTGAATATTAATTTCTTAATGTTTTTAATAAATAAAAAATTAGGGGGAAAAGCAGATAGGCTTTCAATGAAATATTTATGTGTTGGCAATTGAATGGTCAGAGCACCAACCAGCAGGCAATGATTATACAACAAGTTGTGAGTGACAATAGGCAAGTAATGATCACCTGTTAGAGAACAACATTGAATTTGATGAATCAACAACAAAAGATTACTGGAATTCGGCATCAAATGTAAGTCTAGCAGAGACGGAAATATGAGAGGATGCATTAGGCGGGTATACAACCAAGGCATTATAGACAATCAACATCATACCCTTGTTGTATTTTCTATTATAATATAATTGTATGGCCATGTTCTCATTAAATTCAAAATCAGAATTTCTATGTACATATTTTAGAAATTGCCACGAAACTTTGACAAAAGAAAGCAAAAATACAGACTAGATCACTATAAATACTTCATGCAGTAAGTTATGATTAATGATTTTATTTGAACTTGCCGTTTGATTGAAGGTTTTATGGTTGAAAAAAAAAAACAAAAAACAAAAAAAAAAAACACACACACACACAAATAGTAATACGTCTTACAAGGAGAAGGACAAGAAAAACCTACGTTACGGCCACAAGGCCTTCGTCAGGGACAGACAAACAAGAGACAGGAGGGAAAGAAAATGAGAATTAAGTGGAGAACATGAAACTATAAAAATAAGAGAAAAGAAACTCCCTTAATATTAAGTCCAGTCACATGTGAAGCAAAGCAAGATGGCTGCCACTAAACTGGAAAGAGGAAGTTGATAGTATATAAAAATAAGAAATAATGAAAACAAGGACTGGATAAAGAGTGAGAAAAAAGTAATCAATAAATAATAAATAAAATAAAAATAAATAAATAAAATATAAATAAATAAATAATAATAATAAACAAATTTAAAACAAATAAATAAATAGATAAAAATAAAAACTAAATAAAGAAATAAATAAAATAAAAAATAATAAAGGAAAAAATAAATTTAAAAAATAAAAAATAAAAAAATAAAATAAAAATAATAATAATAATAATAATAATAATAATAATAATAATAATAATAATAATAATTTAAATTAAAAAAATAAAATAAAATAAAAAAATAAAATAATAAAAAATTATTAAATTAAAAAAAAAAAAAAAAATTAATAAATAAATATTAAAAAAAAAAAAAAAAAGGGTGATCGCATCAAAGTAGAAAGTCATACAACAGGGACTCGATAGAGAAAGGCGTCTCAGACAAAAGAATGTTGGGTATTCAAACTGTGTGGTTTGAGGCAACCCATGAGATGGATGAGGCGTTGTTCCTGGCGAAACCGACTGTTGGCGTCCGAGGAACAGTATCTGATGGCTGTCACCTGGATGTCAGTGGCACCGTGGTGGTCAGGGCCATTGAAGTGGATGGCCACAGGTGTGGAATTAAACTGAGAGATGTCATAGAGGTGTCTGCAGAATCGGTCGCCCAGTCGTGTGCCCGTTTGGCCGATGTACGTAATGGTGCAACGTTTGCATATAATAGCATAAATGACGTTGCGTGACTCACATGTGAAGCCATGGGTGATGGTGAACTTGGCGTTAGGGAACGAGACTGAACGTGTTTCGATTACATACTGACATGTCTTACATCGTGTACGGTTACATGGCTTGGTTCCAAAGTGGCCATCGTTGACGGTTTTCAGACGGCTGTGGACTAGGAGGTCCCTCAAATTTTTGTCCCGTCTATATGCCAGCAAGGGTGGCTCACTAAATGCTTCCCGCGCCACTGGGTCAGCTTGGAGGAGAGGTAGGTGGCGAAACAGGATCCTATTGACAGCAGTGCTGTGAGGGTGATAGGTCATTATTAACTTGACTCTATCAGAGGAGGTTTTTTGGCTGGGTTTGAGGGCCTCTAGACGTGAGATAGGGAGAACACGTTCTAAGGCAGAGGTAAGAACATCTTCTGGATACTGTCTGTTACGGAAGAAGTCCAACATTTCTTGTGCTCGGCATAGAAAGTTGTCATCATCTTGGCATAACCGACGGAGGCGGAGAAGTTGTGAGAAAGGCAAGGAGTCCCGACAAGCCGGAGGATGAGAGGAAGTATAAAGGAGGTAACTGTGTGCATCGGTGGGTTTGTAGTACACCGAAGTGGTGAGGTGGGGCGGAGTGATAGTGACAACAATGTCAAGGAAATTAACAGAGACAGTGGAGATGTGAGAGGTGAATTGGATCGCAGGGTGGAAGTTGTTAATGAAATTAATGAACCTAGATAGGTCAACCTCTGGCATATCGGTGAGACCTATGCCATCATCGATGTATCTATGATACATCAATGGAAAAGGTCCAGGATACTGCAGCCACACCTGATACTCCAGGCAGCCCATGAAGAGGCAGGCATAACTGGGACCCATCTTGGTGCCCATGGCAACTCCACTTATTTGGTCAAAGAACTGTCCATTGAACTCAAAGGAATTGAGTCGAAGGACCAGTTCTGCAAGGCGCAGGAGAGTCTCTGTAGCGATAGAGGGGTGCGTACGCTGGTCCAGGAAAAACCGGAGAGCTCGGAGACCATCAGAGTGAGGAATGGAAGTGTAAAGTGAGCAAACATCTAACAGAAATAAACGGTAGGTTTTATGCCACATTCATTTGTGTGATATAGTGTTTAAAAGCTTTCAATAACACTAGCTTTAATATATTCAACAGCTTCTTCTACAACATTCTGGCTAAAAAAGGGCAGATGGATTTAGCAGACAGTGAGCTTGAAGAATACAGTGAACTCCTCTCTGAAAAGTCACAAACCAGAATATTTTCCTTTGGTGGACTTGGCAGTTATCTGTGCACTGATCCTCGCTTCAGCGTTTCCCAAAATATAGCCAGTATTGTGTCTCCTGGAGATTATCCATGGCAAGAGGAGAAATATAGTTATGGAAATGGCAATCAATTTAACCTGAACCCTGGTGCCAAGGAATTTATTCCACAAAGAGCTAGCCATGCTTCAGTTTTATCTGAAAAGCATGACAAGAATCAGAAAATGTCACCATTTACAAATGTTGCTCTTAATACGGAAATGGTCGAGCAGTTGTCATTGTTTGGGAATGACAAGAATGATGGCATCCCAGTTGCATTAATAGAGAGAAATGCACATGTCCCTGACCTGTGTTCTCAAACACAACCAGTCACAAACAAGCATGATTCATGGTCATCATATAGTGTTATGGGTGAAACTACCTTAATGTCATCTGTGTGGGGCACATCACCTTACAGCCCAATCCTAAAAGCTGTTTATGGTGTTGATGAGGAAAAGGATGATGAGGCTGATATTTTCTTAACATCTCAGAAGATTACTTCTCTTGGCACACTTCTGGATGATCACACAAGGATGCAACCTGTCAGTGATAAGTCTGCAGCAATACGTAAAGCAGTGTTAGCAACCATGAACCAGGATGCAGATCAGTCTCTTTTTATCCAACCACTGAACGCACCATCAACCAATATGCAATCTCAAGACAGAAGGGTTGAGACTCTGAGCCATGTGTCGTCCAAGTAAGTCTTTTATTTTCTCATATCACTTATAAACAATTATTTTTCTCAGTCAGTTAGCTTGGTCATTATGTTGATGTTCATGTCTTTCAACTAGTTGCTGGTATGTTGGCATGGTCAGTGAATATAATAATCTAATAATAATTGTCACGCCCTGTTGAGTAGTGAATGATCTGTTTATTTTGCCTGGCATATTAGCTGCCATTTTTTTTGCATGGTTTTCTCTCTCCCCACAAATGATATCAGCTCTAATGCAAGTTAGTAGTGTAGGTAGTAGAAACTTCAATTTTTCCATTTAGTACTTGATTTTTTTACCTTATTCAAGCAGACTTAAAATTTTCTTCACAAATGTGAGCTATCCAAGATGCCAGTGAAATATGTTTTGTGTAAAAGTTATAGTAAAATGACTCTTTAGCCAACTCTATTTCCAAAAAAACCTGCTCCGCCCCTGCACACTACTGAGTCTGATAACACTGCACAGCGCAAAGTTAAAAAAAAAAAACCTATTTTTATATATTTAATTCCCAATCTCTTGTGGAACCCATGGAGACTTCTCCCAGAATACCAGTTGAGAAACCCTGCACTAGATAGTATCATTAAGCGTGCAATCTAAAGTGTCAATGACTGTTTGAAACTCTTCTGATCAGTGTATTTTATTTTGATTGTTCCTTTTGCTAATGCCTTTCTGCTTATTTCTTAATGGATTTCAAATTGAAAATTGCTCTTCACTTTTTGTTGGTGGTGTCTTTCTTGCCTTGTTGGTGTCTTTCATCATGTTAGTTCTTGCCTTGTTGGTGTCTTTCATTATGTTAGTTCTTGCCTTGTTGGTGTCTTTCATTATGTTAGTTCTTGCCTTGTTGGTGTCTTTCTTCATGTTAGTACTTGTCTTGTTTTCATCTTTCATTATATTAGTTTTTGCCTTGTTGGTATCTTTCATCATGTTAATTAGTTCTTGTCTTGTTGGTGTCTTTCATCATGTTAATTAGTTCTTGTCTTGTTGGTGTCTTTCATCATGTTAATTAGTTCTTGTCTTGTTGGTGTCTTTCATCATGTTAATTAGTTCTTGTCTTGTTGGTGTCTTTCATCATGTTAATACTTGTCTTGTTGGTATCTTTCTTCATTTTAGTACTTGTCTTGTTGGTGTCTTTCATCAGGTTAATTAGTTCTTGTCTTGTTGGCATCTTTCATTATATTAATTCTTGCATTGTTGGTATCTTTCATCATGTTAGTTCTTGCCTAGTTGGTGTCTTTCATTATGTTAGCTGTTGTTGGTTTGGCAATTTTCAACTTTTTGAAGAAATGAAAGGTTCTTTTTGTTAATTCATCATTCCCACTATCATCATAATTACTTTCATTCATTTCCCATGGAACATATCTCTGTAGCAGTTTCTCTTCTTAGTTCACATTTTAGTCCTTCTTTCATATCTTGCTTCATGAGTCTTGGCTTGGCTTGTATTTGCTCCCAAATTGTTCTCATGGATCCTTCTTTGGCCTCTTTATTTGTACTTTCGGGCTTCAGATGTAAGTTATACTAGGTAGATGTCTCCTTAGTGGATGTCCTATCCATATCTATGTTCTCTCTTTGTGAGCAGCTGTTTCTTCTGGTCAAGTTCTATTTTATACTGCACTGATAGTGTGTAAATAAGAGATTTTCAGAGAAAACTTGACTTTATTATTACAATATTACAATGTTAATTGTCTAAGGGTTCCTGCCGTAACAAATAAAAAAGCTTTATCAATCTTTTTCAAAGCTGACATGCAAACAATCTTTTTTTTTTTTTTTTTTTTTTTTGTTTTGTTGTTGACCATGCTAGCATACTACAGTGTAGCACAGAAAAATACAATTACTATAAGTCATATATTAAATTTAAATTCATTAAAATATATTTACATTAATATTTCTGTGATTTCAGTCATGGAAATACAATTTTGACTGTCCAGTAAATATACATATGATCTTATATTTTTATGTATTTTTTTTTATTAATGCTAGTCATTATTCCAACACTTTATAACTATTTATATTTGATGTTAGATTGAGTATCATATATTTTATCATGTTTCAAAATTGTATTTAATCACTATGTTTTTTAACCAAAAGTACTAAATGCTTGTCACAAAAACATTCAGGGATTTTATTTGCATTATTCTAGCAGTACGTATATGATAAATGTCATCCTCAGATTGTATGTGCATCTGTATCCATCCTCTAGTGATGAGGGCATGGAAGAAATTGTGTCCTCAATAACCTCAGAAATGGACAGCTTTTGGAATTATAGCTATGGAGTCTTGCAAGGTCATCAGCTTCCAGCTTTTGGCAATGATAGCAATCGTTTATCTTCAGACCAAGAAAGTACCCCTTTAACTTCAGACCAGAGCAACACTACTTTAACTTCAGACCAGGACAGTACCCCTTTAACTTCAGACCAGGACAGCACTCCTTTAACTTCAGACCAGGACAGTACCCCTTTAACTTCAGACCAGGACAGTACCCCTTTAACTGGGCATGAACAGTCAGATGTATTAGAGCCATTGCCTTCAAAGGGCTGTTTTTGTGTTCAAGAGGATTCCTGGATGAAACATGATAAATCCTACATGGACCAAGATTCGTGTTTGTTTGAGGCCCCCTCATCTTTCCATGATGACTTTCATGGAGAAAGTATTCTGAATCAAGATAATGTTTTCATTTTATTATCTGAAAAGAGTTCATTGGAAGCCACTACTGGGCAGCCAACATGTAGCTTTATCAATTTATTTCATCCCACTCCACTTGTTGAGAATGATAGTCGTGACAGATCTGCAACATTGCCATCCAATCTGTTGCATACAGAAAAGGTCTTTCAATCGAGAAATTTCTCAATTCCCAACCCTAATGCCACGTGTGAAAGAGGAAGTACATTTTTATCCAGTTTTAATGATTCCATTGGCATGCCTGATTCCGTCACATCTTCACAACTTGCACTCCCTACCTCTTCTGTGTGTGCAGCACAAGACAGAACAAGCAAGATTCCTGCTATAATGACGTCATCAAACAATTTTTTTTCTTTCGTTCGCTTGAACTATATTGTCTATATCTGCAATGTTGTTTCTTGTATAAACTTCACTGTCTTTTGTAGTTCATACAGAGGTCCATATAGTTTTGCTTCCAGTGCTGTTTCTCTGGGCCAGTGGGTTTGCCTCAATATATCATATTCGGGGCAATCTTGAAGTACGTGCTCCGCAGTCTGGGGTGCCTGTCCACATGTACACATGGCTGAATTGCCAATCTTGAATTTTGTATACATGTGGCTGCGGAGGCGGTTGTGTCCTGTTCTGAGGCGCAGAATGACTATTTGTTCTGATCT
This sequence comes from Oreohelix idahoensis, assembly GCA_024509875.1. NCBI lineage: Eukaryota > Metazoa > Mollusca > Gastropoda > Stylommatophora > Oreohelicidae > Oreohelix > Oreohelix idahoensis. The sequence continues at coordinate 130,819 of JAMPIV010015654.1, forward strand.
GTTCATAGCTTGGTAGTCATCCTGCGTTGGTGTTGGTGGCTTTCTGATAGATTTGATCATCTTTTTCTTCTGATGGTATGTAACTGGTACATCCGGTTGCTCGTCTGCAGCACCTTCTTTAGCCTCCCATCTGCTCTCTCGTTTCCTGGTATTCCACAATGAGACGGTATCCACTGCATGGTGACCCTGCGCTGGTTGCACAGTTCAGAAAGTAGGGCTTGTATGCCTGGCAATTTTCTGGACTGAAGTGCTTGGAGTGCTGATCTTGCATCTGTCAGGAATACTACAGGCTGTGGACCGAGATTGGTGTTCAATAGTTTCTCAGTTGCCACCTTGATTGCCTGGACGTCTGCATCATAGTTGTTACAGAATTTCCCCGTTGGTACTCTGACAGTATCCCTAGTGTTGTTTTGGTATTCTATGTACACTCCTGCTCCTCCATTCTTTACTGCATTCTGTGCTGACCCATCCGTGTATACTCGGACCCAGAGGTCCTGTGGGTATTCATCATCCAGGAAACTGAGAGTGACTGTCCTACGTTGCACGCTGTTCTGTTCATCCCTGTCGATTATTCCTTTCACTTTTGTGTGGATGTGTATTGGTAGCCCATGCTTCTCTCTCCAAGGGGTTTGTTCTGGCACAGACTTTAGGGGGCTGTTAACTTCAGGCAGGTCTGAGGTTTGTCTACGTAATCGTTTGGCCTGGTGGATAAAGCTGCTTCTTTTCAGTCGCCCCATTGCTAGGTTTTGGAATCTGTCCTTCATTGGATGGCTCGGCATACAGAGGAACTTTTCTGCCTGTGTTAGCACTTTCGTGTCTCTGCGTTCTCTCAGTGCTTGTATCCTCCCCATTTTCTCCATCTTCACTATAGGCGTTGATTTCATTGCCCCGTGATGACCCTAAGCGCCTGGTTTTGCACCTTATCTAGCACTTGTAATGTGGTGTTTGATGCTGGGCACCACGCAGCTGACCCATATTCCAGGTGTGTGTCGCGAAACATTCTAAATCTGCATATTCTCACGCTTTCACGTTCACTAGTAAAGCCTACTGCATCAATACACGCGTTTCAACAAAACAATAAAACGTGTACTGTATTTCTTAGAAAACCTTGAGATACGCAAGCTGATTAATGACCTAAATTAATACTAGCATTAATTTCATTTTATACACTGCGTAATGAAAAGACAGATGGAATTAGGATAGAGAGAGGGAGGGCTGAAAGCAGAAACGCCGGCAACACTAACACGCGTCTCGCGATATACAATTAATGCCACCCCTAACGCGAAAGGCATGAAGCACTAGCTTTTTTTTTCAAATAGACAGTGATAAAAAACACTACCAATACACGGTAAGGTTTTAAAAAACCTGGTTAATGCTTATTAGGAAACATGACTCAATACTGTTTTACGTCTGAAATCCTGACATTAGTCTGACAGTACAGCAGACACCCTAAAGTTTGGAAGTGAGGAGATGGTAACAGCACGACTATCCTAGAAGAAAATACATATTTTGAACGCCGCCACTTAGCTCCCTTAAAACTTATATATTTGGGTTCCTTAGGACTTGCTGACAAAGAATATGTTAAGTGTTACGCAAATAGTCTAGAAATTAACAAATTATAGCCAAAAGAAAATAGTGAGGGTGTCAGACAACACCAAATATTAATCGCACAGTGGCATGTTTTGAAACCACCATTTTACGGGAAATAGGCCACCATGTTAAATCCTATTTGATTGGATAGAAGTAAATGTAAGGCGAAACACGATTAGTCGGACTACAAATACTAATTTTTTGTTGTTAGTGGAAACGGTAGTAGGGGTACTTTTTTTGAAAAGCTGTGTAAACATGGCCCGATTGGTTAGACCCGCCAATATAGTCAATTAGGAGCGTCAGTTCAGTGCCACATTTTAAAATAAACTTACTCAGAAACAGTGCGTTGAGAACCAGCTTATATTTTTTCTAAATAAAAGCCTGGGACAGAGGCAGATCGGAATTTGTGCCATATTCATCGCCAGTCAACGTATTTGTGTATTATTTCCATGAATTGTGGTAAGCTTGACATATTTGATATCTTTTTAATGAAAATTGAATGTAAATTGATAATTTATGTCTGTTTATGTGCGTGGTTCAGTAGCAAACATGAGGCAAGGCCTAGATAGTGCTCCAACCTGAACAGGACGTGTCGGAGAAAAGTAAAACTGCATGGAATTGCCAAACAGTACACTGACACCTATCTTATTGACTAGATAGAACTAATGCTGGAATTGCAGAGGCGTAGTAACCATTAGGGAGGAGTATACTGATGTAAATTGTTTCAGATGAAGCTAGCAGTTGGCCTACCGTGCTGAACTCAGTGTTTGTTATGTATTGTGTTCAGTGTGGAAATAGATTATAAATTAGTTCTGAAGTAGGAGGTACAACCTTCTTGTTTCAGGGACCGTGGTCCTAAGTTATTGAAGCAGCACCTGGTCTGAGTTTTGCTGAATCCAGAGGCTGACAGCATACTCCTTGGTCCAGATAGCGACCAGTGAGGTGTCTCCAGAACACATTGAAGCAATCGAGCAGAGGAGTCTTTTCCTGCCGCCATCACGAAAGATAAGCTTCTGTGGCCAGAGCAGCTCAACATTATGTGCCCCCCCTCTAAAATTGACATTATATTAAACACAGAGGGACAATAAATTGTTTCAAATGACAGGAACTGTGAACTTTTCCCAATACTATTTCCACGATAATCAAACACTTGAAGTCATGATGACAAACAACAACGTAGCTTGAAAAACAAAACCAGTATTACCTCATAGTACTACTTCACAACTTACACACATAGGATAATACTAATAAATTATGTCAATACAAAGATCATATTTATAAATTTTGATTATATTTGATTGTGATTCCTGGTTCACTGTGTAGTTGAATCAGGATATCTATTATTGAAAGTAATTATTACATATATATTTGAAACTTTACACTTGACTCATTTAAAATAGTCTTATAGAGTGTTATATGTGTGTGAGTGTCACAGTGTTGTAAAGTGTTGTGAAATAAATTAAATTGTTTATCTGTCTGTTGTTGTTGTGACTTACACTTCATCATTTTCATAACCCTAGACATTCAACGTAGTCATCACAATATTCCAAAATAATTCTGACTGAGGTATAAATGTGGTAGCAAGCAAGGTCATCTGTAATACACCACACTTATTAGATACAGATACCTTCACAGCTGATCTCAGTCAGTACACTAAGTCCCCTATAAATATTTATAACATCCCACTTTACCACATATATTGGGGTCTCGCTCCCGGGATATTGAACTTTCTCCTATTATATATATATTGGGAATAATAAAAATTTAAAAGGTATCCTTGGGTGGAATTAAATAAGGTTGAGCTCTCAGTGCCTGTGGTTGTCCTTGGATAATTAATTACAGATTGTATTGTTTAGTTAGACATTATATAAATTTACCTGTTAGAAAATGGCGGACCTGGCCAAATTTCGATCTGCTGCTGTGCAGACTGCTAAAGAGTTAGGAATGGACGGGCAAATTATGATTGCTTATGTCACTGCTGAATGTGACAAATATATTGAACGTGAGGAAAGAAGATTAGAAAAAGAGGCTGAAAGAAAGTTAGAGTCTGAAAAAGAAATTAAGAGGTTGCAGATTGAGGCTGAGGCTAAGAGGTTGCAGATTGAGGCTGACAAAGAGGCTAAAGCATTGGAGGCAGATAGGGAGATTAAGAGGCTCCAGTTGGAAGAGAAAAAGGCTGAAAGGGAAGCAGAAGAAAGAAGATTGACTGCAGAGAGGGAAGGAGAAAAAGAAGATAAAAGATTACAAAGTGAACATGAGTTACGACTAAGGGAGTTTGAGTTTCAAGGCCATGCTCCTGAAAATGGTGCCAGTCCCTTTACCTCCGATGCTAATGCTAGTCAGGGAGCCTCAACCTCAGCTATGAATTTTCATTTAGATCATTTTGTTGAGAAAGACGATGATATCGAGAGCTATCTAAATAGATATGAATTATTAGCTACCACGTATGGGTTAGAGAGAGAAAGGTGGAGATTAAAGTTATCTCAAGGACTTCGTGGGGCAGCTTATGAAGTTTTTGCCAAAATGAGCAGAGGTGATCAAGAAAATTATGACATGCTAAAGCAGGCTCTTTTGTTAAGATATGAAAAGAACGCAGAATTTTATAGGAAAAAAATTTAGGAATGCTAAACTACTGTCAGGTGAAACCTATCACCAGTTCTCTGCACGGTTAGAGACATACTTGGAGAAATGGACTTCTCTGGGGAAAACCCAAGATCTTAAGGAAATGGTCCTTATAGAACAATTAAGAGAGTCCATGGCTCCAGACCTGAGAAAGTTTCTCATGGAACAAGGTGCAGAGAGACTGGGTGAGTTACTAAATGTTGCAGAAAGGTATCAAGCAGCTCAGGCAGAGGTATCAGGTAATAAAAAGAAACAGGTAGATAATTTTAAGGCACCACAGAACTTTAATAAATTTGATCCTAGAGATCAAAACAAAAGTAAGCACCAGTTTGACAGGCCACGGTATGACAATAAAAATAAAACCCCACAATTCGATGAAAGGAAATTTGATGAAAGAAAATCTTTCAACCACAAAAGGAGGTGGTGTAAAAATTGTCAGATGGACAATCATGATACTGACCATTGTAGAAGGAAACCTGTGTATATGGCCACCCTTCAGGTCAGGTCGACCTCTAGAAAGGAGGAGGATATTCTGATAGATACCACTCCAGATGAGATGAGGAAGGCACAGGCTGGGGATAAGACCCTCAAGCCTTGTTTCAGGAAATTGTCATCTGGTCATACAACTCCAGGCAAGGGAGATTTTTACATGAAAAACAAGTTGATGTATAGGAAGGCCGGAACTAGATCCCCAGGTCACGGACAGTTGGTTCTTCCAAAGGCATATAGGGCAGAATTAATAAGGAGCCTACATGTGAAACAAGATGGGGACCATGAGAAAATTGGTACCATCATCCAAAAGGTGGCTCACAATTATTATTGGCCCAAGGCAAGGTGGGACATTGAGAATTTTGTAGAAAGGTGTAGCATAGCACATGAGGGAACACCCACATGTGGGAACATTGATCAGGACCTGGACACGCCACGGGGCAAACTTAGGCCTGACAATACAAAGAAAAATAAATTTGATAATGTGGACCAAGTGGAATGGGAATCCCCTTTTCACGGACAAGCTTCAATTAACTGTTTTACAATGGCCACTATGCAGCGAGTGCAAAAAGATGTCTTACCCCAGGATAAGCCGAAAATCCCTCAATCAGACTTATGTAAACTGGAGGAAGAGGGTGTAGAGAGGAAATCTCTCATCAAGAATTATAAGTGGGGAGACAGCCCCAAGAAAAGAATTGGTAGCGGTCGTTTTGTGCATGATAATTCTGGGAAGAAAAATCATCACTATAGAGCTTCGAGTGGAAGAGACCATACCGGTGCATGGACAAATAGGTCCACAAACATAAAGGTCCATATGTAACGCTGTTAAGAACGTGGACTGATGAAAAGGCAGAGGAAAATATTACATCCTCATACCAATATGTGAATGAGCTGACCACTCTTTTAAAAACTGGCTGGAAACTTGCCAATGAAAATTTGAAACAAGCCAGGAAGAAACATGCTGCCTATTATAACCGGAAAGCTAAAGACAGAGATTTGGCTGTGGGAGAGAAGATACTGCTTCTTCTACCCGGTAGTCAGAATAAGTTACAAATTGGATGGCAAGGTCCATATACAGTTCTAGAGAAGGTGTCTAGAACCAATTATAAGATAGATAAGAAGGGGAAAGAAAAAATATATCATGTGAATCTCCTGAAGAAATATTTGGAAAGAGAAAATCAGGAAGAGACACACTTGTTGACCTTGTCCCATGCCATGGAGATGAAAAAGGAACCACTTTCATCATTTGAATATCCATTACACCCCTGTGAGACAGCGGCACAGGTGAAAATCATTACACATTTAACGAAAAATCAGAAAGAGAGAGTGCAACAGGTTCTAGATAATCATACAGAGGTGTTAACAGACCGACCGGGGCATACAAACTTATTGGAATATGATATGAAACTGATAGACCCCACACCTGTCTGTATGAAACCCTATTCGATTCCTTTTGCTAAGGAGAAAGCTTTGAAGGAAGAGATAGACTATTTGTTGAAGGAAGGAATTATTTCACACAGTGAATCTTCGTATAGTTCCAGTGTGGTTCTCTTATGGAAACCCTCTGGAGAACATAGACTCTGTATAGATTACAGGAGACTGAATGCTATCACAGAAGGACAGATGGATCCATTGCCGGATACAAATCAGTTGTTTGCCAGGCTAAATAAAGCTAAATATTTCTCAAAAAGTGGATCTGAGTAAAGGATACTATCAGATTCCAGTAAAGCCTGAGGTTAGACCATACCTAGCTTTTAGTACCTCAGAGGGACACTACGAGTTTAACAGATTGCCATTTGGATTGAAGAATGCGCCTAGTGTCTTCTCTAGAATGATGAGAAAATTATTGGACGCTCTGAATAATCCATGCATCACAAATTTCATGGATGATATCCTTATAGCAACAGAAACATTTGAGGAACACATTGACTCTCTGAACATGCTGTTTGATCGACTTAGGGAAGCGAATTTAACAGCCCGACCAACCAAATGTTGCGTTGGATGTAAAGAATTAGAATTCTTGGGACACACAGTCCATCAGTTAAACATGACCCCTGACCCCAAGAATTTAGAGAAACTAAAGAAAGCCCCGAGACCACAAACCAAGAAAGACGTGAGATCCTTTGTCTCATTATGTGGTTTCTACCAAAAGTATATCAAAAACTTTAATTCCATATGTGCACCGTTAACTGATTTGACACGTAAAAGAAATCCAGATCGAATTACTTGGACATCACAATGTGAATTGGCTTACCAGGAATTGAAGGAACAGCTCACAAGCAAACCTATTTCGAAATTACCTGACTTAAGTCAAGAATTCATTGTAAGGACGGATGCCAGTAATATAGGGTTAGGTGCGACCCTGTTACAGAAATCAGATGCATTGGATGGGGAATTAAGCCCAGTGGCATATGCTAGCAGAAAGTTGAATAAAGCTGAAACCAATTACTCAACTAGCGAAAAGGAATGTCTTGCAGTAATATGGGCGATAAAGAAATTCAATATTTATCTGTATGGGAAGGCATTTAAGTTGCAGACGGATCACAAACCCTTGTCGTTTCTAGCGCAGGCTAGGCATGAAAATTCTAGGTTACTCAGATGGTCATTACTGATGCAGCCATTTGAGTTTAGCATAGAGTATATATCTGGTAAGACAAATCTGGGAGCGGATTTTTTAAGCCGCCATCCGTGTGATGAGAATCACCGTAAGCCCCAGAAATAATAATAAATTTCTCTATGTGTATATAGAAGTATAGACTGACATATAACGTCTGTTTTAAGAGGGGAGAATTTGTCGTGAAACATTCTAAATCCACATATATAAACTAAAAGGTAAATGTAAAGCCTAACACATAAATTCGATAAAAGGAAAGAGAAATGGTAAAGAACAGTGCTGTCACAATGACTGTACTCGAGATCCCCTTTTTCTGCTTCGTCTGCATATTCTCACGCTTTCACGTTCAATAGTAAAGCCTACTGCATCAATACACGCGTTTCAACAAAACAATAAAACGTGTACTGTATTTCTTAGAAAACCTTGAGATACGCAAGCTGATTAATGACCTAAATTAATACTAGCATTAATTTCATTTTATACACTGCGTAATGAAAAGACAGATGGAATTAGGATAGAGAGAGGGAGGGCTGAAAGCAGGAACGCCGGCAACACTAACACGCGTCTCGCGATATACAATTAATGCCACCCCTAACGCGAAAGGCATGAAGCACTAGCTTTTTTTTTTCAAATAGACAGTGATAAAAAACACTACCAATACACGGTAAGGTTTTAAAAAACCTGGTTAATGCTTATTAGGAAACATGACTCAATACTGTTTTACGTCTGAAATCCTGACATTAGTCTGACAGTACAGCAGACACCCTAAAGTTTGGAAGTGAGGAGATGGTAACAGCACGACTATCCTAGAAGAAAATAGATATTTTGAACGCCGCCACTTAGCTCCCTTAAAACTTATATATTTGGGTTCCTTAGGACTTGCTGACAAAGAATATGTTAAGTGTTACGCAAATAGTCTAGGAATTAACAAATTATAGCCAAAAGAAAATAGTGAGGGTGTCAGACAACACCAAATATTAATCGCACAGTGACATGTTTTGAAACCACCATTTTACGGGAAATAGGACACCATGTTAAATCCTATTTGATTGGATAGAAGTAAATGTAAGGCGAAACACGATTAGTCGGACTACAAATACTAATTTTTTGTTGTTAGTGGAAACGGTAGTAGGGGTACTTTTTTTGAAAAGCTGTGTAAACATGGCCCGATTGGTTAGACCCGCCAATATAGTCAATTAGGAGCGTCAGTTCAGTGCCACATTTTAAAATAAACTTACTCATAAACAGTGCGTTGAGAACCAGCTTATATTTTTTCAGGGCAGCTCAGCCACCTTTGGTCCAAACCTGGCATCCAGCTCTCACCTGTGGCTCCTCGTAGCTGTCAGCATGCGACAGCGGCCATCCCCGGACAACGGCTTTGACAGGCCGGCTAAACTAGGTGAGGGTAGCCGAATGGTTATAAACCTTCGGTGTGTTAGGGTCTGCCTACCCATGCATGCGAAGACTGGATTCGATAGACTGCGCGGAAGAAACCACTTGTTGGTTCAACGGGCATGACGGCGATTACCAGCAACGCGCTGTGGAGCGTAAGGAGCACGGCGAGGCACGTAGAAAGCCCTGGTCATCCACTGCACCTGACTTTATCTCCAGTCGCCTTGACTTGTCTTGCCACTGGATTGAGATGGACCCAGGCGAGAGAGTGAGGTCGACGAATTGCGAAACTCTTCCTCACTTTAATCCAAATCACCGCGCAAGTCACTCTTTCATCCATTCATCCATCCACTCACAAGTCCTGTGGCGATGGGCGAGCGGCGAAGCGGCAGGCGTGGGTACGCTGGCAGTCGTAGTCGCAGACCTACACACAGGCGGCTCAGGCCATATGGTCGTCTTCCACTGATCGGAGCAGCAGTGGGATTCGGCAGCCCCCTGAGTGTCTGAGCAGCCCTCTTTAGGAAAGCACTGCTCACCTCCATGGCATGAAGAAGGGGCTAGAAAAGGTGCCCTAAACATAGCTTGCTTCACCATTACCTAACCAGCTTACCGCGGTTGGTGGGTACCCTACTTCGGCGGTCGACATATAAGAAAAAGAAAGGACAGATTTTTCCCCCTCATTCTAGGCGCATGGAATGTGCGCACTTTACTTGACAAAGACTTTAACGCAAACAGACCTGAGAGACGAACTGCCCTGATTGGGAGAGAACTGGCCAGGTACAACATTGACATAGCAGCACTGAGTGAAACTCGACTTGCAGGCGAGGGCCAACTTTGCGAAAAGGGTGCAGGTTATACATTCTTTTGGAGCGGAAGAGGAACTGAAGAAAGACGAGAAGCAGGGGTTGGATTTGCAATCAAAACAGCAATTGTCAGCAAGTTAGCGGGGCCCCCAAAGGGAATAAATGACCGACTCATGACGGTCAAGATCCCTCTGTTCTATGGAAGAAAACATGCCACCATCATTAGCGCGTATGCACCAACTATGACAAACCAGGATGATGTCAAGGATAAGTTTTACGAAGAACTACATGCAGTCATTGCATCAGTTCCTAAAGCAGATAAGCTCATCATTCTTGGTGACTTTAATGCAAGAGTAGGCTCAGATAACATTTCCTGGAATGGCACTATTGGTAGGTACGGCGTGGGTCGCTGTAACAGTAATAGACTTCGTCTCCTCCAGACTTGCGCAGAACATGACCTCCTTGTCACCAACACCATTTTTCGACTTCCTACCCGCAACAGGACCTAATGGATGCACCCTCGCTCAAAGCATTGGCACCTAATTGACTATGTAATTGTTAGGAAGAAGGACAGGCAAGATGTCCGGGTGACCAAGTCCATGTGTGGTGCCGAATGCTGGACTGATCATCGCCTCATTGTATCTAAACTTAAAATTCGTATCCAACCAGCCAGGCGCCCTCAGGGAAAGAAAACTCAAAAGAGGCTGGATGTCACCAAACTAAGGAAGACAAAAATCAAACAGTCATTTACTGACACCTTAGAAGACCGTCTCAAATCTATCTCGCTAGACGGCCAAAGTGTGGAAACAAATTGGGCAGCCCTAAGTGAGCAGATCTACAACACTGCTACAGAGGTCCTGGGTCCTTCCATCAAGAAACAAAATGACTGGTTTGATGAGAACTCAGATGATATAAAGCAGATGTTGGCTGAGAAACACCATCTCCATAAAGCATATTTAAATGATCCAAAATCTACATCCAAGAAAGACGCTTTCAACAACATGCGTAGAATCGTCCAACATAAACTACGCCAGATGCGGGATTCATGGCTGAGTAATAAAGCAGATGAGCTCCAAGGCTTTGCTGACAGCCATGACTTGAAAAACTTTTACCTTGCACTCAAAGCGGTCTATGGTCCAACATCATCAGGATCATTTCCCCTCCTTAATGCAGATGGAAAAACACTAATTACAAACAAGGAAAAAATGCTCCAACGCTGGGCTGAACATTTTAATAATATCTTGAACCAGCCATCATCTATTAACGACGAAGCCATCATCCGCCTGCCCCAAATTCCTATAAATGAAGCATTAGATGATGTACCAACTCTGAAGGAAACTAAAAAAGCGATTCGTCAACTGTCTAGTGGAAAGGCCCCTGGCTCCGATTCAATTCCTGTTGATGTTTATAAAGATGGCGGTGCAGTTCTGATAGAGAAACTTCATATGATCTTCCAGCAAATGTGGCAGAGTGAAACCATCCCACACGATCTCAAAGATGCCTCAATTATACATCTATATAAACGTAAAGGTAATCGCCAAGACTGCAACAATCATCGAGGCATCTCTCTTTTATCAATCGCTGGGAAGATATTCGCCAGAATCCTTTTGAATCGCCTTACGGCTCATCTTGACAAAGGTCTTTTACCTGAAAGTCAGTGTGGATTCCGGAAAGAACGTGGAACCACAGATATGGTGTTCGCTGCAAGACAGCTACAAGAAAAATGCCAAGAACAGCACTGTGACCTGTACACAGCTTTCATCGACTTGACAAAGGCGTTCGACACGGTCAGTAGAGAGGGTCTATGGAAGATCATGGCAAAATACGGCTGCCCAAAGAAATTTATCACAATAGTGCAGCAACTGCATGATGGAATGCAGGCTAGAGTTCAAGAAAACGGTGAGCTATCAGAGCCTTTCCCCGTCTCAAATGGAGTTAAAACAAGGGTGCGTACTTGCACCGACTCTGTTCAGTATCATGTTTTCTGCTATGCTGACTGATGCTTTTAGAGACGGGGACACAGGAATCGACATTAGTTATCGTATTGATGGAAAATTGTTTAACATTAGGAGGCTTCAAGCAAAAACCAAGGTCAAATCACACACCATCAGAGATCTTCTGTTTGCTGATGATTGTGCCCTCAATGCTGGCTCAGAGGCTGATCTGCAGCATAGTGTGGATAGATTCTCCGAAGCCTGCGCCAACTTTGGGCTTACCATCAACACGAAGAAAACAGAAATCATGTACCAACCAGCTCCTGGCACAGTTTATACTGAGCCAGTCATCAAGGTTAAGTGTGAGAAACTGAATGTTGTGAACAGATTCACATACCTTGGTAGCACACTATCCCATAACATTGTCATTGATGATGAGGTGAACACCAGGATCTCCAAAGCCAGCAGCACATTTGGCAGACTATACACCAACGTTTGGCATCGAAGTGGCATTAGTCTACAGACAAAGCTTAAGGTGTACAGAGCTGCGGTGCTTCCAGTGCTGCTATATGCATGTGAAACATGGACTGTATACAGGCGCCACGTAAAGAAGCTAAACCACTTCCATACAGTCTGTCTCAGGAAGATAATGAACATCAAATGGCAAGACAAGATCCCGGATACTGCCGTTCTTGACAGAGCTGGTATCCCTAGTATTGATACTATTCTGATGCAGTCACAAATTCGCTGGGCAGGTCATGTAGTCCGCATGCCAGACCATCGACTGCCAAAGATACTCTTTTATGGTGAGATGCAGAAGGGTAAACGCTCCCATGGTGGCCAAAAGAAGCGCTTCAAAGACACGTTAAAGACGTCATTGAAAACCTTTGACATAAACCCAGACACATGGGAAGCTGCTGCGCAAGACCGAACTGCTTGGCGCACATCTCTTCGTAAAGGTGCAGCAGCATGCGAATCATCCAGAAGAGCAGCAGCGGAACAGCGGAGACAAGCTAGAAAGGACCGTGAAATAAAACCTTCACATGAAGCAAACATTCCCTGCCCACACTGTCCAAGATCTTTCCAGGCCCGCATCGGGCTCTTCAGTCACCTTCGTACCCATAGACTAACCTAACATATTCTTAAATAATTGGATGAACAGAGTGGTCTTCATCACCCGTGATGGACGAACAACCAACCAACCATATTATTTCTAAATAAAAGCCTGGGACAGAGGCAGATCGGAATTTGTGCCATATTCATCGCCAGTCAACGTATTTGTGAAATATTTCCCTGAATTGTGGTAAACTTGACATATTTGATATCTTTTTAATGAAAATTGAATGTAAATTGATAATTTATGTCTGTATATGTGCGTGGTTCAGTAGCAAACATGAGGCAAGGCCTAGATAGTGCTCCAACCTGAACAGGACGTGTCGGAGAAAAGTAAAACTGCATGGAATTGCCAAACAGTACACTGACACCTATCTTATTGGCTAGATAGAACTAATGCTGGAATTGCAGAGGCGTAGTAACCATTAGGGAGGAGTATACTGGTGTAAATTGTTTCAGATGAAGCTAGCAGTTGGCCTACCGCTCTGAACTCAGTGTTTGTTATGTATTGTGTTCAGTGTGGAAATAGATTATAAATTAGTTCTTAAGTAGGAGGTACAACCTTCTTGTTTCAGGGACCGTGGTCCTAAGTTATTGAAGCAGCACCTGGTCTGAGTTTTGCTGAATCCAGAGGCTGACAGCATACTCCTTGGTCCAGATAGCGACCAGTGAGGTGTCTCCAGAACACAGTGAAGCAATCGAGCAGAGGAGTCTTTTCCTGCCGCCATCACGAAAGATAAGCTTCTGTGGCCAGAGCAGCTCAACATTATGTGCCCCCCCCCCCCTCTAAAATTGACATTATATTAAACACAGAGGGACAATAAATTGCTTCAAATGATAGGAACTGTGAACTTTTCCCAATACTATTTCCACGATAATCAAACACTTGAAGTCATGATGACAAACAACAACGTAGCTTGAAAAACAAAACCAGTATTACCTCATAGTACTACTTCACAACTTACACACATAGGATAATACTAATAAATTATGTCAATACAAAGATCATATTTATAAATTGTGATTACATTTGATTGTGATTCCTGGTTCACTGTGTAGGTGAATCAGGATATCTATTATTGAAAGTAATTATTACATATATATTTGAAACTTTACACTTGACTCATTTAAGATAGTCTTATAGAGTGATATATGTGTGTGAGTGTCACAGTGTTGTAAAGTGTTGTGGAATAAATTAAATTGCTTATCTGTCTGTTGTTGTTGTGACTTACACTTCATCATTTTCATAACCCTAGACATTCAACGTAGTCATCACAATATTCCAGAATAATTCTGACTGAGGTATAAATGTGGTAGCAAGTAAGGTCATCTGTAATACACCACACTTATTAGATACAGATACCTTCACAGCTGATCTCAGTCAGTACACTAAGTCCCTATAAATATTTATAACATCCCACTTTGCCACAGTGTGGTCGTATGCCCTGCTGGTAAACTTTACTAAGTATTTTCCCGCTGGCTCCCCAAGTGGTTCCACTTAGTTTTCTCAGGATGGCTAACTTCCTCCTGGCCTTTGTTGCTGCTTTGTTGATGTGCTGCTTCCATGTCAGCCTATCATCGAATGTAACTCCGAGATAGGTGGGTTGTTTATCTTCTCTCAGGAGCTCTTCGTTTATCTTGATGACACCAGCTTTTTGTTTGGGAGAGAGGGTGAAGAGCGTAGTGCTGCACTTGTCTGTATTGATGCTGACACACCATCTATTTGCCCATGAGGTTAAGGCATCTATAGCTCTCTGTAGCAGTTTGGTGGCCACTGTAGCATGCTCATCTGTGCACCATATTACCAGGTCATCAGCGTACATTGCCACTTTCATTCCATGTGGTAGTTCAGCAACCAGGTCGTTGATGTAGACTGGGAAAAGTGTGGGGGACAGAACCCCTCCCTGAGGGACGCCATGACGCAGTAGAATTTTCTTACTCTTGAGGCCATCTAGTTGTACTCTGGCTCTTCTGTTATGCAGGTATGCTTTCACCGATTTTACATCTTACCATTCACTCTACAATTTCTCAGTTTCTTCAGAAGCCCTTCTTTCCAAACCTTGTCAAATGCTTTCCTTAGATCTATCCATGCTGCTAGTACCAGTTTCTTATCTTGGAACGCATCCTCAATCTCTTGGGAAAGGTAAGTTGTCTGATCTTCGGTGGAATAACACTGCCTAAAGCCCGCCTGCTGTGGTACAAGAAGTTTTTCACTTTCAAGGTACCACTGTAGCCTGAGGTTGATGATACGTTCCATTGTTTTGCAGAGGCAGCTTGTAAGGCTGATTGGTCTGTAGCTAGAGGCAGTGGAACTGTCTTTTCCTGGTTTTAGGAGTGGTATCATGATTGCTTCCCTCCAGGTCTGTGGAACTCTGCCTGAGTTCCAACAGATATTGAAGATCTGCAGCAGCTTTGTTTTTGCTGCGGTTCCCAAGTTCTTAATCATTTCACTGGACACTCCATCAACTCCTGGCGACTTTCTCATTTTCAATTTGGATATTGCAAGCTCCAGTTCTCTAAATGTGATTGGTGCCTCCATAACTTCAGGTATGGTTCCATCTCGTCCTGCGTATTGTTGTTTCTCACGAGTCTCCTGTTGCTTCTCTGGGCTAACTTCGATGTTGTTGTCTTTAGCAAAGGAGTCTGCAAAGTGATCAGCTGCCTGTTTTCCCATGAGGATGTTTCCATCTTTGTACAGAGCAATCCTTGAGTTTCTCTCTGTACCTTCATCGTTAAGTTGTTTTACCATCTTCCACAGTTTCTTCGTATCTCTTTCGAAGTTCAAGGACTCTGTTTTCTCCTTCCAGCTTCTTCGCCTGGCCTGCAACTTGGCCCTTTGAAATTTGGCCTTAGCTTGCTGGTAGTTATTGTGGTGTTCTTGGCATGGACTGGTCTCTGCCTGCTTTCGAGATGTTTCCACGTCGTTGTGCAGCTGCTCTAGTTCACTATTCCAATATGGTTTGTAGTGCTTACGAGCCCCTCTAGGTATTGTTTCACGAGCAGCCTGTAATATGCATCTGCTGAATTCATCGACTAGCTTATTGATGTCTTTGTCTGCAGTCAGATCTCTAGCCAGTATACTAGTACGGTGCTGGTACATTGTCCAGTCTGCCTTCTTGTAGTTCCACCTAGAGAGAGTGCTGCTCTCCTTGACAAGTTCATTCTCCACAATTAGGAAGACTGGCCGGTGGTCGCTGCCTCCAAGTTGTTTCCCTACAACGCGTGTGGTGTTCCACTCCAGGCTGGGTGAGTGGAACGCCAGGTCTGGAGTAGAGGTGGTGTGCCATGATCTCGAGTAGAAGGTTGGTGGGTCGATTGGCTGGTTAATCAGGATAAGCCCATTGTCATCCTGCCAGTTTTCAAGCTCCTCACCTCTCCTGTCCATGTGATCATAGTCCCAGCTCTGTGAGTGGCTGCTGAAGTCTCCGCATACAATCAGTCTTTCTTTTGCTGGGAGTCATCAAACAATGAATTTAAAACTCTGCCTGCTGTCAACTTTAGTCTTCCCAGCAGCAGTGGTTCCAATTATTGTAAAACTCCAGGACATAAAAGACACTGCTTCTGCCAACCTCTGGAGACAGCTAGTATTTTGTCAGAACACAAAATTGCAGAAACTCAAACAGATATTATTGGAATAGATCTTGAAGAGCTGTTTGTGGAGTTAATCACAATCAAAAAGAAACAAACCCTTACAGAAGATATCCTTAAGCAACAGGCAGCTACTAAGGTCAGTATGGGTGCTTTCATTAAACCATAAAATACTATTATAAACTCATAAAATGAAGACAATGAATAACTGGTTGTAAAGTATCAGTCTGTCTGCTCTGTAAAGTTGCTTTCACACACACACTGGATGCTCTGTAAGGAAGAGTGGTGTGTTGTTGAGATCAGGCATGCTCCAGTCTACCCAGCTGTAAATGGGTAACTCACCCTAGTCCTGAGTTAGGGAAGGCAAAGGCTCCAGGGGAAGCAGGCCCTAAACTTGGTCACTTCAACCGACGCAGGATGGTGTATGTATGAAGTAGAAATGTAGAGTGTGATTGACGCGAATGGTGTACTGTTCGTGTGCTGACCAATATAACCACTCATACACTTGTGTCTACAAGGCACCAATGCAGACTGCTGGAATCTTAGTTTACTCAATTTATTCAGACGTACACACTGGGACATACGAGTACATCATGGTATGTTGACATATCAATTTGTAGGTATACATAGCAGATCTGAAGTCATGACACATTCAGAAATAATGGGCAGTACATCAAAAGTTCAATGTCATGATACATTATGGCCACATCCCCCTATCTGACTAAACGCGTCAGTGAAGGGCGGATCGATAAATAACCAAAGTTACTTGACGTCCATAGTTTGTAGTATATATTATGAAACCACGAAGGGGGTTTCTAGCAAGATTGAGATCTCCCTGTCACTGTCCGATAATAGGATAAATAATCTGTTCTCTTGGCAGTGATCAAAACATATGCTGACCGAAATCCAACATGGCTGCCTCCCTGAGTTGTCGTTCACTCATTCATAGGAAGGAGAATATAAGCCAGAGTTAATTTATAATGGGTATATAAAGGATTTCATAAATGTTTCCATACAGCTCTACGGTGATCAAGTTAATTCACGTAGCCATAACCGCTGCAGGAAAATCTGTCATCTTCGTCGATACAAAACACGACACTAGCATAGCGAAGCACAAAAGTCAAGCTAGGCCTAACCGACGAGAGATCATCAAAATAGGAGCTGGGTTTACCTGGAGTCCGAATCATCTATATACTGACATGAGGAGAGTCTCTAACACAAACTATCGTAGAGACACCATCTCCTTCAGAAGAAACCACTTCGTAAGACATTTTTTTCTGACGAAAGGACCAGCTCTAGAAAAACGTACCCCGCCATTTGTAGCAGTACATCGGAACTCATCACGACTTGTCAAGACAACTCATACTTCCGCTAGACCGGAATACAAGAATCTAGTCCCTCCTACCAATCCAAAATATACAATATAGGACTGATTCTACTTGTACTAATAATATGTAATACATATGAATTCAGGCCATAAACACAATAAGCAAATTAATATATTTTCTGGCCCTAAAAAATAAGTACAAACGCAAGCGCAATATCCTTGCGCTGGATCAATATCCAGAACGATTACTCCTATAATCAAAAGTGTGAATCAAACATGGATTATCTCGCTTTTACCATAAACAGCATTTTCATACACAAATAAATGAATGTCTATATTTTTCCCATATTAAATAGCCATATCGATTTTTGTAAAATGTGCGTCAAAATATGCACGCAACAGATTACCACACCCCTCGGGAAAAAAAAAATGGTACATTTTTTTTTTTTGAAATACATCTAGGAGCAACATACAATAGGCTCACAACGCAGCAATAACAATGCGCAGATGATAAGCATAAGTTTTATGACCTTAGAGAAAGTACTTCTCTAAGTATAAATATTTCCAGAGAGGTGTCACCAACGCATACTACAATATTAGCAATGACACAATTTCCACATTAGTTTATACATAAATTCCATCTAAGATATCTTAACATCATGATCATCAAAGACGAAAAACATTGAAAGATCAGCGGTGAATACATATCAATGAACCGCTAAGTAGTGTTACAATCAATATATGATATATTACATATGTGTACACATTTCAACATAGAAACAACTGTATCAAAGTTGTATAACAGTTATGAATCATGTGGGCATCTAGACAAAATATCTGCCATCACATTTTCTGACCCACGGATAGCTCGCACCGCAAAATGAAATGGCTGTAGAGCAATCGCGTATCGCGTTGATCTCGCGCTCTTCAGATTTTTACTCTGAATAGCCGTAAGAGCTTTCTGGTCAGTTTCCACAATGAAATGCGCGCCCCAGAAGAAATCTTTGCAGTTTAAGGATTGACCAAACCATAGCCAATAATTCACGGTCTAGGACCGAGTAATTCTTCTCTGCGGCATTTAATTTCCGAGAAATATACATCACAGGATGCAGAGTTCCAGAGTACTCTTGCATTAGTGCAGCTCCAATCCCGGTGGATGAAGCGTCACTACGAAGAATAAATGTCTTATCCTTAGAAGGTAATACTAGGATAGGTGAAGTAGAAAACATAGTTTTAACCTTATCCAAAGAGGATTGACATTCTTGAGTCCAATGGACTACATTAGGAGACCCTTTCTTTAGCAAGGAAGAAAGAGGTGACATAATGGAGGACAGATTCGGGATGAATCGTCCATAAAATTGTATTAGACCTAAGAGACTTCGTACTTGCTTTTTAGTCTTAGGAATAGAAATGTTAAGTATCTTACTTGTATTATGGTCTTCTGTTTTTAGGAACCCATGACCAACACGGTGTCCTAAAAAAGATATTTCGCTAAAACCAATACATGCTTTCGATGGTTTCGCTGTCAGGTTATGCTCGCGTAAGATAGACAATAGTTCATTTATACCATTATAGTGATCGTTCCAAGTATCACTGAAAAGACAGATGTCATCAAGATACGCAATGACATCTGAGCGATGAGATAGGATTCGACGCATCATGCGTACAAATGTAGCAGGGGCGTTCATAAGACCGAAAGGCATGAAATTCCATTGGAATAGACCCCTAGGCGTCGAAAAAGCAGTAAACGGTTTGGCGTGTTCGGATAGTGGAACTTGCCAATATCCCTTAGACAAATCGAGTTTAGAAAAGAAGTGAGAATTCGATAGTCTCGTAAGTAGCTCTTCTAGTAAAGGCATAGGTTCAGCATCGAATTTAGTCACTTGATTCAATTTGCGATAATCCACGCAAAGACGTATGTTATTGTCTTTTTTCCGTACTATAACCATCGGCGAAGAATATGCTGATGTGGATGGTTCAATAATTTTTAACTCTATCATCTCATCTAACTCTTTCTCTACCTGTGCTTGAAAATGTATCGGGATAGGATACGGTCTGACTCTTATAGGACTATGGTCAGTAAGAATAATGTCATGTTGAATGACATCCGTTTGACCAGGAATGTCAGTAAGGACATCCTGAAATTGTTCTAACATAGTAGAAACTTGTTTCTGCTCTCCTGGAGATAATTCTGGAGAAATTGCAACATCTTTCCATGATTCATTAGAGTGAAGAGGAATCAGTGGAAAAGGTAAATTTACATCCGAGAAACTCGTTTCCTCATCCTGTATTACTGACAGAGATGAGTACTGTCCATGTTGGACTGGAAAATCGTCCGTTGCCTGGAAAACAGGTTGTAAATAATCAGGACGTTCATGGAATTCCGTGAGCATGTTGATGTGGAAGGTTTTACGCTTCCCGTCAATATCGACGATATAGTCAACATCGGAAACTTTTGATATTATATCGTACGGACCTTTCCAAGAAATGAGAAGTCTATTTTCCCTACAAGGTAGCAAGACAAATGCTTTGTCACCTGGACAAAGTTGTCGCAAACATCTCTTTTTATTGGCAAATTCCCTTGCCTTCTGTTTCGCAAATTCAGATGAAGCAGTTGCCAATTTGCATGCTTCAATAATCTTGTGTCTAAGTGCGATGACATATTCATAAGAGGATTTTGTGTCATCGACAATATTATCAGCAGTTATAAGATCATGAAGTAAGGACATAGGACCTCGCGGTTTCGCGCCAAAGACAAGTTCAAAGGGAGAAAATCCTGTATGTTCGTTGGCGACCTCTCTATATGCAAAGAGAGCCGCGGGTAAAACCCTATCCCAATCCTGAGGATGATCTTCTGTTATCTTACCTAGTAGGTTTTTCAGAGTTCTATTCAAACGTTCCACCATCCCATTGGACATAGGATGATAAATACTACTCAGCGATCTCTCTATCTTCAGAGTCGACATTACTTGAGACATGGTATCCGATATGAGTTGGGTACCATGGTCGGATAATATTTCTGCTGGAAATCCCAGACGAGAAAATATTAACCAAAGAGCATCTGCGACATCAGCAGTAGTTATGCTCTTTAGAGGAACAGCCTCCGGCCAACGTGTGCACATATCAACACACGTCAGAATAAATTGGTGTCCTCTAGCAGACTTTATCTTAAATGGACCAATGATGTCTATCGCCATTTTTTGAAATGGCCGAATGGGAATGTCTGCAGCCTGAATAGGTGCATCATGGCGTGGACCTCTGGATTTAATCTCTTGACATACTTTACAAGATCGACAATAGATTCGTATGTCCTTATTCACAGCAGGCCAAAAGAAAGATTGAAGAACTCTAGCTTTAGTACGGGAAAAACCCATATGTCCAGCACACTGCGAATCATGAGCGTGCTGTAAGATTTTAACTCTCATATTTTTAGGCACAAGGATTTGAGAATGAATGGACTTAGCGGAGTCTTGTACCATACGTACAAGTACGCCATTCTTCATCGTAATCCAAGATTTACGATTTGTATCCTTATTCGGATCACCTTTTGTTGCCAGAGTAAAGAATTTCTTTAGAGTAGGATCATCTTCCTGCTGTTTGATAAAGGAATCGTGGGAAATCTCCAAGGGATCATCTTGGATCTGCGCATCATTATCTTCAGAATGTGAAGATTGTGGCATATTAAGAGCTTGAGCCCTAGTGATTACTGCATTAGCAGATTGCATATTAACATTTTCCCAATTAGAAATTTGCTGTGGAGTGCATTCTTTCACTCCATGAATGCGACCGATGATAAGATCAGCGATCGGATTCGGCAAGAGACATGCTTGCACCTCTCCTGTAAAGAAAGGCGTAGCAATATTGATAATGGCAGTGGAGTACTTCTCCAATGTGCCACCAAATGTTACACATTTGACTATATTGCCTGTAGCTCGAGAAGGATTTACGAGTGATTGCCTCACTCCAATGGTAGTGCACCCCGAGTCGAAAAGAATTGATACCGGAGTACCATCTATTAGGCCCCTATTAAAGACAAGAGCACCCCTTCCATTATGCGCAATTGACGCATGAAGAGCGGGAAGTGGGTGACCGCAGCTTAAAGTAGACACTGTGGTTGGATCGAATAATGTTTTGCATTGCGAACACTCAGATGCTCTAGCAAAATCGAAAGCGGAATTTGCTACACTATTGGAGTCTTTTTTATCATTATTCTGATTATCGGTGTCGTGAAACTCCTGTTGTGCAGAGTTAGCCTGGTAATAAGATTTACCATGTCTTTTGTGTTGTGATCTACCTCGGTTATAATTGTCTCTATAATTATTATTGCCTCTGTTATAACCCCTATTTGGGTTTGAATCATAATATTCATGATCATAATCATCATGCTCATTATATTGAGTATCCCTGTAATATTGTTTCTTTTGTCTCCATGAAGCACTTGGGTAGTTCCTATAGCTACTCCCTTTCCGAGAATTTCTAACATTATGGGAACCCCTCGCGTGTCGAGGACTATCAGACCGATTCCAGTTCTTCGAAGAAGAACTCTGATTTGAGCGGTTATCTTGGTTTTGATACTTATCCCAATTAACCTTTTTATCAAATTTATTTTTAGCTCCTTGGAATTTGTGTGAGTAATTCTGATTATATTCTGTTGCCGAAGCAACTGGCATACTCTCTTTAATGTTAGAGTTACCAAGAATCATGTCAGGGTGTGCCGTGGCATACTGGTCACAATATTCTTCCATTTGCTTTATTGTACCAGGTTTACGCTCATGTAAGAACTCTAGGAATGATTTATTTACAGAAGACATGACCTTGTCTCTTAGCAATAAATCCGTAAGACCATCAAATGTTTTCTCTGTTTTGGATAATTCAATCCATCGTGAAAGTGTAATTCGTGCTTTTGAGATGAAATCTGAGAATTCTACACCTACCTCAGGTCTCATTGTTTTAAACAAAAGACGGTAACCTTCCTCAGACAGCTGATATCTCTTTATCAAAGCTGCCCTAACAGCATCATAATTATCTTTGTCGGCCTCTTCAACAAAATATAACTTACTCAGAGACTCCCCTTTTAGATTTTCAGACAACTGATTCACATACTGTGATTTGTCAACATTATGAGATCGACAAGCCCGTTCAAATCTAGAAAGCCAAAATGTTATGTCATCACTGGTAGGGTTAAACGCTGGTACCTTGACCTTGTATACAAAGGGTTTACCATTACCACCAGATGCCTGATTAACATTACTCATACATGTCAATTTTAATTTCTCTAATTCAAACTCATGTTCTCTTATTGCTTTTCTCTCTTCAGCTTCTCTATCTATTTTTTTTTTTTGTTCTGCAGCAGCAGCAGCTTCTAATTTTTTCTGTTCTGCAGCAGCAGCAACTTCTAATTTTTTTCTGTTCTGCAGCAGCAGCAACTTCTAGTTTTTTTCTGTTCTGCAGCAGCTTCTAATTTCTTCTGTTCTGCAGCAACTTCTAATTTTTTCTGCTCTGCATCAGCTTCTAATTTCTTCTGTTCTGCCTCAAATCTCCTTTCCTCCACTTGCATCTGCAATTTCTTAAGTTCAGCAGCAGTATCAGCTTCTTTTTCTAATCTTTTTTCTTCAGCTAAGGCTTTCCTTTCTTCTGCAGCAGCTTTTTTTTTCTTCTATTTGAAGTTTTCTCTCTCCTCAGCCGCAGCTTTTTTTTCCTCAGCAGCAGCTTTTTTTTCTTCTACAGCTAATGCTTTGTCATATTGAGCAACAGCCCATTGTTCTAAGTCTTTTCCAGTCTTATCAAGAGATTTTCCTTGTGTAATGAAATAATCTAATGTAGACATATTGTCTTCTTAAATCAGAAACCTGAAAAAGTAAATAAATTACCCTCTTTCAAGTTAATGGGAGACAAGTCTATACCATAGACTTAGTCTTAGTCCAAACTTGTATGGTTTATAATAACCAATGATAACTTGAGTACCTGTGGACAACAATAACTGTATCTCAAATACTGTGGGGGACAAGCCTTACAAAGGTCTTGTATACTTCAATGTAATCAAAGATCACTTGAGTACCTGTGGAAAAAATATTTCCCTATACCAATCACTTTGGGAGACAAGCCTTACAAAGGTCTTGTATACCTCAATGTAATCAAAGATCACTTGAGTACCTGTGGAAAAAATATTTCCCTTTACCAATCACTTTGGGAGACAAGCCTTACAAAGGTCTTGTATACCTCAATGTAATCAAAGATCACTTGAGTACCTGTGGAAAAAATATTTCCCTTTACCAATCACTTTGGGAGACAAGCCTTACAAAGGTCTTGTACATTTTGTTTTATAACAATAACAATCATAAAGTACTGATCTGTACTATACTATCAGTGTATACCACTATACGTCATATGTCAACTAAAGACATTACAAAGGACAAACAAGAAAAGACAATATGAACACATTTGCAGAGATCAAATTAAATTAACTAGGAGAAATGAAAAAAATGATCACAGAAACCGTGATGATAACTGCCATAAGATAACAAGACAAATAACGCCACAGTGTATAAACATAAGGGTGTAAAAAACTGAAATGAAAGGAAAGATGAGACCTACAATTATACAAACAAATCAAACAAAACTAAGGAACACAAAATTATTAACAAAAACAACGAAGAAAAGAACACCTCATCACAACTAACAGAAATAGCAGCAAATTGTTGCTAACAAATTTCCAATTAAGAAAATGTGTACCTATCGAATACTAGTACCAGACCAATGTAACTCGGCATACCTTGTATTAGTCACACAGAACATAAATTAATTTAATACATAACAAATAACATGTAAGCATAAATAGCATATAGCATACAATATAATTTATGTCATGAATGGAATGTGTTGCAGGTATGGTGTTGTAAAGCAGGCACAGTTTATTTTAATTCTAATAACTTGCCACTTTATTGAGTAATAGATTTAATTCTAAACTATTACACTGTCAATTTTTTCTCTTTTGAGCATATGAAGATCCAACGATGAACTATGCACTTTATTTTCAACAACACTGTGATTCTTCTGTACGTTGAGAAATGTCAACAATACTGCTCCAGATATTTTCTACACTTGATACCACTGTCCTGTGTAATACTGTCTGTACAGCGAAAAACTGTCAACAAGTGCTGACCTAGATACAGCATCCTATCGGTAATACAGGTCAAGCTGACATCGACTGTATAGCTGTCCTACTGGTGTTGATGTGTTCAAACAAATGTTCTTTCAGCTGTAAACTGTGATTCTCAACACAAAACTGCGTAAGCTGGACCCAGGAATCTGGCTCGCCACTGTAAAGTATCAGTCTGTCTGCTCTGTAAAGTTGCTTTCACACACACACTGGATGCTCTGTAAGGAAGAGTGGTGTGTTGTTGAGATCAGGCATGCTCCAGTCTACCCAGCTGTAAATGGGTAACTCACCCTAGTCCTGAGTTAGGGAAGGCAAAGGCTCCAGGGGAAGCAGGCCCTAAACTTGGTCACTTCAACCGACGCAGGATGGTGTATGTATGAAGTAGAAATGTAGAGTGTGATTGACGCGAATGGTGTACTGTTCGTGTGCTGACCAATATAACCACTCATACACTTGTGTCTACAAGGCACCAATGCAGACTGCTGGAATCTTAGTTTACTCAATTTATTCAGACGTACACACTGGGACATACGAGTACATCATGGTATGTTGACATATCAATTTGTAGGTATACATAGCAGATCTGAAGTCATGACACATTCAGAAATAATGGGCAGTACATCAAAAGTTCAATGTCATGATACATTATGGCCACATCCCCCTATCTGACTAAACGCGTCAGTGAAGGGCGGATCGATAAATAACCAAAGTTACTTGACGTCCATAGTTTGTAGTATATATTATGAAACCACGAAGGGGGTTTCTAGCAAGATTGAGATCTCCCTGTCACTGTCCGATAATAGGATAAATAATCTGTTCTCTTGGCAGTGATCAAAACATATGCTGACCGAAATCCAACATGGCTGCCTCCCTGAGTTGTCGTTCACTCATTCATAGGAAGGAGAATATAAGCCAGAGTTAATTTATAATGGGTATATAAAGGATTTCATAAATGTTTCCATACAGCTCTACGGTGATCAAGTTAATTCACGTAGCCATAACCGCTGCAGGAAAATCTGTCATCTTCGTCGATACAAAACACGACACTAGCATAGCGAAGCACAAAAGTCAAGCTAGGCCTAACCGACGAGAGATCATCAAAATAGGAGCTGGGTTTACCTGGAGTCCGAATCATCTATATACTGACATGAGGAGAGTCTCTAACACAAACTATCGTAGAGACACCATCTCCTTCAGAAGAAACCACTTCGTAAGACATTTTTTTCTCACGAAAGGACCAGCTCTAGAAAAACGTACCCCGCCATTTGTAAGCAGTACATCGGAACTCATCACGACTTGTCAAGACAACTCATACTTCCGCTAGACCGGAATACAAGAATCTAGTCCCTCCTACCCATCCAAAATATACAATATAGGACTGATTCTACTTGTACTAATAATATGTAATACATATGAATTCAGGCCATAAACACAATAAGCAAATTAATATATTTTCTGGCCCTAAAAAATAAGTACAAACGCAAGCGCAATATCCTTGCGCTGGATCAATATCCAGAACGATTACTCCTATAATCAAAAGTGTGAATCAAACATGGATTATCTCGCTTTTACCATAAACAGCATTTTCATACACAAATAAATGAATGTCTATATTTTTCCCATATTAAATAGCCATATCGATTTTTGTAAAATGTGCGTCAAAATATGCACGCAACACTGGTGATCAAGACCGCTGCACATCTGCTAGTTTAGTCAGGTTTGAGTTATTTCCCTACTCCGTTTCATGTAAAAAGATTAATACATCATGCTTTGTATAAACTATTACTTGATCTAACTTGACATTTTACTGATGTTTGGCATAGCATAATCATATTCTTTTTTAAACTTTGGTTTTCACATCTTATTCTAAATCAATAAACATAAAGTAAAATATATGGGTTTAATTTTACGAGTGAGATAGCCATGATTTAATATGTTACATATTAATTAAGAATCTCATCATGTAAAATAAATTTGCTACAGAAATCAACACTGCAAGAGTACATGAATTCTTTATTGCAAGTTATCTGCAAGAAGAACAGTTACCATGGTGACTTCATGTTCCATAAGGAAGAAATAACAATAAATTATAATTATAGTAATTAAAACATAATAGAAAGGAAATCATTTTAACATTTGCACCATGGTTAGTTTGTGCATATTAAAACATAATGAAACTATTTTAGTCAGATTTCAAAAATGCTTTCTACAATCTCTTACAACACTAAATATTTTTTCTTCTAAAATTAAAATTTAGCGCATGTAGAGAATTAAGAGCTCGAGAAACACATATAGCATATGCTTTTTAAGGAGGATAACTTTAGTGGTAACCCAATACAGTCCCAGAATCCTTCAGGAATATACAAAAAAGAAATCGAGAAGAAAGGACATTTCTGGATGTTTTTGACAGCAAAGGTTGAAAATGATTACTTATTTAATATTTAGCTACATAAATTTTAGAAGAGTGTATTTAAATATTTTCTGTGGTATTTTTGTTCTTGATGATAGTCTACTTTATGTGCATAAGCATAGTTAGAGGCTTCAGTCTTAAGTTCCTCTTTCAGATGTTTACATGTTTTATTTTATTTTATGTCTTCAGGAAGCCTTGAACAGTTGCCAAGAGCAGTTTAGCCTTGGCAGGTCAGTGACTGATGAATTGAAGCATGATGTTACATTTATCAAAAACAGGATCCAAATGACAGAGAGTTCGGAGGAGAGGTAAGTGAGATAAATTTTACAGCCACATAAATACAGGAATATTTCTGGTGCATCAAAGACTATAAAAAATAGTTATATAACATGTTATTTTAATTTTTGCTAAAGTATCGGTTGGCTATTGGTGATAGAACATGAAGTTATTTTAATGTTTCTTCTGAAATAATTTGTGTTATTCTCGATTTAGTTTACTAATCTTTTCATGTACTGCCTGAATATACCAGTATTTTCTGGATTAAAAAAACCTCAAGTATCCAATCCATGCCAGCCAAAAAAACAATGTTTTTTTTGTTGCCATAATGCTTTTCCATTGTGAATAGCACACTTAAAAATAGAGCACTTTAAAAAAATAAGAGGAAATAATTAAACATATAAAGCTTTCAAAACTTTTTAATTTGGTGACTCAGAACAAGTACATTATTTTACCGTTGTGTTTTGTTATTCTGAAGATGGAAAGAAAACTTTGCAACATTGGCCATGGATCATGAAATTCTGAAGTTTCAAAATCAAGCGCAGATAGTAGAGCTAAAGAAACAGCTGGAAGCAGAACAGATAACTGCATCTAATTTTCAGGTATTCAGTTTTGTGTTACATTTATAAGACATGTGACTCTTTCTGGAACAAATTGTTAAATAAAATTTGTTATAAAAGGCTTTGTGAAAATGCATAATCCATGTATAGATATACATGGCTGTTACTGACTTTTATAAATGGACTAGTTTCAGAAATTGCATGCACTGTTTTTTTTTTTTTTTTTTTGTCTTTTGGTTATTGCACTGCATATTTACTTAGTTATATATCTGTTAAGCATATAAAAATGAAATGAGTAATGTAATTTTATTTTTCAAAACGTACTGTACTTAAAATACATCATCACAAAATACAACATTCAGTTTAAAAGTTCATATTGAATATCATAATACCTCTCATTCCATTATTGCTTAAACTGTATTGATTAATTTATGTAAATCCGGAAATAATCAAAGCAATATTTTTTTGTCAGATTTCAAAATTCTTTCTAATATGACCTGTAGCACTCAATATTTTTTGTCAGATTTCAAATTTCTTTCTAAAACTTCCTGTAGCACTCAATATTTTTTTGTCAGATTTCAAAATTCTTTCTAAAACTTCCTGCAGCACTCAATATTTGTTCCTTTACATTAAATGTTAGTGCATGTAGAATATTAAAAGCATTGCAAGAACAGAGAAAAGGCTTTAGCACAGGCTTATTTCAAAAAGGATAACTGCGGTAGTGACCCTATGCAACTTCATATTTCCTTAAGAAGTGTAAAAGTAAAAAGACAGATGAAAGGACATTTTGTTGTTGAAACAAAAATTATTACTATAGATGACAGACATTGACAACCATTGCCTTTGTAATGTTTAGTCACATAGTTTTAAAAAAGAATGTGCTTAGATATTTTCTGTGGTCTTTATTTTGTTCATAGACTGTTATATGTGTCCAGGCATTCAGTCTTAAGTTCCTCTTTCAAATGTTTACATTTTGTATTTTCATTAATGTTTACAGGAAGCCTTGACGAGTTGCCATGAGCAGCTTAGCCATGGCAGGTCAATGACTGATGAACTGAAGCGTGATGTTACAAATGTCAACACAAGAATCCAAATGACAGAGACATCAGCAGATAGGTAAGTGATTTTATTTTTAACACACTTAAATACATTTATTTTTCTATGATGTATTAAAAACGGCAAAGTACCGGGATCAAAACACAGTGGCATAACGCTCCAGTCTACACAGCTGTAAATTGGTATCTGACTCTGCTCTTGAGTTAGGGAAGAAAAAGCATTGAGGAAGGGAAAAATGCATTCAAATTGCACATTAATACAATAGAAAAATTGAAATTTGGTCTATCAAAGTTTTCATTGTTGAATTTGTGTTGTTAAGCGTTTTTATTATTATGTTAATTTTTGTTAGGTCACTATAAACTACAACAACGTTTGTGGTACCTCAGATATTATATTTTATTACAATTTTCATGTGCCATTGCCTTTTTCTTTTGCTGAATGATTTCATAATCATAAAATCGAAATCTAAATTTTACATTATATTGATGAAAAGTCAGAAGCAAAAATATTTCCAGTGTTATCACGTACATGTACCTTTAAATGAACAATGCTAACTCTGCAATTAAAATATACACCTACATGTACACATATTAATTTCATCTTTTGTTCAAAATAAATCTTTTCTGGTGGCTGCTGATTATTTTTCTATCTATATCTAAATTTTACTTCATGCTGATGAAAAGTCTGGAGCAAATTAACTGTTATTAAACTCTGCTATTAAAATGTGTGATTACATTTCTTGGGTTCTTAAATTATATTTATTGGGAGCTGCGCTGGTGTAATGGCTGCGGCGTTGTACTGGCAACCAGGTTTTCATGGTTCAAACCCGGGCGTCAGCGTTTGAAGGAATGTTTACGACTGGAAATTTGACTGAATAACCTGAACGGCTCCTACACATAAATCTCGTGTGGATGGGAAGAAGCAAAGCTCCGGACCGGGTTGGAAGGAAAGTCCACTGACTCCCCAGCCTCGCAATGACATTTCATTGGGCCAAAAGAGCTGGAAAGCTCGAGTGCCGCTGGTTAGGAAAAAAAATTATATTTATTCTTTATATACAACAACATAATTCCTGCTGACTAAAACACTTAATTTTTAAATGTGTTTTCAATTTTCTAATGCTGTAATGCCAGTACAACATTTCCTGTGCATTTAATAACTACCTCCACAACTTATATGAATGTATATGTAACCATCCAATTGTGAAAAGCCCACTGAAATAAATAATAGAACATTTTAAACAACACAAAAGGAAATTAAATGTTACTTTGACAATTTTAAAGTCTAGTGACTTGGTACCAGCGATTTATTTGCTCTTTCATGGCTGATTTTTTTAAAAATAATTCTCCAGATTAAAAGAAGATATGGACCTGTTGACCATGGATCATGAAATTCTGAAGGCACGAAGTTACGCTGAAGTGGCAGAGCTAAAGAAAAAGCTGGAAAAAGAACAGACTACTGTCTTTAATGCTCAGGTATTCAGTTTTATTTGGTTACATGTAAATGACATATGGCTGCAACTATCTGGAACAAATTGTTAAATAAAATTCTTGATGAAAGTTTTATAAAAATGCATAGTCCATATAATAATATAATGCATGACTATTACTGACATTTTGTAGTATGGGCTTGTGCAAAACTCCAATTTCCTGCACTTCTTATTTGTGTGTGCACAAATACTGGGATTTATATTTCATTAGTTATAAAAATGACATGTGTACAGTAATTTTATTAACAAAATAATATATATATATATATATATATATATATATATATATATATATATATATATATATATATATATATATATATATATATATATATATATATATATATATATATATATATATATATATATATATATATATATACATACATACAATGAAATTTTTTGTTTACATTAGTGTCTTGACTCGTGTCAGGGCGTGCCTGTTTTGATGAACTAAATTTGACATCCTTATTCATAACGCATCCACGTGTAGTAACCGTTTTGTTTAAATCAACAAAATATATGTGCCAGCAGAGTCTGACTAACATAGATATTACTATTATGGATTATTATTTATAGTGACAGGTGTGATTGTTTCCATAAAAACAATAGTGACTGTAAACAGCTTTAGATAAAAAATGAGACTCGACTTGAAAGCCACTGTTGAGGATTTGAGATTCAACTTGAGACTTGTACTAAGAGACTTGAGACTTGTTAGGAAAGACTTGAAGACAACTCTGATATCTAACTTTAGAATGTCTCAAACTCTTTTTTGTGGATAAAGCTAATGTCTTTGAATCTTGATTGTGTTACTGTAATACAGCCTTTGTTTTGTTTTTGTTATGAACTGTCAGTAGTTACATATTTTGAGTTATTTCATATAAACTTTTAAGCTATATTTCAATTATTCTGTACAGACATTACAGTATTAGTACTGTAATCACATCATCTCATGGAAAGAGAAGAAAACAAATAAGGAGGTCCTAGAAAATCTAGGTATAAAAAAGAGAACTAATGAGGGAGATCAAAGTTTGGCAGCTAAAATACTTTGGTCCCATAAAAAGGCATAACACCTTGCAGAAGACCATAATAGAAGGGAGAGGTGAAGGCAAACATGCAAGGGGAAGACAGTGCTATAAGTGGGAAGATAACATCAAGAGATGGAAAGGGAGAGCCTTTCAGAGTGCACCACCAAGACAAGAGACAGAAGACGTTGGAGATCCTTTACAGCCAACCTTCGTTGTGGAGATGGCAGCTGATGATGATGATGATGAATCACATTTAATACATTTTTATCTGATTCAGTTCTGATTGTGTTATAATTTTCTTTGCTTTGAACATTTTTTCAGAAGCAGCTTTTATACTTGGCAAAGAGTTTAGCCATGTGCAAAACAGACATAAAGATACTGGAGGCAGATAACTATGTGAAGCAGCTCTCTGATACTATCAGCCAGTAAGTGTTTGCCATTGTCTGCTTGCTTATATGATGTTGTAAAAGGATCCCATTACACGCCCATTGAGGCATATTGGGAATATGATGTTAGGCACATATTTTCTTGACCATCGGCACACTAGGGGTGATGTGGTCAGCATCACGCCGGCCGCCTTAACCTTCCCAGGGTTGCTCTAGTACCCAGTTGAGGCTGGGTCGACCCAGGAGCTGTTTGCGGCCTAACATAATCCCACCTTATCTATGGATCGAACCACAGACCACTGAGCTATGTAGCCAATGCACTAACCACAATGCTACCGCAGCTCCCTTATATGATGTTATATGACATCTTAACTCTTACAGGACATTGGTGGTTTTTCTATGTTTGACACATAGATTTTTCGGTTACTTTGAGTTTTCATATGTTTAAAGTTTAAGAGTCAGTTTTTTTCAAATTTAGTGAAAGTTTAATATTGCTAAGCATAGTTGTCAAGAAAACTGAATGACAATTAATACAATTTAAAACTCTGACAAGATGGGACAACATGAAACAAACACGTTGGTTCAAATATTCTGGCCCTGAACACTGCCCCCCCATCACAAGTGCCTAGAACTTTAGCCCTGAATACTGGTCTTTTGTACTTTACAAGTTAATAAGCTGAGATATCCTCTGAATAGAAAAAAACATATATGAAGAAATTCACAGCTCATTTTTTATACTGGGATATGAAGAGCTCTCTATTTAAGATAACCTTTTAAATTTATGAAATGACATCCTGGTAAGCTGGGGTATCCTCTACTAAGGAAAACTTATGTATAAAGAAATTCACAGCTCAACCTACAATCCAGCCCCATGCTGGGTTATAAAAAGAAACTCCCTATTTCTAATTTAAAATAGCCTTTCCAATATGTGACATGATATCCTGATAAGCTGGGAAATCCTCTAACACAGTAAAAACTTATACATATAGAAATTAATAACTTATCATAAAGTGTTATATATATTCTGCATTTCTGTAAGGTGCAGAAACATGGACGATGAATAAGCATTTGGAAGAAAGAATTGAGGCTCTTGAAATGTGGATATATAGAAGAACGGGGTGTATCACATGGAAAGAGAAAAAAACAAATAAGGAAGTCCTAGAAAATCTAGGTATGAAAAGAGAATTAATGAGGGAGATCAAAGTTAGGCAGCTAAAATACTTTGGCCCCATAAAAAGGCATAACACCTTGCAGAAGACCATAATAGAAGGGAGAGGTGAAGGCAAATGTACAAGGGGAACACAGCGCTATAAGTGGGAAGGTAACATCAAGAGATGGACAGGAACGAGTCTATCAGAGTGCACCACCAAGACAAGAGACAGAAGACATTGGAGATCCATTACAGCCAACCTTCGTTGTGGAGATGGCAGCTGATTATGATGACTTACAGTGCAGTCTTATATTCACAGTACTTTTGTGACAATGGGCAATGAAAAATAAACTTGATTTCTAATTTAAAATCACTTTCTTGATATATTATATGATATCCTGATCAGTTTGGACAACCTCTATGAAAGAAAAAAAAACTTAAGAGTAAACGATTTCATGCTTTCATTCAACAATTTTACGACTTTATTTCCAGGCTCAGAACAATGACAGAAAATTTACCAAGGTCTGTGTGTGAGAAATATGAAGAGTTCTGTTCCTACATAAATGCGTGTATTGGTTTTAAAAACTATGTGGAGGTGAGTGTTAAAACATATCTTTTTTGTGCGTGTGTGTGTGTGCGTGTATACATGCATGAATGTGTTCGCAGAATACTAAGTGTGTGACATCTGCTATATTTAGGCTGTGTTAATATAGGTTTGCTTGGCAGAAAACCTGCACCAAACAGTCACATGCTCTTACGGTAGTGGTTTCTATGGCAACTAGTTTTACAAGATAAGATTGATCGCTGATGCACAACCTCATATCCCATATCCACAATACATTTTTTTTTTAAATACTAAGTTATGAAAAACTCTTTATTTCTAATTTAAAATACTTTTAGATGTCTTATAATGACCTTTATATTTCTTTCCAGGTGAATTTTCACAGACTTCAAGAGACTCTCAAGTATGGTTCCAGTGTTGACATATCAGAGATTGAAATAAACCCACCTGCACTTCCATTGCCCTTCCAGGTATATATTTTATGGAACTGTTGTTTCAGAAGTCTTCTAATGGAATGTTAGATATGTCCTTAATTGTTTTTATTCACCTTCGTGTAAAGTTTCCAATGGAGTTTAGACTGCTTATTTGTTCCATATATGTAGTGTACAATACTTTTGTAAATCTTTGATATACTCAGAAACTTTTCTTATCTGCAAAATAGTTATTCATGCCAGTAAGTAAGGATTTCGTTATACACACCCATTGATGATTATTGGGAATATGGTGTTAGGCCCATATTTTCTTGACCCTTGGCACACTAGAGTTGATGTGGCATCATGCCAACTGCCGTAACTTTCCCAGAGTTACTCTGGTACCCAATTCATGAGGCTGGGTTGAACCTGGAGCCGTTTACGGTCTAAAAACATTAATGTAAAAAAATCACTTCAACTATGGACCACCAGGCTGGGAAGCCAGTGCATTAACTACAGTGTGATCGCTGCCAGTAAGTCCTAGTCAAATAAATGCATTAATACCTTCCATGACAGAAGAAGAGAGAAATAGAAAGTAAGTAATACAATGATATGTTTCTCTAACTGATAATTGATTCACTACTCTCTGGCATTCAGTAGAAATCAGGAAACATGTATTCATTTTGTTTCTTACTCACTACTTTGTTGTTCCTCTTTTACCCTGGAGTGTAGAGGTTTGCCACAAAGAGCGCCATTCTATTCTATATTGGCTGTCTTCCTCCTGGCCTGGTTCCAATCTAGTCCTCGGTCCTTCAGAGATTGTCTAATGTTGCCCTCCCACCAAATTCTGGGTCACCCTGTAGGGGCTGGATCTTTTAGGCCAGATTTTGTTTCTTTTTCTTTAAAAGTGAGCTTGAAAAACCAGTTTTGTGATTATGGTTTTCCATGGGGATATTATGATTTAAGATATTTTTTATGGTTTCCCCTAAACGTCATGGCATTGATAATGCTACTTTAGTCCTTCATTTCTTATTTGGGAGTGAAACTGTTCTGTAACTCAGATACATTAGGTGGATATGCAGGCATGATATAATGAGTTGTTTGCCCTTTTACTTTTAACAGTTAAGTGATGGATCAGGAGCATCTCCCAGCAGTTGGCCTCAGGCTTTCTTCAACATTGATTCTCAAGCTCTTTCCAAACTTTGGTCTCAAGCTTCCTCCTACAGTGAACCTCAGGCTTACTCCAACAGTGGATATCAGAATCACTCCAACCATGTACCGCAGGTTTTATACAATGGTGGATCTGTATATACCTCCTTCACTGGACCTCAGGCTCCCTTCAACGGTGGATCTGCACATACCTCCTTCACTCGACCTCAAACCCCCTTCAACAGTGAATCTACACATTTCTTCTGCACTGGACCTCAGGTTCCTTCCAACAATAATGAACCACAACAACTTCCAATACCTAGCAGTAAATCCTTACATAGAGGTAAGCATCCTAAGCTCATGGATTATAAAAAAAATATTCTTTTGTTTGCCTTGTTAAGAAATTGGGAATCCTACAACACAAGCAGCAAATGAAAGAAAACAAAGACTGCATAACTTGTTAAATGTTCTTCTGTATTTTCACATATTTTGATGATGTTTTTCCTTTCTTCTTTTTACTTTGTTTATATTGTCCTTTTTTTTTTTTAGTTGCTCCACTTAGCTCATTAACAGCAATACAGTAAATGCTTGGTACTTCAAACTTCAGTAATAAAACATTTTGATTATTCAGAACATGACAAAAGAAAAAGAAGATGGTGATGGAAAAATGTTTATTAATTGAAAAAAGTGTGGTGGTAAATATCATGCAAACCATTAAAAAATATATATATATTCAGTAAAAACATATTGATGTCCCAGATTAGCTCTCTTTATTAACCCCCCCCCCCCCCTCCCACAACCACCACCATCACCCATCGTTTGGAAGCTCACACAATTAAAAAAAGTCAGTAATTAATTTAGTTCTCATTATCATGTTTTCACTGTATTCAACACTGCAGTCTGGCATTACCATTATTAATTGTGACGTACGTCTAGTTTGACAAGTGAATTCTCCCTGATATGATGGATGATTTAAAGGGACTTTTAGCTTTTCATAACATTAGAACCCCTGAACTTTGTTGTAATTCTTGTATAACGGGACTTCTTTCACGTGGATTCATTAGCTATGAAACTGTTCCACACAGAGGGCAGACACGTTTGCTGATTGATATGCGGAAAGTTTACCTATCGTTGATTCTGGTCATCGCATTGATTTAAGGAGAGATCAAATCACGCCCACTAACATCTCTTGAACAATCATAGGCAGTTATTTTAATTAACTTGGCCAGTGGGGGGCGTCGCCAGAATCAAACAGATACAGCGACCACGATCAAAGAGACGAACTGAGGGATTTTAGGGGAGACTATCGGCGTTATCAAAGACAGTAGTGGTCCCTGATACGAGACGCAGTTGCTTTCCGCTAATTTCGCGTCTCGGTGTCAATCGCAGAACCGAGCGAACGGGGAAAGCCGAAACGGGCAGCAGCGAACGGAGATACGAAGACCAGGGTGCGGTTTCTTCTCTTGATTTGGCGGTCAGATCCCCAAAAATTCGTGAGATCAAATAAGCTGTCAAGTTTATCATGTCCCACTCAACTTACATTCCATTTTAGCTAAATAGACCAGGAAACTAGACACGTTATCACTCGCTGGCCAGACCTTTACAGAAGCACTAGCTTTATTGAAATCTTGTTATAGATTTTCCCCTGGATTTTATATATATATTTGCAGTGATTTCTATTCTGTGCAAAGCGGTAATATATATTGTGTAAAGTGATCAGTGGTCTAGTTCAGTCATTCTATTTCAATGGAGTTTGTGTTAATTTAAATCTATTAAATTAAACCATCTCAATAGTTCCAGTTGTAAATATAATGATCTATCTATTATATTATTTCAAAAGATAGTAGATGCTTAAATTAACTTTTAAAGTCGCGAAGGAATTTATAATTAATAAATTCAGTTAAGTCCTAGTTTTATAGATGTGTGTTTTAACCACTAGAATTCGCGCAGTGTTTATTAAATACATAATTAAATACTCGAGTGTATTATAGGCTTAACGGGAAATTTATCGCGCTTGATTTTTCGGTATGTTACATGTCTTTTTTCTTTCACACAGAGTGATCGTAACCTGCGGTCCCAGCTAAATAAAGAAAGAAATAAAGAAATCATCCTATAAACTTCCAGTCATATTGAAGAAACATTTCTTTTAAAATATAATCTTGTGGCGGTCCTTGCGACCTAGCTGTCAGAATTAAATGAAATAAAGCCCACCCAAGAACATTTTAAAGAATAATCATCAAATTACCCTTACAAACCTGTAAGATAAACTGGAAGGTAATCATCGCCAGTAGCGATATCATATTTACTGTTTACTGTGAGAGTGTACATATTTTTCTGACTGTGACTGAGCCTAGTTTTTTCCTCAATTGGATTTAATAAAACTATCATCACGCATTGAAGGAATTTTACCATAGCGGAGGATTAAAAGAGACCACTTCATTTTCACCCCTGTGCCGAACTGTGTTAGTGCCATCCCATAGACTCCTTTTATATATATAATAAAAACACGAGAACTCTTAGTCTTCAAGTCTTGCGATAAGTGAGAATATTTGTTACCAACAAACCCTCGCAAACATCTGGGGCGGGACATCGAAGGACTAGACAGTTCATATGTCAAAAGATTACTTGCTGTTTTTATATACTTTTTATGGATCGTCTGAGGCTGCATTCGGTAAGTGTGTGAGTATATGAGTGTGGATCCTCACGCGTGTGCATGAACGACAGGAAATTTAATCCTTTTCTTTTGTAAACCTGTTGTTAACTTTCTTGCCTAGTAATATAATTTTTCTGTATTCCCTGCATTGTTCCTTTAAGGGGGAGTTGCTAATTGGTTAACTCTGTTTAAAAACCCCCTCCTTTCCATTTGCTTAGTAAAGGGAACAACAGCTGGGAAGAACAGGTTTTTTTCTATCACCTATACCTAACTTTGTAACACCTCTTTCAGAGTAATTAACTTCACTGTTAGGTTAACGTACCCAAGTTCCTGATATTATCTATCTCTGGACTGGGGTTATCTTAGTCTAATAAGCGGGAAGGGCTTAGTCGATACCAATCTTCTTCACCCCTCCCAAATTTGTTATTTGCATTTGTGTATTTATGATAATTTATGTAATACCTGATATTTGTTAGTGATTGATGTTTTAAAGTGAATAAAATCACATAAACTCATTTAGTACGGTGTTGGACATACCCACAGCCCAACATTTCCCCTATTCGTTTAATATAGTTTGTATCTACATCGTCTGTGTGTGTGAAAAACACCAAATCGGTGTGCGCGCAGATGCGAGTCTGGAAAACTGGCAAATAATTGTTTGACCAGGAGAGCGGAAGAGAAGATTGAGAGAAGCGATTTGTCGTAAATAAGTCTGTCTTTACTCTCCTCCAGCACGCTGTGAAGCAACTATTTAATATCTACATTTTCTATCACTGAGCTTTCCATCATCATTTTCCACTCTAAACCGGACCACTATTTCTAAGACTCTTTTCTCTCAAAATAAATTTACGACATTAATCAACCTGTTTATTTTTTATACTCAGAAGAGTATACATTTAACCATTTATCCTATCTAAAACAGACATGTAATTACAGCCATTATCTTGTGAACCAACTGAAAGCTGAAGTAATATTTTTTTTCAGCTTAGTTTATAATGAAAATATGCTTTGTAAGGTGAATAAATAATACACATAAAGGGGTATGTGGCGGGCACTCCTAAGAAATAAAAAAAATAGAAAACCAGAAATGCAACAGAAGTACTAGGCTTACCAGAGACTCCAGTACAGGATTTATTTATTTGCAAGATGAATGATGGGAAAAAACTAAAATTATTTTTTTGTTGCTAAAAATTCCATCAAACTTTGGTAGACAAAGAAAGAAAAAACTTAAGGCCTATGAATCTTACAAAAATGACAAACATGTGCTGAAGGCACTCATAAGAAAAATACAAACAGTTTTGGTATACAATTTAATTAATCCTATCATTTCTTACAAGTTTTCATGTATCTGTAGTTGTCAGTGAATTAATGTTTGGACCCACTCCAATTTTCAGACACTTCATCTCTGAAAGCAATCCCTACTGTTGTTAAGTCAGACTCCCAAGCCCAGTTTGCAGTACCTTCTGTAGGAACTCAGTTTGCAGTACCTTTTGTAGTAACCCATTTTGCAGTGCCTTCTGCAGGAACCCAATTTGCAGTACCTCCAGCTGGAGTTATGTGGGGTTTCTCAGGAACTCATGGATTTCCAGTATTTGAAAACCTGCCAAGACATGACTCTGTAACTGCAGAATTTTTTACCCAGCATCCTCTACAACCATATAATGAGCTTACCTCACAGGAACCAGCATCAGCAACATATATTTTTGCAGCTACAATGTAATAGGGCAGCATTACCTGTACAAGGAATATTTATGCATCATAATAGGTCAGGAATAATTCCTAGTCTGTTCATTTGTATTCTCCCATTTTATTAATGTTTTGTGTTACTTTATTTTAACTTGAAGCATAATTTTTTACCCAGCATCCTCTACAACCATGTAATGAGCTTACCTCACAGGAACCAACATCAGCAGCATCAAAATTAGCAGCTACAATGTAACAGGACAGCATGCACTGTACAAGGAATATTTATGCATCATAATAGGTAAGGAATAATTCGTAGTCTGTTAATTTGTATTCTCCCATTTTATTGATGTTTTGTGTTACTTTATTTTAACTTGAAGCTGAATTTTTTCTTTCTTAAGTACTTGTGTATACTTGTTCTGTGTATTGTGTCTTCTATAATAAAATGCTGTTCTAACTGAAGCCACTGAAGTAAATTATGACATTCTTTTAAAGTTTGTATTACTAGGAGGGAAACAGAATAGTTCAGAATAGTTGTCTGTATGGTAATGTAGTTTAATTAGCTCTATATTACCATCTTCACTCATTCATTTCCCTGTGTACTCCTTATCTCGTATGGAGCCATCACTACAACTGGTCCCCTTGCAGGAAGCCTGCATCAAGCATTCACATGCTCTTACAGTTGGGGTTTTTGTGGCAATTTGTTTTATATGATGAAGTTGCCAGGCCCAAGTACAACTTCAAATAAGTCTCCTTACACGACATCCCTGAGGATGCAGTAGTCCTATTATTTCTTTATCTCTTAAGAGACCCACATAAAATTACACTGGGTCGATATTAACATGTTGGTTCTCTGTCAATTTTGATTAGCAATTCAGTTCAATGTAAACTCACCTTAGTAACCTACCTCATCGGATTATTTTGAGTAGTGTCTCACTATACTCCTTATTTGTAGACATTATTTCCCATCTGTCAAAATTTGAACTTTCCACGTTTTCATCTAATTTCAGCATTTCAATGTCACTTTAAACTATGATAAATTAACAAGTCAAATTTCATAAATGTTTTGGAGGTCAGTTTCAGTTGGTTTTTTTTATTTTTTGTAACATGAGGCATACATTTTATTTTTGTTGGGTCTGTAATTGTGAACAGTTTGTATGTATGTTCAGTGTTTTTACTGTCATGACTGCTGCAAATCTTATACAAGCTGAAAATAGTTGGATCTTGCTTTATATGTATTTGCATAAGTTGGTGTAATGGTATTAAATATAATTTATTTTTGTAATCTTAGAACCATCGACACTCAGAACATAGTGCCTGCTACGATTACCTTCTTAGTTGGTATGTAAATTTAATATCTTCCTCTTGTACTTTCTTCCATTTTCTTAGCTGTTCTCTAAATGTAATACTTTCTTTTGTACTATCATTCATTTTCTTAGCTCAGTTCTCTAAATGTATTATCTTCCTCTTTTACTATCTTCCATTTTCTTAGCTCAGTTCTGTAAATGTAGTATCTTCCTCTGGTACTATCATTCATTTTCTTAGTTCAGTTCCCTAAATGTACGGCGGAGTGGAAGGGGGGATGTCTGGTTGGGTTGCCTAGGAGGGGAAATTTACAAGAGTGCACAGGTTGTAGAGGAATGGTGTTACTTTCAGTGTCAGGGGGAGTGTTAATGGCCTGAACTGACTGATGTCTGTGGAATTTGGTTCCTTCGGGATGTACACTCCGTTTGCCTTTCTCCATTCCTTGCTTACAAGTTGAGTTTTCCATGCATTCTTCAGTAAACGAAGCAGTCGTTTGAGCGCCTCAGGGCATCTCTTATACACAACATATGGAAGACCATTAATAAGACATGGAGCTGACTTGCACCGAGCTTTCTGGACAATGCTTTCTACCTCTTGCATCGTTGGGGGCTTGGTGTTATATTCAGCTCCTGGCTTACTCGGCCATTTAAGGCCTGCAATGCTTCTGAGCGGCTCATTTTTGCAACCATCTGAATATGTCATTCTAAGGTGGTGTCGTGAAACGAATGTGTGTAACCCCACTACTTTGTTAAATCATTATGTCGGGATACAAATTTGCCCCAGCCAATCAACGCACAATTGCTGAGCCGGAATAAATTACCTGAAGTTACGCCAGGATGTTGTTGTTGTTGTTGTTTTCGTCTAATATGTTGCTGTAATACCCTGTTCAACCTGAAAGTTGGTTATAATTGGGGTATATTGTGTGTTTACTTTCTTCGGTGCTAGCCTGTTGTTAGTCCTGAAAAGGACTGGTCCTAAAAAGGACCACTAGCTGCCTGTTAGGATACCTCCTTGCTCTTGTCCGTTCGTGGTGTCGTGGCGTGTTCATGGTGTTCATTTGCTGCCTCCCTATCTGGCTTGTTAGGTTTTGTGAGTTTTTGTCCTCCTCGTTTCTGCTTCTTGTGTCTTCTTTTTTTCCTGTATCTGTAATAGAGCTTTTTCTATGATTGCTGGGAGTAGTCTTTCTAAAGTTTCTTGAATGATTTCTTCTTCTGTTTGGTTGTTCGTGTTA
The DNA here is from genome assembly GCA_024509875.1 of Oreohelix idahoensis. Lineage (NCBI taxonomy): Eukaryota > Metazoa > Mollusca > Gastropoda > Stylommatophora > Oreohelicidae > Oreohelix > Oreohelix idahoensis. The sequence continues at coordinate 172,795 of JAMPIV010015654.1, forward strand.
GTTTCTCGCGTGTTGTTTGGTGTAATGTCCTCAATGGTTCTTCGTTCTGTCTCGATTCTTTTGAGTATTTCTGCATTTTCTTCTTTCAGCTCCTTCAGCTTCTTGACATCTGCTTCTATCTGCTGCTGCATTCTTTTCATTTCTTCCATCATATCTCTGACGTTCTGTAGGTCTATTACGTCTTCACTGTTGTCGGTTGGTTCTTCGGGAGCCTGCTTGCTTTTGTTTTCGATCTGTAGTTTCATTTCTTTGACTTCAGCGGTCAGCTTGTGTACCTGTCGTCTATCAATCATGCGCTGTTTTTCTGCAACATCCGCAGTCACTTTGTGCTTTGCCTCCCTGAAGGGAATGTTTTTTGACACGGCCTCCTTCAAGATGCTCTTTGTTTCTTGGAACATCGGGCAGCCTCGGTACCTAGCCCCGTGGTTTCCGAGGCAGTTTGCACAGGTGCGGTTTGCGTTAGTTGTTTTGTAGTTGTGGTCCTCCTTCGCCCTGGGGCAGTCGCCATATTGGTGGTTTCCCGCGCAATATCGGCAGACTGCGTCTCTCCTGCATGTTTTCTTTGTGTGTGAAAACTGCTGGCAGTTTGAGCACTGCATCACCGGAGGGATATAGGCTTCTGTCTTTTTGATTGTTGTTTGGAGCGTCAGTCTCTCGGGTCGTGTCGATCCTTCAACCGTTACTATCATAAGATTGGTGTCTTTCTTGGCCCAGGTTTTTAGCCTTTCGACCTGCATGATTTTTACATCTGAGTTTTCAGTTTGAAGGTGTCTGTGGACCTCGCTTGCGGGACATCTGGTATCCACCCCTCTTATGACTAGCTTCTTTGTTGACTTGTATTTTTCCACCACCACTTTTATTTGGTGGGGCAACTGGACGTCTTTTGGACCGGATTCGAGTTCGATCATCAGCGCCAGGAAGAACTTAAGCCCTGTTTTTTTCGGATGTGGGTCGTGGCCATCTTGTTCACGCAAGATGGCGGAAGAAAACTGAATAAAATTAGGCTGTATGAGCATAAGACGAAACTGCAGGCAACCAATCAGCTTGCTCCTCCAGGAACCAAACAAACGCTTTCCTTTACCAGTAGAAGTTATTTTACCTGCCTATATAATCGGGCGAGATTTATGCTAAATCACGCAACACCGAACACGAAGCCAGAGACGACCGACTGAAGAGAGGAGCTGTCAGCTTTGATTTATAGCTTACCTGAGAGCATTGACCTGCAGCCTGCTTCGCTAAGTCGAGTCAAAATCTGGCCTGTTTAAATCTTGGAGGGTAAATATAATTTACTATAAACTAGTAGGAAAATAGGTTTTAATATGAACGTATCAGGTTACTGATTGTATCTTGGGGAATTAGGTATAATGATTGTATTTCCTAATATGATTGAATAGACGAAGACTAATAGGACTCATACTTCAATCTATTGTCTCAGATAACTCCATACTGAAATATAACCAAAACAGTCCTTGTTAGGACTCAACCTATTGTCTCCTATAACTTCAATCTATTTTCTCAGACCAACTGCAATATAACCAAAACAGTCCTTGTTAGGACTCAACCTATTGTCTCCTATAACTTCAATCTATTTTCTCAGACCAACTGAAATATAACCAAAACAGTCCTTGTTAGGACTCAATCTATTGTCTCATCTAACATCAATCTATTGTCTCCTATAACTCCCACCTGATATATCACCAAACAGTCCTCGTCTCATATACTCCTATCATAAGAACATGACAATATTGTTAGGATATATGTTACCAGCTAGTATAGCACTTGTCAGAGAGGGATGGTATATTATAGGGGGAAGGAAATGGTTGTATCACACCTAGGTGTACATATTATTGGATATATTCATGTATTGAATTTATATTATGGGATGTATTGAATGTATTCATGTATTGAATTTATAGTATTGGATGTATTCATGTATTGAATTTATATTATTGAATGTATCCATGCATTAGTTTATCAGAAAGAAGGTTTTGCAAGTAGACACCTGTCTTGTCTCGCTATTGCTAAATCATACTGAGCCATGTTGTCATTCATCCTACATGCAGACACCTGAGACACGCTCATTTCATCCACATTAGAAATAGGTGGGCTTGATGACAGAAATTAGCCCCTATTTTTCCTTGTTACAGGCTTTATTCGTGTCATAAAAGCTGAGGTAGTATGTTCGAATCAATCCAGCTGCCTGGAACTTCGCAGGAGCATAGAGATTGTACAGAAGCTACATCTTTAGTCCCCCTCAGTCTTGGGTGGGCTAAAGTAACGAGCCTCAGCAGGAGTTGTGTGACCCAAACTAAGGAGAACAGAACGTTTTAAGAGATGAGTACCCAGTAGTACCATTTCTGTCGGCATTGTGAGCAAAAGCTAGTGTCAGTGACGAGAAAGTGAATTATCGTAGCAAGAGACAATAATAAGATTATAGCTGATAAATTATACGTAATTAACAGCACAGCTGATACCTGTACTATAATTGAATAACAGCACAGCTGATATAATTTTTTGTTCCTATAATTGGATAACTTGTTGTAATATATTTATATCTATATTTGTAAATCATTTGTAAACTTACAAATTCATTACATTCCATTTTTCAACATTCACCCTTCCGCACAAGAGTAGATAGTGTTTATACTAAATAAATAATAAGGAAATTGTATTTGAACGACTTGTCAATTTTATCATTGTTAAGTAAAATCTGTTTCCTTGTCTTAATATCACAGTTAGTTTCACAGCGGAAGTGGCAAGTTATGTCGGTCTCCTCTCTATTAATTTTTCGAGATGAGATCATTCACAGCCGTAACTAATTTGTGATACCAGTAGTTCTCTCAGACACTGGGACTTCACCATTTTCTGCAGAAATTCTATTTCTGTAATTGTCAGTACTGTACTGATCCTAGAGCCAATAAAAACCTCTCGCCACAGGTGGTCTTCCAGGTCTTCTTTCCTGATGTTTAGCGCACCCGACCGTGGCTGCTCAAACAGTTCTTTGGCAAACTTGAAGGGTTCCCTGAAGAATCTTTCCCTATCCCTTCGAGTCTTCCTTCTCTTCCTGCACAACCTTTCTGCTCTACAAAGGGCATTATGCTGGCCTTTGTAAGTTGCTCCCAAACCTGTAGTAACCCTTCCTTCTCTGTGGCAACTGCGTTCTTGAACAGTTTTCGGGCATGCTTCTTCTGTTTCCTGATTTCTTCTATTTTAATTGTTCTTCTACTTTTTCGTAGTGGGTTACCTTTCCTTGCCTCCCTGACTCCGAACACGTTGTGGCAGTGAAGATATATTATGTCGCCGAAGATTTCCAGCTTCTTCTCCAAAGTTATCTGCTTCAGGTTGTTATCCAACTCGTTTGCTAAGGCTTCGTCCAGCTGTTCCCAAAGCCCTTTTGCACTGGCAAGTGGAAACTTGATTGCATCTCTCTTCCCGTCCAAGAAGTGTGTGAGATCATCATCAGGCAGATCAACTTGAATGTACTCAGCACTGTGGATTGACTCCTGGCTGCGTTCTTCTAACGTTTTACCCGTCAAGACAGAGCGCTGTTGATCTCCCCGTGATGAGCTCCCACACCCCTTTTTCGTTCTGCGGATTTTCGTTCCTCTCTGAGTAGAGAATTTCCTACTACAGGCACATGGAAATTCCAGCTGTTGTTCAGAGCTCGAAGTCCGTGTAACGGGTCTGGTCGATTCCAATGAGGCGCCTGTGGATTCACCATTTCCCCCCACCCATCCCCCCACCACCCCCCCCCCCATTTCGGTAAATCCTGGGGGCATCTATCGTTTTTACGTCCTGTAGCCGGTTTCTAGTCTTTCCGAGTGTCATCTGTCTTTCCAAAAGTCCACCGGTCTTTTCCCGATTGTCACTGGTTTGACAATGCAACTATGATAGGAAACTCTATACAGAGCGATACAACAGGAGGCAATCTGATCATCAGAAGTAGTCCCCCCCCCCGTCGAACAAGTGTTTCGGCCCTATACTCCTTTACACTCTAAGTGGGGTCGACCCACTGGGGTCATGACTCCCAAGTGTCTCAGCCTCCTGTTGTCTTGTATCGAAAATGAACCCATTTCACTTTGGTAGCAACTTTAAAATCCACAACTCCGCTAGTCGTGGAGGCAACTGTCAAAGTAACCAAAGAGATGCTATTAAGGGAGCTGTAGGGTAATAGTGATGATAAAGTCGTAAAGCGTCACAGGACGTTTCGATTATTGGCTCCGATCATGAATGTGTATTTTGGAGTCGTATGTTGTCGTGTAGTATTTCATTAGATTGATGTCAGTAGTCGATCTAACTTCTGTTGTAAGGGTCAGAAACCCAGGAGCTTTTTGGATCTGCTTTAGTAACACTGAGCCTTCTAAATTCCGCCTATATATATATATATATATATATATATATATATATATATATATATATATATATATATATATATATATATATATATATATATATATATATATGTGTGTGTGTGTGTGTGTGTGTGTGCGTGCGTGTGTGTGCGTGCCTGTGTGAGTGCGTGCGTACAATGAGTTTCATTCGTAATGCGGAAAAAGTATATTTGATCGCGGAGACACGGTAATTTTAAATGTCGACAGGAGAGGTCTAGTCCGAAATTAAAAGTTTAAAAAGTCTTTCTTTTCTATTCTTCCTTTTATTTTTGCCCGCAGTCGCTTAAAGATCTATTGAACCGTCTTCTACTTCCTCTCCTCCATTTTAAGATTGTGTAGTATATGTCAATAAAATAAAGTGGACTGCAGTAAAGCTGAATATTTTAAAATTTTTAAACAAGTAAAAAAATGGTATGTTGGTTAGTTTTCATTGAACACAAACCAATTGTTTTAAAAATTATGTACATATTATGTTTCCTTTTTTGTTTATTTTATTTTTTTCGTAATTTAATGAGGTTTTACAAGTATGTAACAGTTTCATCAGGATAAGGTCTACCACACACAGACGCTATTACTCCAAGAACATAAAAAAGGTACTTACTACACTACGTCCATGATACTACAGATTTTATGCTTAATGCAAAAGTTTTAAAGGTCAGCAGAAATCCATGCTCATTCAACAAACATATCAACAGTACTGTAATCAACGTGTCAAAGAGTTCAAACGTTTAAGAATTACCTTCCCTGAAGATGTTAGAAAGGACATAGAAATAAGATCATACGATAGCGCAAGGTGCCGATAAACTGATGCTTGCAACTACTGATGGTTCTTATGTGTACTACGCCATAACCTGTCTTCTTCTGTCTACATACAAGAGTTTTCAAATTCCCGGTCACTCGTGTCCTTCTCCCTTCACTATAGTGATAACTGCAGTTATATCCCTTATACAATAGACTCGTCCCTTTTGCTGTCACAGCAACTCCATGCAGAGAAAAGAAGAAAGATCAAAGTGGAAATGCTGGATAAACCTTATGATACACCTTATCTTATATATTCTAGGATGTATATTCCTATAATTGTTTAAATCTTAACAATCTTAAAATCTTGACAAATCGGCGACTATTCTGCCCTTTACTCTAGCAGAGAAGCCCCAACCTTATTTATCAACATCGATACCAGACCCATCAGTATACACAATGGTATCATTATCCCCAGCATGATCATGTATTACCTGATTAATTTCCAGGCAGGAGTTGTTGTTTGTCTGTGGTTACTAGCATATAGGCTTGTCCCGGGGCCATCGCAAATCTCGATCTAATCGACAACATTCCAAGCATATACTACATTGTAAAAATGAGAGTATCTTGCGTAGAGCTCAAGACTATTGTTGCGTTACTAAATGAGTGTTCATAAGTCTGGCCAAGAATAAGTCTAGAAGGTGTAACGTTGTAATGCCAACAGTAAACCATTACCAAAATAAACTCTCCAATATAGTAGACGATATATACTTTTATTGTCCAGACATTGCTCCAGTCATTTCATAAATCATCAATTTATAACACGTGAATATTAGCCATAGAGACATGGTCCGCAACCAGACGATCCGTCAAGGCCTAAAATCCCATCCGCTGCAGACCCAAATAGAACAGTCCCAACTAAGATGGTTTGGCTATGTCTGCAGAATGGGAGAAGATTGGCTACCACGACAAGCATGGGAAACAAAGAGCCAGGGATCCAGACCTCCAGGACGACCCAGAGTCCGCTGGGAGGACAACATTAGACAATCTTTGAAGGACCGAGGACTAGAATGGAACCAGGCCAGGAAGAAGACAGCTGATAGAATGGTCTGGCGCTCTCTCTTCCAAACCTCTACACCTCACGGTAGAAGGGGAACGACTAAGTAAGTAAGTAAGAATATTAGCCATATACTGGGCCTTTGCAACCAATATGATGCAAGATACGAACTGGTCCGTCCGTCGTGAGTCCGCACTGAAGTGGTCTAACGCGACATGGTTGAAATCATCAACGAATCATATAGAGTTTAAAGCATACTCCCTTTTGTCAATATATTATCTGGCAATCACACACATTTGCTGATGCCTCATAATGTAGAATCATACAGCGGACATACACTTCCAAATCTGGAGTTCCTCGCAAATACGTCCACACTCTACTGAAACACAGTGAGAAGTCCTTTACCAGACGCCGCTCACTTCTGCATACTTTTTACATCTTCTGCTTGCATATATTAACATACGTCACACTGTATTGGCATAGGTACGTACAAAATAGTTTTGTTAGATCATAATAACACTCCACAAGCAAACCCGTTGTGGTGTGCAAAATAATCCGTAACATATATTTAACGCGCCCCCCTCTCTCTCTCTCTCTCTCTCTCTCTCTCTCTCTCTCTCTCTCTCTCTGACGAGAAAAATTGAATTTTTTCTCAATCAGGAAGGTGTAAAAAGAACACCGGCAGTTAATGTGTATCGCCATGAGTAGCAGGCAGTTTAACACAATATGTGAGGTTACTGGTATATTGTATAGCTCCCTTGTCTGCCAATGGGTAGACAATTTAACACCATAAGTGAGGTTACTGGTATGTAATACAGCACCTATGTCTAACCAATGTGCTAGCAATTTAACACAAGATGTGGGGTTGCTATCATATTATACAGTACCCTGTGCTCACATAATACATGACATTACCCATGACCAACACTCACATCCAATAACCGTCAATCCATACACGCACTGGTCAAGTCGTGTCAGAATTGTCAATTCATATGCATAAATATCAATATGCAGAGCAAATTATTGTGAAGATGAACAATAGAACATAAAATATCGTATTGTTTGAGTGAATTATTTGAATCAACGAATATGTAACCAAGGCCTGTAATTAATTCGGCCATGATGAGATTTTTTTTTCAATGAGTATGTACTCTAATGACGATTTAGAGAAATACAATTCATTATGAAAATATCATTGTGTAATGTAGAACACATGTACTCAAATGATATTAGTGAGCCTATACGATGCAAGTATTGATCTTAAATAATTATGTCACCTTAAATGTGAAACTAAGGTCAATAGTGCAATGAGATGTCAACAGCCTCAGACTGAACACTGCCTTCTTTTTAAACTTGAAGTTTTAGTATTTTTATTTTCCTAACCAAATAATATTAACTTTATCTTAAGAATGAACAATTTGCGGTAGTGTTAATTTACAAACCGTCTGTTATTTCTAAATGAAGTTATGCTAAATGTCTTATGCCATTGCAAATTTGTATTTCCAGATTGGCAGTCTCTGCCACAATAAATACAAAGATGATTACACAAGACAACTGAACAGCGTATACCACAATGATATCCCGATAGACTGCCGCTACTTTGTTGATTTCACCCTCCAGCTAAATTTCTTCTTTTTTTTTTTTAAATAAAATTTTGCCTCGTTTTGGCGAGGCGCGTCCCGTTCAACCTAGTCGGTTATATTAGGGCGCTTGTTTAAATATAAAAGACCTTCAGGTATTGAACAATTACCTTTTTTAACAAATACTTTGGGAGCAAATGATTACTGATAATCTCTTAATTTTACAGTATATTTAGCATACAGGCTTGCCTCCCTAGCCATATTGTATATCCTTCTACTAGATATTCTGAAAATACTTAATCAAATGAATACTTTTTTTTTTTTACTTGCTTCTTGTTATTCTTTCTTGTATCTATAGCTTACGTCGCGAAACAAGACATGGAGATACAAAAACACACGGAGAACGAACGAACGAACTTCATTTTCAAAGGGTTAAGAATTGGGCGCGCAGGCCCGTCTAACATTCTACCTGTCACGTGACTGATAATTTATTTTACCATTTCGTTCCATATGTTATTAACTCTTTTAATGTTCTGTTTTCCTAGACATTTGTATTCTTCTTCGCTATCATTTTTTCACCTTTTCAAACCCCACCCGACGGTTGGTTACGTTTGGCTAGCCTTCAGAGTAAAAATTCCCACTATACCAGCAGACGTTGATATAACGTAATGTTATCTAAACTGCACCTGGCGTTTGCCTGATCAGAAGAACGTCTGTTACGCTTAAAGTGTTTGAACGAGCGAAAGACGGTTTCTGTGAAGACAGGGCTTGTTAGCAGGGACCAATCTTCTGCGGTCGGTAAACATGTTCTGATCTTCGATTCAGAGGAGACAACGACCCGCTGTGGTCTGTGTGGTTTTGCCTTTAAACGAGTCAGAAACCATAATATTATGTCTATCGGGGGGAATTTTCTGGAGTTGTTGCTTCTGAAACCTTTTGTCTTACCCTCGATTACGTCTTTCGCCGAACATCTGTAGAAATATACAGGCCAGGGGTCCGGGGGGAGCGTCCTTTGTAATCTATAAGAGTAGACGGGTTTAATAAGCCAACACACTCGTGAATATTCCTGGCCCGTAGATGACCATATGAGACTTAGGCAGAGTTAGCACGGTTGTACTAGAATGTGTTTGCCTATGTTCTAGTCATTTTCGGGGTGAGTTGACATATCTTATAATATGAAATATTTATGTTAGTTTTTTATATATCTGATAGGAAAGTGACTTGAATTCATTTCTGAGGACTTCTCCTAGTAATTTAGTTCAGTGATAATGTAGCGCTGTCTACGGCCTTAATTAAGCGGTTCTTAAACTGTTACGGTTTATAATGGGAAATGATAAACTTACAATAACAGATACTAGGCGTAGAATCAGTTCATACAATGCTTACCATTGGGTTAAGAGTCAGCAAAATTAACTGTTATTTCTGCAAGATAAGGTCAGAGAAGTGGATCATTCCCTTAACACTGAATTACAGGAGATAGTCACTTATTCCTTTTTGATATATATTTCTAGTGGCAAGGGAGAATCATTTTATGCTTACTTGTGTGGCTAGGCACTAGTCTATAACTTTCACAGAAAGCAGTCACCAGGCATAGATATAATTATATCTTATGATTCAGCCACAACTGTATTATTATAGCAAGAACATTGCATTTTCTATGTACTCATTTGTGGAATGTTAATATATTTCCCCAAGGGGACATATGATTTATTTGTGTAATGTCACATGCTGTAATCTGTTTATGTAAATTCATTTAATGTTGTAAGACGAATAAGCATATTCATTTAACTGTAACTACAAGGTTAGGTTTCCTGTATGTTGAGATTGGGAGAAGAGGAGTAGATTTTGCTGTCTGAACATTTACTGGCGGTACCTGGGTGTGCAAAAGATATTAAGCCTATGCGGGCACATGCTATAATTGATAGAGTGATTTTGTTGTTGCTTGATGTAAAGGGTGTCTTTTTGGGTCTCAGTTTCAGGGAGACCGAAACGCTAGAGCAGACTCCAGTCAGGCGAAGAACGTCATGTTCTCTTCGATCTAGAGGGTTTCGGAATACCTCTAGCGTCTCGAGTTGTCAAACCCCGTTCCTGAATCAAAACCCCTTTTGTCAACGCCAAATAAAGCTCACCAGTGCAACGAGCCAACGCTAAATCTGGAATCACCAAATGCAGTAGTGGTTCTCTACTCGCCTATTGGATTACCAGTAGGAGCATTGCGGCTTCCAGAATATCAAAACCGCCCAGCATGTCTAAAGCAGAATCTGATATCACCCGCCTTTGTGTGCCTAAACGGGGCACTCAGCCAATCCACAGTCAAACCAGCCCAAACCGAATTTAATGCCAAGCAGAGTCAAGCGCCGGATAAGAGCGAAATGGACCGTTTGTCCTCAAGCAACTTCGTCTGGTGTATTTCTGGGTTTATGTAGAACTTCGCACGTAGGAGCGGCCAGCAAGAGAAATAAACAGCGTCTTCCAGCCCCTCACGCAATTCGAGGTCACCAACGTTTAGCACCACCAAGGAAAGTTTTGTATTTCACTTCATTCATCTTGAAGTATATTTACTTGAAAAACATTGGAGCTATTCCATTTGGTCCCACGAAAGCGGACAGGCTGTCGCTCAGTTCGTTTAATTGGTCAGCAGGAGATAAACAGCGTCTTGCAGTTTTCCCTCACGCATTTAAGGTCACCAAAACATAGCACCAACATTCATCTTGAAGGATATTTATCTGTAAGACACTTTCTAGAGCTAGCTTCTGGTCCCACGAAAGCGGACAGGCTGACACGCAGTTTATTCATTTGGTAAAACGGAGGTAAAGAGAGTCTTCCAGCCCACCTCGCGAAGTAGGGAGTAGTCACCAACGATAGCGCCTATACAGTTATTTTATTCAGGTTAATTCCATCACCCATGGAGGATATGTACGAAAAAACCACTTACTGGAGCTATTTCATCTGGTCCCCGAAAGCGGACGGACTGACACTCGATTTATTTATCCCTCCGTGTTCTACAGGTTTTACGAGTGTTGGTGGTGTGTGTGTTTGTGGGTGTGTATTTGCATTATTGATGATTATTGATGACTATTGATGATTATTTTGATTATTGATGTAATTTTATGTTGTTGGTGATGAAATGCATTATTTTCATACATGCTTCTTTATTTAATAAAGTTTACACCTTTATTAATGCGCTGTTCATGACCCTTCCATCCATTATTAACTTGTTTTAGCTCTTTACTAACTCTCTATGTTTGATAAGAGAAAAGAGTGAGAGCAGGAGGTGCTTAGACAGTAAAAGTGAGTTGAGGCTTGGAGAGAGAGATCATTTTGGTAAATCTTCTTCCAGGTTGTCTCAAGTCCATCTCCTTTTTTTACCTTTCTGTGTGTGTAATCTATAACTCTGTCAGTCCACTATCCTTTGTCGATTTCACTACTATTGTCCAACTCGACAAAGACTCTACACTTTACTCAACCACGACACTACCCTTCCATACTCACTTATCTTGCATACTCTACCCTTTCATTCCCACATGTTACTTTAAGCATTAAATTAGAGGCATACAACGTTATAAAGGTTACATAACAGCACACAATGACATTACCCAATCATAATCAAAAGAAAGTATTATTTTTAAGCAAACAAGAACGTAATGAAAATATAAATGAAAAAAAAAACACACAAACAAACACAACAAAACAAATCCAAAACATCTATACGGTAAATCAGACAATAATTCGAGAATGATCACCTTAGGGTAGTATAGCATCAGAACTTCTGAAATATTTGAACAGTCTGCTATTGAGTGAGTAGGAACTTCGTGTCTTTCTTTGCTGTCCCTAACTCAATAGAAGAATCAGATAGAACGAACGAACGAACGTACGAACTTTATCTTCAAATGGTTTAGAATTGGGCACGCAGGTCAGTCTAACATTCTGCCCATCCTTTCTCTCGTCTCCCATACTCAATTCATTTATTCTACACATGCATTTTCAATATTATTTTTTAAAAATTAATAAACATAATCAATGCAATAAAACAAAATAAAATCCCAACATTGTAAAGGTATAACAGTTACACACATTGTTTGGTCAGTGCTAGTACATGCGAATTCCAACTTAAATGTTGGTCAACTATGAGTCCTAATGTTTTGTGTTCATTTACATTATCAATTAGTGAGGTGCCAATATAGAGCTGAAGGGTTGTTTTCTGTGAGTTTTGTAATTTTTGCATAGTTGATATTATCATACATTTTGTTTTAATGATATTTATTTGCATACGATTTTTGTTGCTCCATTTGATAAGATTGTCTACATCAGTTTGTAATATTGCTTCTAGTGTGTTGCAATTTTTATCACTTGTGTATATGGTACAGTCATCGGCAAATAGGTCGCAGGATGAGTGTTTGATGTGTAGTGGCAGGTCATTTATGTATACGGCAGAGAAGAGAAATGGAGACAGAATAAATGAAACAAAAGGATAGATAAGATATGAAAGTAAATTGAACTTTTAACACAGGACACGCGACCTTGACATGACCTGGTTGTACAGTCTATGCGCAACAGGTAGCTAAAGGATAATGGTAACAATATGCCGTGAAGCCAGAGGCGTCCCTACAATATTTGGCACTCGGGGCAGATCATACCTTTGGCACCCTCCTGCCATGAAGAAAAACATTTGTAAGCATATTTTTAACAGTAAGTTGTTGCGCTAAACTTGTCGCAACTTATTCTGACCATGCATTTTGACTATAGTTAATTTTTTAATGCATGGGAAGTAACTCATGGAATTGTAGTCACTTCTATTTCTACAGTCGTCTAATCTTGATAGCTGTCGTCAAGAAGTTGTCTTATTTTGATAGTATAGTTGCCGATAGTTGTGTGAACGATTTTGAGTCATGTCCATATATGGAGCGCTCAGATCGCCAGTTCTTTGAAAACAGTTGGCAATCGCAATGTTTCAAGATTCATTTCCTTTTAAGGTTCGAGTCTTCAGTCGAACATCGTAGAATATTCTTCGTTTCGTAAGTTTAGCTGAGTTGTATTCGATTCGCGTTTTCTGCGCATGTCTCTGTTTGTGGCATTGTTTAAAATGATTTCCGCCCAGGTCAGTCTGAGCAGAGATGCTGGTAGGGCGAGACATAGCGATGTGCTAGTCTTCGCTTAGTTTATTCAGGAAGGAGTCCTCATCATTGTTGTTCCTTTTTTGAGATGATATATTTCTATATTATTCCAAATGCCTGGAGGCATATGTGATTTATGTGATTTAATTCCTGATGACAGGTAACTGAATCCTTTTTCGCTGAGTAACTTTATTGCCATCTTGTGATGTTGACTTTTGCTTAGCCTGCCTTATTATAAAGTCTGTGATATGACAAGTTTGCTTAGCTCACGATCCACTTATATTGTCACGCATCGATTGATGCCTGTCCTACGGACTATTTGCTTCCTGACCTTTATTGATGGATCTAGGTTTGATACCTTTGCTGTATAAGGAACATAGAGGACGATAATGTGACGCTCAAAAGACATGCCTGTCTTGTTGAGGTCAAAAATAGGAGACCAGGTTTAATCTCCTAGTTGATATCTATTAGCTCTTATGGAAAGGGGAAGTTTACTACCTGATTACATGTACAGCTGACTACGATATCCTAAAAGGCATATGATGTACATTATTATGATGCTGACTGCTGTGCCTGTTGAATTGACTACATATGTAATAATGACTGTTTGATCGTACCTATGATGTACCGGCTTGTTTATGTCTACACACTTCGTCATTGTGGTGTCTATAATAAATTATACAAAAACCGTCACTGGCTGTTGCAAGCATCATTGACTTTTCACATCGTGAGTTAACGTGACGTCCTTGTGTGGATTGCCTTGCTTGTAATGCTCACTGTTTGAATACACATCTGCATCCTACACAAACCAGACCACAGATACCATACTATGTCTTCATCGCCTTCAACAATTATGGCGTACAACAAAAAGACACGCAACATTTGGTGGCCATAAGCTGGTTTGGTCTGGTACCAGCATACACGGGGTCCCTTACCCACTTCATTCAACAAGAATTCAACAAACTGCATCGTTCAAGAAATCAACATACAGCGATTTTTCAGCATTCTACATCTACATACAGAATTATGAAAGTACTCGGCGTTGCCCGGAAAAGGTCGAAATTGTAACTTTTTGCCAGAAGCAAGAAATTTGACAGTACCCGGCGTTGTTATATATTGCCGGATATCACAGACTGTTGCTGTTTAACTCAAGGGAAGCCAGTCGCTGCTGTCAAGGTATCACGTTGCTGTCGTTTGTGAAGGCCAAGTACCGATTTCAAGCAATTTACGGTTGAATAAGAAGGTCAAGTGCCGTTATTTACTTATCAGTTTAGAAGCTCAAGTACCATCGTCATGGCAGTTGTAGCAGTCCAGATGTACCATCATCGTTGGATCTTCATTCCTTAGGACGCTGATTGTCATCTGTTTTTTCTGCTGTGGCTGACGTTTGGATACCCATAAGTTAAGTGGCCTGTTTGTTTGTGAACTGTGCCCTTATACTTCTACTGAGTCTTCTGTGTTTCACCTCATTCTTTTGTTTACATGTTATATGTTTATATGTTATTTATATATTTATATTTATATGTCTATGTTTCTGCGGGTTTTCGGTTGGGCGGTGTCTTCCTTAGATCATACCACGTCATAGAGGTCGTCTATCGTGAGCGTTTTCTGTAGGGTGTGCAAATTTCCGATACTGGAATTGCAAAGCGACTTCTGTTGCTATTTTTTTGTTAGTTGTGATGACATGTGTTAGTATTGTTTTCGTTATTTTTCTGCATTCTTTAGTTCTGTTTTGATTTATTTGTATTTGCTAGTCTACTCTTTTCTATAGTTTAGTTTCATATACCATTTTTGTTTATAAACTGTCGTGTCTTGTATTTGTGTTATCTTCTAGTAGATATCATCACATTTTTTTGTGATATTTCTTTAATTTTCGCTTTATTTTTTGTTGATTTCTACGAATGTTTTCGTATTGTTGCTAAATCTTTGTTATTGTTTACATTGTATTGTTTACATTGTATTGTTTACAGTGTAATGTTTACAGTGTTATTGTTTACATTGTGATTGTGTTTACATAGTCATTGGTTACACTTATAGTAGTTAATTCACATTTAATAGTGGGTTATGCTTATGCATTACTACTACACTGATGATTAATAAATGATGAATAGTATTGTGCACTATTGAATGGGAAGTGCACCTATGATCAAGAGTTGATTGATGATATTTCAAAAAGGTCTATACACAAGTTCTTTGATATAAGACTTGTTTCCCACAGAGATTGGGATGATAATATAGGTTGTGAGTAAACAAGTGCTTCATTTAAGACTTGTTATAATTAAATTTGAAATAAGATAATTAATTATTTCAGGTTGTGGACTCATATTATTACTCATCATGGCTACATTTGAGCACTTTATTGAGCAGGGTAAATTGCTTGGGAAGACTGGTGATAAGTTAGAAGAATTTGCAACTACTCAATATGATAAAGCATTAAAAATGGAAGCTGAACAAAAGAAACTGCAGATGCAGGTGGATGAAAAAAGATTCCAAATGGAAATGGAAAAACAAAAAAGAGAAGCAGAAGCAAAAGCCGAAGAGAAGAGACTACAGATTGAGTCTGAAAATAAAAGACTTGAAATAGAGGCTGAAAATAAAAGACTTGAAATAGAGGCTGAAAATAAAAGACTTGAAAAAGAGGCTGAAAATAAAAGACTTGAAAAAGAGGCTGAAAATAAAAGACTTGAAAAAGAGGCTGAAAATAAAAGACTTGAAAAAGAGGCTGAAAATAAAAGACTTGAGGCTGAAAATAAAAGACTTGAAATAGAGGCTAAAAATAAAAGATTAGAAAAACAAGCTGAAGCTGAAGAAAGGAAGTTACAAAGAGAGTCTGATGAGAGAAAAGCAAAAATGGAGCATGAAGAAAAACTCTTAGCTTTGGAAGTTGAGAAATTAAGGGTGATGAACATGGCTAATGCTTATGATGCAAATAAGGTCTCAGATAAGACTAATGCAAGCACTTTTAAGCTTAATCTACCACCATTCAATGCTTCCATCGACGATATAACATTCTATTTGGACAGATTTGAAACTTCATGTAAAGTACATAACATAGATAAATCACTGCAGGTTTATCATTTGTCCAAAATACTTAGAGGTGATGCTTTGAGTATGTTAAGCATGGTAGATGAGCCTGACAAGAACAACTATGAGGTTGTCAGGGCTATATTGTTAAAAAAATACCAACTTGACGAAGACGGCTATCGTCTTCAATTAAAAAATATTTTGCCAGAAACTGGTGTGCAATTCTCTGAATTCATGTCAAAGACACGTCTTACTTTTTTACGTTGGGTGGAGCTGTCTAAGACAGAAAAAAAACTTATGAAGGACTTATGGACTTAATACTTAGAGACAAAGTCATGTCTTCTGTCAATGAGTCTTTCCTTGCTTTCCTTCATGAACGTAAACCTAAAACAATAATAGAAATAGAAGATTTCTGTAGCCAGTATATAACTGCGCATCCTCACGTAACCATTGGTAATTCTAAAGTAAAAGAAGGTCTGCCAGTTGCTTCGGCAGCACCTTATGGTCAAAACTCTAGTCATAGATTCCAACAAAATTTTGATAGGAAAAGTAACCGTAGTTACGGTCAAAATTATGGAAATCAATTTCAGGGTGATTCTTCTTCGAAGAATTGGAGACGAGCTGACAGTCCTCGTTACTTCCAATCTAATAATTTTAAGCATTTCAGAAGAGGATATGGTAACAGAGGCTTTTCCTCGCGTAGACCCCAAAACCAAACAAATAGATGTTCACATCAATGTGGACATGATAATAATCATGGAAACTGTAATTCGAAACAGGATAACAGTTATAATAGAGACAATAATAACTACAGAGATAATAACAACAGTGATAACTTCAGAGGTAATGGTAGTCGCGGTAGATCTCAATACAAAAAAAAGAGATATCAGCAGGCTAACTCGGTTCAACAAGAATCTCAGGGAGCCTGTAATCAGGTTTCTGATAATAAAAACTCTGACGCTGTCACTTGTTCTTCTTTTGACTTTGGGAGAGCAAACAAGTGCCCCCAATGCAGTACTTTGTTCGAACCAACTACAATATCGACTTTGAGTTGTGGTCACCCTCTCCCCGCTCTTCCTGCTTCGGTTGCACATGACGGGAGAGGTTCTCTAATCCTACATAAGGGTCTTGTTAATAATACTCCGGTCTCACTACTTTTCGATTCCGGATGCACCACTATTGGTGTTAGACGATCGCTTGTAGATCCATCCTGCGCGACAGGAAGGGTTATCAAATGTGTCACATTTGGCGGCACTCTAGAGAAATATCCTACTGCTGTAATTCACATTGCCACTCCTTTCTTTACGGGAGATGTGCATGCCTGTCTCTTACCTAATCCTATTGCGGACCTTATTATTGGTCGTATACACGGAGTTAGGGAATGTACCCCACAGCAGATTGCTGCTTGGGAAGATGATAATATGCAAGCTACCAATGCAGTGGTTACAAGAGCACAAGCTCTACAAACACCACAAACTTCGTTGGATAATAATAATGAAGTTCATAGCCAAGATAGTACCTTGGTTATTTCTCGTGACTCGTTCATAATATTACAAGAAGAAGATCCTACGCTAAAAAAATTCTTCATTCTTGCGAAGAAAGGTGATCCAAATAAGGATACACAAAGAAAATCTTGGATAGAAATGAAAAACGGCGTACTTGTACGTATGGTACAAGACTCGGCTACGTCAGCACATTCGCAAATTCTTGTTCCCAAGAGTATGAGAGTGCAAATATTGCAACATGCTCATGACTCGAAATGTGCTGGACACATGGGATTTTCCCGTACAAAGTCGAGAGTCCTTGCGGCTTTCTTTTGGCCCTTTGTTAACAAGGACATTCGTATATACTGCCGATCATGTCAGGTATGTCAGGAGGTCAAATCTAGAGGACCACGACATGCTGCGCCTATCCAGGCTGCTGACATCCCTATTCGGCCATTCCAGAAAATGGCCATAGATATTATTGGCCCTTTTAAGATAAAGTCGGCCAGAGGACATCAGTTTATCCTTACATGTGTCGATATGTGCACACGTTGGCCAGAGGCTATCCCTCTAAAGAGCATATCTACTACAGATATCGCAGATGCTCTTTGGCTGATATTTTCTCGCTTGGGGTTCCCCAGAGAAATACTGTCAGACCATGGCACTCAACTCATATCTGATACTATGTCTCAAGTAATGTCTACCTTACACATTAAAAGATCTCTCAGTAGCATCTATCATCCTATGTCTAATGGGTTAGTTGAGCGTCTGAATAGAACGCTCAAGACTTTGCTTGGTAAGATAACTGAAGATCATCCTCAAGATTGGGACAGGGTTTTACCCGCGGCTCTCTTTGCCTATAGAGAGGTCCCAAATGAGCACACAGGATTTTCTCCCTTTGAACTTGTCTTCGGCGCGCGTCCGCGCGGCCCTATGTCTTTATTACACGATCTCATCACTGCCGATGATATTAGTGATGACACTCAATCTTCATATGAGTATGTAATTGCTCTTAGGCAAAAGATCATTGAGGCATGCAAACTAGCGACTGCTTCGTCAGAAATTGCTAAAGAAAAAGCAAGGCAGTTTGCTAACAAGAACAGATGTCTACGACAACTTTGTCCAGGTGACAAAGCATTCGTCCTACTCCCCAGTAGGGAAAATAGACTTCTGATTGCATGGAAAGGTCCATATGCAATAGTCTCACGTATTTCCGATGTTGACTATGTGGTCGATATAGATGGAAAGCATAAGACTTTCCATATCAACATGCTGACGGAATTTCATGAGCGTCCAGGATATTTGCTGCTTATTTTTCAGGCTACGGACGAATCTTCTGTACCTCATGGTCATTACTCATCCCTGTCTGTCATACAGGATGAGGAATCTGTTTTTTCTGATGTGAATCTCCCTCTTCCAGTGGTTCCACTACATTCTATGGAATCTTGGAAAGATGTCTCAATTTCTCCTAATCTTTCTGTTGATGAACATCGTCAAGTCTCGTCGATGTTACAGACATTTAAGGATGTTCTAACCGACATCCCTGGTCACACGCAGGTCATAGAACATGACATAATTCTTACCGACAATAATCCTATTAGGGTTAGGCCGTATCCTATCCCTATACACTTTCAGTCACAAGTGGAAATGGAATTGGATGAAACGATCCAATTAAACATAATTGAACCATCGACGTCTCCATATTCTTCTTCCATGGTTATTGTTCGGAAGAAAGTTAAGAACATACGAATTTGCGTTGATTATCGCAAATTAAATCAAGTCACAAAGTTCGATGATGAACCTATGCCTTTACTAGAAGATCTACTTATTAGACTTTCTAATTCTAGATTCTTCACTAAACTTGACTTGTCAAAAGGTTATTGGCAAGTGCCTTTAGCAGATCATGCCAAACCTCTGACTGCTTTCTCTACACCTAGGGGTTTATTTCAATGGAATGTAATGCCCTTTGGTCTTATGAACGCCCCTGCTACTTTCGTACGCATGATGCGTCGAATTCTTTCTCATCGTTCAGATGTCATCGCATACTTAGATGATATCTGTCTCTTCAGTGATTCTTGGGAAGATCACTATCTGGGTTTATATGACCTACTGTCTACTCTACGTGAGTATAATCTGACAGTAAAACCTTCTAAAGCTTATATTGGTTTTGGTGAAATTTCTTTCTTGGGTCATCGTGTTGGTCATGGTCTCTTGAAGACAGAAGACCACAATACTTCAAAAATATTGAACATCTCTGTACCTAAGACGAAGAAACAAGTCGGGAGTCTCTTGGGGTTAATTCAATTCTATGGGAGATTTATTCCGAATCTATCTTCGATAATGGCACCTCTGTCCACGTTGTTGAAGAAAGGGTCGCCTAATCTGATTCGTTGGTCTCAGGAATGTAAATCTTCCTTAGACCAGATTAAAAGTATATTTTCTTCTCCTCCCATCCTAAGATTACCTACTCTTGATAGAACTTTTGTTCTTCGAAGTGATGCTTCATCCACTGGGATCGGAGCAGCACTTATGCAGGAATATGCTGAAACTCTGCATCCTGTCATGTACATTTCTAGAAAACTAAATGCGGCAGAGAGGAACTACTCGGTTTTAGACCGTGAATTGTTGGCTATGGTTTGGTCTATTCTCAAACTACAACGATTTCTCCTGGGCGCACATTTCATTCTAGAAACTGATCAGAAAGCTCTTACAGCTATTCAGACTAAGAACTTGAAGAGTTCGAGATCCACTCGATATGCTATTGCTCTTCAACCTTTTCACTTCACGGTACGAGCTATCCGTGGGTCGGATAATGTGATGGCTGACATTCTGTCTAGATGCCCACATGATTCCAACTAGTACTTCTGTTCTATTTCTAGATATACGACAGAGCCATAACACACCTATATTACTACAATACATTAGCACATCTGTCCTCACTTTATGTGAACACATACTATTGTGCTTTGTTATCATCTTCTTCTGTTCCCATCTTTAATATAAGAAGAAGACTGAGTAGTTAATATAAGGGCCGAAAGTTCACTCGGTCACAATTGTTAATAATAATGTATTGTATAGTATGAAACATAATGGCTATTAAATAGAATTATATTGGTTGTTTTTTCTCAGCATGTTATTGTTGATCGGAGAAGCTACCTTTCTGTTGTCAAACATGGAGAGTTCCACATTGTACACTTTCCTTGGAACGACAGGAGATGTGTCCTGGATCGTCATTTATGTTTAATTTCATTATGTAATGGTATTAATTAAACATTTAGATAATGTACTATTTAACATTTTATATCAGATGTGTACATCCATTCTAAGCGGTATTAGAGTATGACACTGCTATTTGATTATAATGATATGAACTTGCATTTATATTGTATTTTCATGCAAGCGTAATGTGTGTTGATGGCACCTCCCCGATATATATATATTTTTGAATAAGATTTTTTATCTGTTGAGAAATATTCTCACCAGACACTTTATGTGTCAATGTAGCCTCATATTAGGCAGTGCAATTAGTTATCCCCGCATAATTCGTGCGTTATTAAACCGCTTTTGGTTTTACGCTTGGATATTTAAAAAAAAAATGTTGCACATTTTTTTTATCGGGAGGTGGCGGTAATGTTGCGCTAAACTTGTCGCAACTTATTCTGACCATGCATTTTGACTATAGTTAATTTTTTAATGCATGGGAAGTAACTCATGGAATTGTAGTCACTTCTATTTCTACAGTCGTCTAATCTTGATAGCTGTCGTCAAGAAGTTGTCTTATCTTGATAGTATAGTTGCCGATAGTTGTGTGAACGATTTTGAGTTATGTCCATATATGGAGCGCTCAGATCGCCAGTTCTTTGAAAACAGTTGGCAATCGCAATGTTTCAAGATTCATTTCCTTTTAAGGTTCGAGTCTTCAGTCGAACATCGTAGAACATTCTTCGTTTCGTAAGTTTAGCTGAGTTGTATTCGATTCGCGTTTTCTGCGCATGTCTCTGTTTGTGGCATTGTTTAAAATGATTTCCGCCCAGGTCAGTCTGAGCAAAGATGCTGGTAGGGCGAGACATAGCGATGTGCTAGTCTTCGCTTAGTTTATTCAGGAAGGAGTCCTCATCATTGTTGTTCCTTTTTTGAGATGATATATCTCTATATTATTCCAAATGCCTGGAGGCATATGTGATTTATGTGATTTAATTCCTGATGACAGGTAACTGAATCCTTTTTCGCTGAGTAACTTTATCGCCATCTTGTGATGTTGACTTTTGCTTAGCCTGCCTTATTATAAAGTCTGTGATATGACTAGTTTGCTCAGCTCGCGATCCACTTATATTGTCACGCATCGATTGATGCCTGTCCTACGGACTATTTGCTTCCTGACCTTTATTGATGGATCTAGGTTTGATACCTTTGCTGTATAAGGAACATAGAGGACGATAATGTGACGCTCAAAAGACATGCCTGTCTTGTTGAGGTCAAAAATAGAAGACCAGGTTTAATCTCCTAGTTGATATCTACTAGCTCTTATGGAAAGGGGAAGTTTACTACCTGATTACATGTACAGCTGACTACGATATCCTAAAAGGCATATGATGTACATTATTATGATGCTGACTGCTGTGCCTGTTGAATTGACTACATATGTAATAATGACTGTTTGATCGTACCTATGATGTACCGGCTTGTTTATGTCTACACACTTCGTCATTGTGGCGTCTATAATAAATTATACAAAAACCGTCACTGGCTGTTGCAAGCATCATTGACTTTTCACATCGTGAGTTAACGTGACGTCCTTGTGTGGATTGCCTTGCTTGTAATGCTCACTGTTTGAATACACATCTGCATCCTACACAAACCAGACCACAGATACCATACTATGTCTTCATCGCCTTCAACAATTATGGCGTACAACAAAAAGACATGCAACATAAGTACTATCATAATCCTGTCTAATGGCACCCCTTTCCTGGCTGTCATCCGGGGCAGACCGCCAACTCGCACCCCCTTAGAACGCCACTGCGTGAAGAGTTGAAGGTAGTTCCGATTATCGGCTTCCGAACTTGAGTGTATTCCGGAGTAATGTTTTGTCATATAGTACTTCTTTAAATTGAATGTCACTAATTAATCAACATTCTGTTGTGTCATCCTCTATGTCCTCTCATCCATGTTAAGATTGTACAATATGTGTCAATAAAATAGAGTGGATTACGGTAAAATTTATTACATTTTTAAGAAACATTTTAAGAAAATGGTATGTAGGTCAGTTTTGATTTTAAAAAAAAACACAGCAACAATTTTAAAATTATTTACATATAATATTTTATTCATTCTATTTTTTTATTTTTATTTTTGTGAGGCTTTATTATGTTGCTGTTTCATCGAGACCAAAGCCTACAACACAAAGACGTTCAGCCTCCAAGATCATAAGACGGTATTTATCACACTAGCTACAGAAATAAAGATCATTGCATTTAAAACAAAAGCTTTAAAGGTCAGCAGAAATATATGCTCACTCAACATCCATACCAACAGTACTTTACTCAACAAGTTAAAGAGTTCAAACGTGTAAAGATAACATTTGGTGAAGAGGGAAGAATACAGATATAAATAAGGTGTGAAAAAGAATATCACAGGGGCTAATAAACTCATGCAACTGCTCATGTACTAAAAATATCGATGAAGACAAAGCGACAACCGATAAACAGCTGTTTCTGATCACGACGCTTAAGTTAAGTTAACAGAAAAAGTTTATGTGTTTATCAACTGTTTTGAAAACATCAATCTTTGGCTAATCATGACAGACAATGGCGAGTTCACAATAATTACCTGAAGATAGGGAACGTGTGACACTGTGCTATTGACAGAATAAATAACATATAATTTATCTACCAGAAAAACATATGTTCCAGGTTAAAACATGAAGCCTCTAACAAACCTTGTGCAAGTTAGAACAATTCTTTTGAAATGCTTTTATCTTTTGTACACTAAGGGTAAGTAATGTTTTATTGTTCTAGGGCATGCGGTCTATGAATCGATTCTAGGGCAGGATTTCTTAAATAAATAGACAAACAACACACACAGGTATTTTATCAGGCACTCAGTGAGAAATAAAGAAGTAGAAGACTGTCGTAGATTTTGGATAGGTATTTAAGATAGATTCTGGTCCCGTCTGAATAGAACTGACAAAAGAGTGGTAACTCAGTGAGAGATCAGGTAAAGAAATAGATTTCACGAGTGAAATAGTGAAAAGGTAGAGTCTGTCCCTGGAATGAGAAGATACTCTAGTCCAGCCTATCTCTACGAATGAAATTTGTTTATCAGACAGTTTACATTTCTATGTAGATTAACATATACACTGTAACCACTCACATACACACACACAGATACGTGACGACAATTAGACGCACAAACGTGAAAATTATATTAATGGAGTAGGGATATTGGGCCGAGCTGACCAACACAGGAAATAAAGTTTTATGTTAAGTTTATTTATCATAAAGAAAACTTCGCAAGATCTAGTATCAAAGATCAAATCTAAAAATCATAGGTTACAGAATTAATAAAGAAATAGACACATAAGTGCGCTTCCCTTTGTTGAGGATAGATCCCATTAGAAGAAGTTATTAACCCCTAAAAGGTCAAAAGATTAGCACTGTGGTATAGTATTTGACTATACTGTAATGAACAGAGTTTCTAATTAATTTGTCCTGAAATGAACAGTATTAGCAAAAAATAAGGAAGGAAAAAAAAACAAAGTGAGTACAGTGATTATACAGTAGAAGAATTATTCATTCCTTCTTTCTCTCGCTTCTGACACAACCTGTGGCCACATTCAGCAACTCTTACCTAATAAGTGCTTTCACAACATCTGGGACATATCTCCATGATTCAACCACAAATCCAAGGTTTGGTTTTGGCAAAAATAAGCCCCAGTTTCTCCAAGACTGATTCATTCTCTTATTGTGAAACGCTTACTTTGTTACTGTTAATAGGATTATGTTTATGTCACATCAATTAGTCCAGGTAGAAAAAACAAATACGATATTCTAGTGTTCACAGTGTACAGTAGCTGGTAAATTTGATACTTGAAGAGAATGTCAGGTAGATAAATTTCTCTGTATAGATCCTCGCCACAACACAGTGGTCGGTAATCGGGTAAAGTTAAATTTGATAACTTCGCCACAGCGGGCTGAATGTAAATGAAAATAATGGAAAAGAAAGCTGGGTAGCTATATGTCCAGTTAAATTAATTCTTATAGTCTTTTATTGGTACCCTCTCTCTTTCTGGGTGAAACAAGAAGGTCAAACTGGTCAACCTCGAAGACCCGGTATTTTATATATAAGAAGGTTTGGTTTTGGCAAAAATAAGCCCCAGTTTCTCCAAGACTGATTCATTCTCTTATTGTGAAACGCTTACTTTGTTACTGTTAATAGGATTATGTTTATGTCACATCAATTAGTCCAGGTAGAAAAAACAAATACGATATTCTAGTGTTCACAGTGTACAGTAGCTGGTAAATTTGATACTTGAAGAGAATGTCAGGTAGATAAATTTCTCTGTATAGATCCTCGCCACAACACAGTGGTCGGTAATCGGGTAAAGTTAAATTTGATAACTTCGCCACAGCGGGCTGAATGTAAATAAAAATAATGGAAAAGAAAGCTGGGTAGCTATATGTCCAGTTAAATTAATTCTTATAGTCTTTTATTGGTACCCTCTCTCTTTCTGGGTGAAACAAGAAGGTCAAACTGGTCAACCTCGAAGACCCGGTATTTTATATATAAGAATGTTTTTGGTACTGTTGGACTTAGACCCATTTTCTCAGATTAGACCGCTGGTAGGTTTTGGGTTGTGACCCGTACTGGATTTAGGAAGAAAATACAAATCATTTAACCACAATATCAGCATCTATCCTAACCCGCGTAACGGTATAACTTATTATCCACTCGATTATTAGATTTGATTAGAAAACCCAAGTGTACATCTTATCGTATCGTTCTTATTAACCCGTGAAATAAATTCTAATCATTTACAAAATTTCACACAATATGGATTAGTGATAAATATATATTTCGTCAATATTCAAACGCCTAGTGCATTTACTACTCAATTAAAATATCTCTTTCTCTGTGTGATATCGAGCAATTAAATTAACATTACAGCCGGAACAATTAGCTATAAATTATTCTAATTCGCTAGTCATTTCACACAAAAGTCCTAGTGAATTACAATGACAGACTTAACAATTAAATCACTCAAAATGCTAGTATAAATATTTACCGCAACACAGAAATTATAAACTATCTCCAATGAAAAACGAAGTAAATCCACTAATACAAATGGCTCTAGAATCGAAGCTAGATGTTCTGAAAATTATGTGGCTACTAGATAAACTGAGTTTAAAAGTTAGAGTATATATATAAAATAGGTATAAATTCGTTAGCGACTGTGAGATTTCACGCCTTAACCCGTATTTTGGGCAAATCTGCGGTCGATTTCTGAATCAAAGTTTTATTTCACACTTATGCCGTATGCAGAATCTTCGCTAGCGAACGGACTTGCTTTTAATCTGGCGTCTCTTACTGTAGCTAATTAAGTTCCGAACAAACTGATGTATGAGGGGGGGGGGGGAGGGGTAACTGTGATTATCTCCCCTTTCCTCAGATTAATTCCCCCTGACCAATGTAACTACCTAAAGTACGTCTTTGACATATCGTCCTTGATTTTACCATTCGCTTAACTCCCCCTTTCCTCTCGCTACGTACATCATAGTCTGATCTGTCACTATTTCAACGGTTGCCCAATCGCTGGCGTTATAATTCAATTTCCAGCTCTTACTCGCTAGTTGTTTACCTGTCCCGTCGTGGATTAGTTAATAGGTCTGTTTATAAACAGTCCTAGTGCCTGTAAGACAATATATAAGATAGTTGCTTATCCTTTACAGGACGTGGCAATCAACCCCAGCTTTTATTGGCTGTTTGTGATTTTTCTAGGCAATTTATTTTTCATTCAGTAGTTTGCCATTGCTTTCTGAACGGTACGGCGCTTATACCATTGTTAAAAATCCCCACAAAGCGATCTGCTACCAAACCGCCTGCAGTAGGTTTCGAACCTGGTATATCTAGATTATGAAACTGCGTTTATATCCATTAGGCCACAGACGCCGACAATAGAGAACAGAAATAGGCGTGGCTACAATTATGAGTTTGACAGATATCGGAGTGTAGGGGTTCTGCGTTAACAAA
Source organism: Oreohelix idahoensis (assembly GCA_024509875.1). NCBI lineage: Eukaryota > Metazoa > Mollusca > Gastropoda > Stylommatophora > Oreohelicidae > Oreohelix > Oreohelix idahoensis. The sequence continues at coordinate 199,432 of JAMPIV010015654.1, forward strand.
ACGTGCATAACTAATAAGGAAGCAAGGTGGGAGCAAAACGTGTGGGTGCATGTAATCTATTTACATAACTCTATCACAAAGACCAGACAACAGAAAAACAACAGAAGTGATAGGCATACCGGGAATCGAACCAGGACTTTCCGAACGGCACCCACCGCCTAGCCACGGGAGCGAATCGCCACTTTCCACTCCGCCAGCTAAGCATTCTTGGGCAGGATTTCTTAACTTGCGGTCTATGAATCGATTCTAGGGCAGGATTTCTTAACCTGCGGTCTATGAATCGATTCTATGGCTCAGTGTACATAAAATAACAATTTGAACTTTATTTTCGCCAAAATGTTTACTGAGAAAATTGTCAGAAATGTATGCATATATATATATATATATATATATATATATATATATATATATATATATATATATATATATATATATATATATATATCTACACGGTGGCCATAAAAGATTGTACCCTTTTCAAAATATTTATTCTCGGCCCGATGATTTGGTACGAGGATGCTTTCTATCACAAAAGTAAGATAATCTCTGCAAGTTTTTAAGCATACCTTACAAAGACTCAAAAATGATGTAGGTATTTCTTTTCTTTTTTTTTAACCTACTTGGCCAGTGTGTTGAGAGACATGTAACAATTAGCGGTTGCAACTCAACTGCGAAAGTTTCACTTGAAATACCCGCTGCGCGCATGTGCACTTTGTGTGTGTGTGTAAGGTATGCTTAAAAACTTGCAGAGATTATCTTACTTTTGTGATAGAAAGCATCCTCGTACCACATCATGGGGCAGAGAATACATTCTTTTAAAAAGGGTACAATCTTTTATGGACGATATATAAATAAAGAATTTTTTTTTTAATATGTTAGAATGACTATATGTTACTTTAATGGTTGTTCATTGTAACATAATGGGGACCAGAAGACGCAGCAATAGAGACCGCAGTCAGCGACTCATAGCTTGACTCCCTGCGTCAGGACCAGCGAACCAGAGCTGGTCAAGACCGTGCTCCACCTCCACGTGGTGGTCCTGGAAACAGTCTGCAGCAGTGCAGTCTGGCTGAGCGAGCACGGATCGCAATGGGAAGGCAAACCCGGTCCTAAAAAATGCCGTGCAGAAGTTGGATGTGTCCACCGAAAGGTGCAGATATCACAGCTACGGCGTAAACAGACACAACGTACCACCGTCCTTTTTAGGGCGAACGAAAAAGAAGAAGAAGTAACATAATGTATTTTTTTTTTGCAAAGATGTTAATCATGCCTCTATGTACGTCGTTTCTAAGTAGGGATCAACAGCTTTCACAGGAAAATTAAAGGGGTCCATGATACAAGAAAGGTTAAGAACCCCAGTTCTAAGAAAACACTGCGCATTAAAAGAATTAAAAATTGACAAATAATTTACCAGCTAAACGCGGCTTAAAAAACTTTATTCAGCGTGTAATAAATGCTAAAAACCTTTGTTCAGGACGTAATAAATGTTAAACAGCTTTATTGAGGACGTAATAAATGCAGCCGCACGGTGTATTCTAGGGGGGGGGGGGGGGAAGAGAGAGAAAGGGGGGGAATTAAGGTCTCTTATGATACAAAGACAGAATATAACTACCACTCCCTCAGGTCATGCGTACGGCGTGTGAACGTGTACAGACTTCTTGCAAGGTTCCTAGCTGTACTGGTGGCTGCATGCTCCGTAAGGAACGACAAAAAGTTAGTTGCTTATCCTTTACAGGACGTGGCAATCAACCCCAGCTTTTATTGGCTGTTTGTGATTTTTCTAGGCAATTTTTACGTTCAGTAGTTTGCCATTGCTTTCTGAACGGTACGGCGCTTATACCATTGTTAAAAATCCACACAAAGCGATCTGCCACCAAACCGCCTGCAGCAGGTTTCGAGCCTGGTATATCTGGATTATGAAACTGCGTTCATATCCATTAGGCCACAGACGCCGACAAGGAACGACAAGAAAAGGGAAATAATGATGAATAAATGTAGAAGCATATTTTTTTTACAGCAACAACGTAATGCTTTTGGGTTCTATTCTTTAAATATAGTTTTTTTTTGTTTTTTTTTTAATTAGATAATGTAACTTTTACTAAGGTATGTGTGCATTTATAAACATTTTGTTATCACTGAATACAGTCTCATTGTGACCTGGATAACCTACTGGATAAAAATTCGTGATAGGCAGTCTGTGCCGCCAATAAACACAGGCACATATTAATATGCACGACGATTCAGATGGTTGTTTCAGCATTATATCACGGGACAAAGTTTTCAAGGTTATGTAATGGCACATATTTTTAAAAAAAAACAAAAAAAAAAACCCACAGAGCAATGTTTAACTCGACTTTAAATTTGTTTTTTTTAATTAACCAAAAAAGGTAGTTTATCTTTATTGTACTTCGGGAGAAAACCCAGTTCATCTTTATTGTACTACGGGAGACAACCTCAATTAAAAATATAACAAATTTACAACCATTTTATTTACAAAATTTAAAATAAATACTCCAGTTTGCAAACAATAAATACGAAAGTAACACTATATTTACAAACATGGATTATCTTTAACCAATTTTTCTTAGTTTAAACAAAAATTTTTTTTAAATTTATATAACATAAAATTGCTTACCTTATTTATCTTTGCTAGTTAAGATGTATAGACTTTCTATTATCTCTTAACGCAGTAGTAAGTAAGTAAGTGTATCACGCACAATTCAAACATTCTATTAACTCACTTTGAGCCCCAGAAGGGGTATTTAAAAAAAAAATAATAATAATAATAGTCATTTTTTTGACTCACTACTTTTACCAATGGATGGGTCTGCAAAAAAATCGAAAAAAAGGTGATTCGTCTTACGAGGACAAAAGACAAAGAAAGTAGCCAACGTTACGGCCACAAGGCCTTCGTCAGGGAAAGGAAAGAAAGTGAAGGCTTGATAGGACACATAAGAACCTAATAAAATATTTAAAAAATTAAACCTAGGTACTTCCCTTAAGACATCGAAGTCTTACCACTTTTGCTTCCCGCGAACGGACGAGCTTGCCCGGAAAAGGAAATGACTGTCACCACCGGATGTGCACAATACATACTAAGAAACTAAAAAACGAAACTAAACAATAAACTACCCAAACGTAATATTAGTTGGGACTGGAAATAGAAGAGGGCAGAATGAGCTGGAGATAAATAAATATAAAATAAAAAAATCAAGACATGTTAAAACCAGTGTATTATATATTGATACATATTACCAAAAAGCGTGAAAGTGTCTAGAATAGTTTGTATAGACCTATCATTGGGGGGAAAGAAGGTAGTATCGTCTGCGTAGGGAAGCAACTTTTGTTCCCCTTTACCTTGAATAATGATGTTACTGTCTTGTCTAATTTTCTCTAGCAGTGGTTCTAGAGCTAGTACATAGAGTAGAGGAGAAAGGGGACATCCCTGCCTAACAGATCTTGTCAGCCCTAAGGCCCCAGTAAATGAATGATTTACCAAAACCTTGCTTTCAGGTTTTGTGTATATAATTTTCTAAAGTATTTTTCTAAAGTATTCACCAATGTTGCAGTGTAGTAAAGTTTTATGGAGGTATGAGTGGGATATTCTGTCAAAGGCTTTTTCCTGGTCTAGCGATGGGATTGACGACTGGCAATCCTTCTGATGTGTGTTGGTGATGATGTCTTTTATGAAGTGTGCGTGCTGATGAATGTTTCTGTACTGGACACTACACTGTTGGTCTTCGTGTATGAGTGTAGCCATTAACGGTTTGAGTTTGTTTGTTAGGGTTTTGGCTAAAATTGTATAGTCGGTGTTTAGGAGTGATAATGGTCTGTAGTTTTTAAGCTTTGTTTTGGCAGGATCGTCCTTAGGGATTAGAGTGATGTATGACAGGTTGAAACTAGATAGAAATTCCTTTTTTGCGAAAGATTCTGAATATACCCTTAGTAGGAGAGGGCCTAACATGGGGAAGAAATGTTGGTAGAATTCAGCTGTGAGTCGATCTGGTCCTGGTGACTTGCCTTTTTGCATTTCGTTTACTGCGTATGTTATGTTATCTAGGGTCAGTTCTGCTCTCTCTGCCAGTGTGATGATGATGACTTGTTGGTAGTTAATCAAGTTTTCAACAGACTTACCCCATTCTTCCTCTTTGAATATATTTTCTACTGTCGTCACCTGCTTGATCGTTGTCTCTGCCTGTGCCATCCATGACATCCCTCTTTATTCTTGCTCCTTCGATGTGAGCTATGTGTTCACGCAGGGTGTACCGTTTATCTGTGGTTACTCGTATATAAGCTTATGCCTGTTCCATCGCAAATCTCGATCTAATCTATAGCACTCCAAGCATGTACCTCATTGTAACAATGAGAGTATCTCGTGTACAGCCCAAGACTATACGCATCCTTTCATGTTGAAAACGTTCTAGTCGTTCACATTGTGTTACTGACAGCGTGAGTATTCTCAGCTCATACTTGATGACCCATATGACTAGCTGATGATATAGAAGAAATAGAAATCTCTGCTCCAGATGCGCTGAAGCCAATATTTTTAAGGCTGCCAGACATCATGATAGCTGCCAGACATACTCCCTCCCCCTTGTGACCGCCTCAGCTCTTAGTTCCACAATTCTGTTTTGTTGTTGACCTTTCTCAGTGGCATATCATGGTAGGCTTCGCCCCTCCCGTCTATGGTTTTCACAGTGTGTACTTCCATCTTTGCCCTTAAAATCTGTGCAAGTTAAATATTTGGTTGTCTCTGAATGCTAAAGTAAGATTCCAATGTAAGTTGGTCTAACCACAGTGTTCATCACTTTTTCTTCTGGATTTTCTGGAAATTCTTAATCAAATTTATGTGTGTGTGTGTGTGTATATATATATATATATATATATATATATATATATATATATATATATATATATATATATATATATATATATATATATATATATATATATATATATATATATATATATATATATATTTATTTACTTTCTGTTCTTTCATTTCTTTTTGGCTCGTCACGTAAAGCAAGAAATGGAGATACAAAAACACTCGGAGAAGAGAAGTGGAGACAGGCATCAAACCGACGGAGAAGATATAAATAGACCTTGCACGTCTGATACAGTATTGGTTGGACATGTCATGAACTAATTATAGAACGAACGAATGAACGAACTTTATTTTAAAAAGGGTGAGAATTGGGCACGCAGGCCCGTCTAACATTCTGCCCTTCCTTTCGCTCACCTTTCATACTGAATTCATTTATTCTCATATGCATGTTACATATCAATTTCAAGAAATTCAACGTAAAGTAAAATAATAATATAGCACACTCATATTAACATTAATTACTTATAAGCATGACATAACATATGTTGAAAAGTACAAACATAGTCATTAGAACCTACAGTTTATGTTATAAGAAAAGATAATCCGATTAGGGGGGCATGTAATCAGAATTCAGAAAGTATTCAAAAAGTCTATGAATGTATGAATATGGACTGAAGTTGTTTCTTAGGTTATGTGGAAGACAATTCCAAAGATGAGCAGCAGAGTACGCTAAGCTTTTCTTGAATAAGTCAAGCCTAGGCTTGGGCACTTGCAATCTGTTAAAGCGTAGACTGCGTCTTTCGTTGTAATTGAACATTGGCCACAGATATGCTGGAGCATTGTGTGACAGGATTTTGTGAACAAATTTAGCTTTGTTACACAGAAGGCGCTTTCTTAAGGGCAGTATTCGGAGGTTTTTATAGAAATCTAGTTTTTATAGAAATCGCGCAATGTCATTTAGAGACTATGCTCCATAGGAAGCTGAAGGAAGTGGTGATGATGATGATACCGTGAAGCATCGCAGGAAAATCAACTCTTGGTTTAGAGAATGTATTGTCGTGCCGTGTACTGTCATGAAAGTTTGATGTCGGCCATCCATAATACTAAAATGGACATAGAAATAAGATGACATAGGGATGGCGCAGTGGCTTACAAACTCACATTCGATAAAAATCATTGTTCATGTCAACCCATTGCTATCAAAGACCTCTGCCCTCCCGCGTGTGCTCACCATTCCTCGTCAGGAGGCCCTCAAACTTCACTATAAATCCACTTCGGATAGAGTCAAATTAATCTTGACCTATCACCCTCACAGTACTGCAGTCAAACAGATCCTTTTCCGCCACCTACCTATCCTCCAAGCAGATTCTGTGACCCAAGAAGTATTTGGTGAGGCACCTTTGGTGGTATATAGACGCGACAAGAACCTGAAGGATCTTCTTGTTCACAGCCGTCTCCCAAAGGAGAAAGCCACTCACTTAGGCACACTACCCTGTGGTCGGACACGATGCAACTCGTGCAAGTATGTCATCTCAACTCACAAGGTATCTTTTCCTGAGGCTACTTACACCATCACCAGTAGCTTCACGTGTGAGTCGCGCAATGTCATTTATACGATCATATGTAAACGTTGCTGCAAAACCTATACTGGCCAAAATGGCAAACGACGTGGGGACAGATTGAGCCAGCACTTGAATGACATCTCTCAGCAAAAACCCACACCAGTTGCCATACACGTTAATGTTCCTGACCACCATGGTCCCATCGACATCCAGGTCACGGTGATCAGATCCTGCTCTTCTGACACTGCTGGCCGAGAACAGCGTGAGAACCGTCTTATCCACCGCATGGGGGTGTCTAAAACCAGCTGGTCTTAACACTCTACACACCTTTGTCTGAGGTCACCCTTTCCTCTCTTGTTCCATTTTGTCTCTTTCCACTCTTATCCTATTTTTCTATTTTTCTGCCGCCCTCTAATAATATGTATGAATATATAATACTGCTTTTAATATGTCTTGATTTTTTATTTCATATTTATTTATCTTCAACTCGTTCTATCCTCTTCTATTTCAAGTTCCCACTAATATTACGTTTGGGTAGTTTATTGTTCAGTTTCGTTTTTTTTTGTTTCTTAGTATGTATTGTGTACATCCGATGGTGGCAGATATTTCCTTTTCCTGGCATGCTCGTCCTTTCGCGGGCAGCAAAAGTGGTAGGACTTCGATGCCTTTATGGAAGTACTTTGGTTTTATTTTTATATTTATTTAGGTTCTTATGTGTCCTATCTAGAATTCACTTTCTTTCCTTTCCCCTACGAAGGCCTTGTGGCCGTAACGTTGGCTATTTTCTTTGTCTTTTGTCCTCGTAAGACGAATATCCTTTTTTCGATTTTTTTCACACCCATCCATTATCAAAGACAAACATTGTCGCTATCTACGCACATGATTTTGTATTCCCACAGCAGATACTGCCTTGGGATAGTGAAGTGTTAGAGACTTCACTATACTAAGTCTTGCTTTATGAAGTAGGGTGGACCAGTTTCTTCCTTGCTGCCTTTGTCTTTTCTACCTCACGTGCAGAGTCAGGTACCTAATTCCAGCTGGGTGGACTGTGACGGCATCTCTTCTGGAACCATATGTTCGGTAACTTTCCTGCAAGAGACACGCACTTATTGCAGACAAATCAGTTATCATCAACAGCATATAACAACAGCTGACTGTAGAGAAAGAAGACGTTCTAGACAATAGGTGAATAGCTAATGTTATAGAAATTCACAAGATATATGGTGTGAAGCTACCTGAATTAACACATCTGCTATGCTACCCGAATTAACACACCTGCATCTCATCACGACTCTCAGCGATCTGATTTCCAGAAACAAAAAAACAAAAAATGCTAGGTGTATATTAACTAATATAACAACATGTCTTTAACTTCATACCAGTGTGATGAATTTACCATGATACAACGTTAAAATATCTCTAATATAAAGATAAAATGTAGGGATAAAAATAATGCGTAAGATACTAGGAGACATGCTCGCCCATGCCCGCATTTCCTACCGCCAGTCAAACTAACTAGTTAGACGTGCAGTCGAAACGGTTACCCTTTGTAGACGGGAGGGAAACGGAGATCAAAAAAGGAAAAATATGACTGAACACGTGTTTGATTCTAGCAAGGCTAAAAAGACGCAATTGGTGGTAAAAGGAAAAAAATTCACGTCACTAGTGACACAATGTAAGGAAATGGACAGAAAGGACCTTAGCTCTTATTCGAAAGTCATTTCTTGGACGTTTTTCGATACTTGGTCCCTTTATTTGAATTCAGCGGCAAACGCCGTAGAGAAGGTTCTCGAACAAATTTCAAAAAAATTAAACATGAGAAAAAATATGTTTTTTCTTAATAATAGAGTTATGAATATAAAACCTAGCTAGTTTGATAGCCCATCTTGAGCAGAGAAATAATATACTTTCATTTATACAGACGGACAGATAACATGGAAGATATTTACAAAAGACTGTATTGTTCACATCAGACCAGCGACAGTACTGTTGTGCAAACTTTAACAAAAAGCTTCAAATTCTTGGCCTTGAGACACGCAAATGCAAAAATCAAGCTGTAATGTAAAAGCGGGGAAAGGTGGAGAATTGTGGCTAAAAATAACTTAGGAGGCAGATTTGTGTAGGATATTGCATGTAGAACCAAGTGTGTTTTTGTGAAAAACCAAGTAGAGACAGACGGACCAACAGACAATAATACACACTTGACTGAGATCTGACTGAATTTGACTTTTGGTTGTAGATTTGAAAAGTTAGGGGGGAAGTCGGTGATTGGATAAATGTAATCATATTAGCGGGACAGAGATGCGCATTTTTGCCATTTGATATAATACTGTCCAGAGACACAGTGGTTATTGCCTGTGGTGTGGTTCCTAGAAGATAGTACATACATTTAGAGGGACGCCATCATATAGCCAGCAGCTCAGCTGAGTTTTTCTAGCAATTAACTGTGTTCTCAATTCTGAATTCTGGTAAGAATGAAAGTATTTATTTTGTATATTTTAATATTTCGAGTGATTGATACTGCCATATCATATAAAAAGATTACGACAAGTAAGTGTTCGCTCTAGGTCCCCAGCCCAAGTTCAGGGTCTAGAGACAAACAAAATATATGGACGCCTAACTAAAACTATGGAAGGCGGATCTATTGTTGAGATCAGTGGGAACATATCACCTATCTTATTGAATAAAAAGAAACTATTGAACATATCTCAGATGCAATGCAGTCTTGGGGAACTAGTACTATATGAAAACAACTGGGTAAGAGGTGCTGTGTGGTCAGAGAGATCTGACCCATTCTGTGTATTGTTGATGTGTTGTGCTGTGTGTAAGAGTGGTGCAGTAAATAGATTACTGACACAGCGCACAAATTTTGTTTCAGAATTGTGAGTTTCTGTTGTGGCACTAGGGTAGTGCCACATAAGTAATCAAGATTGCACAAGCAGATGTGTGTGCAGCCAAACAGTGTGTCGGTGCAGGCTACCATTGTATTCTAGCTACCGAGAGGAGTGGGCCACCGGAATCCAGCATTAGATCTTCGCAGACAAGATGAGTGATTTAGTGGCCTGCTGAGGATTCACCATACTCCTAAAGAATTTATAAATATTTCCCTCATAAATATACCGACTTTGGGAAAGATACATTTATTAAAGTTCATAAAACAATGGACAAAGCTTGTTCTAGTCACAGAGTGGGTGTGATGACACCACCTCAACAGCATATCCAGTAATAGTTTCCCAGAGACGTTAGAAATATAATTAATATTAACTAGTCTGATAAAATACTTATGTATACACATTCCATTTTATTATGCCATATATTTATGCATTCCATTTATAACTCCATAACATTTCATATGTTCTGACCAACTAAAACCTTGGTTCAGAACAAATAAATTTAAAGAAAATTTTAAATTTTAAACTAAAATAGCCTGAGTTAGTTCAGTGTGTTAGAGAATTTTATTAATATTATTAGACATTAATTATCTGTGTGTGTTTGTATATTTTACTACAACACATTACATTTCAGTACCCTGGATTTTTAACGTAGCTACATTCATATTAGTAAAAAAGATATGTTTGAGGTCGTAAGTGGTAGTAAGAAGGGCCTTCTGTAATTCACATCTACATTTATCTCGGGAGCCTTCACAGCTGACCTCATACATTACACTAAGTAACATCACAACCATACAATATCATCAAAACTACTACAACCAGACAACCTCGATTCCACAACAATTAACGTAATTAAAATAGTGAGCGTGTAACACTGCGATATCGACATAATAAAGGATCTACATTCGGATCTGTTGCGACAAAAAGGTGCTGAAGATTATACAATGGCTCTTCTAACAAGCGTTTCGCAATTGTGAACACATCTTTTATCGTCTCTCTTTTCAGTGTAAGGGTAGATAATGTTTTATTGTACAAGGGAAACAAACAAATTATTAAAGAATTCAACGTTTAAACACCATTTCTTAGTTAAAACTGTCATGAACAACTTGATACATGACGTACCAATTGCATCGCGGTTACTTTGGTATAACAGTAACCTCTCAAATACGTGTACCACCACTGTATCATTATAATCCACCCCACATGCCTCGACTCTAATTTCCCACTGAGAGTTTGTTGTTGATTTCCTCAATAGCATAACATGTAAGGCTTCGCCCCTCTTTTCTATTTTGTTTAAGTTTCACAGTATGTACTACAATCTTTGCCATAACAACATGTGCATGTTAAAAATTGTGGTTGTCTCTGAATCCTACAGTAAGATTGCAATGTTTGCTGCCTTCTGATACCATAATCACGTTTTCTTTTAGATTTTCTAGACATTCTTAATCAAATACAAGGTATATCTTCCTTTCTTTTTAAAATTCATTTGCTTTCTGTTCTACCATTTCTTTATAGCTTATGCCGTGAAACAAGAGATGGAGATTGAAAATCACACGGACAAGAGAAGTGGAGACAGACGTAAACAAAATATACTACTCGTCAAAAGTCAAGGGCCACTTAGAAAAACCTTGGTAGAAACCATAAAACAAATCTGATATAAACGTAATTGGTAACAGTCAAAACGGCATTTATTGAATACCAAATTGACATGTCACGTAAAGAAATGTAAACACATTCAAATGCAATGAAGCCGTGAAGTGTGTCACCCACCTTTTCAAAAGTCACACAATAGATTTTGGATAAATAGACATTTCAAAATCGGGTATGACCACCGTTTGCAGCAAGGCATTCAAGACAGCGTAGACGCATCGAGTCCACAAGGGTCCGAAATGTATCCTAAGGAACAGCTTGCCATTCCTGAAGCAGAAATGCAGTCAGCTGTGCAACATCCATTGGCAGGGGGTGATTTGTTGACAATCTTCGACCAAGGACATCCCAGAGGTGCTCAGGTCCTGCCGTGTCTGTAGAAGTCTCCCCAGACCATGACAGAACCCCTACCATAACGATCCACCTCTCGAATTGTGTCATCAGTAAATCACTCTCCTGGTTGTCTCCAAACTCGAATCCTGCCATCATTGAATGACACAGTGAAGCGAGATTCATCAGTGAAGAGAACTTGACTCCATTGTTGCCTTGTCCATCGGATGTGCTCGCGGCACCAAGCAACACAGGCTTTGCGATGAGCAGGAGTAAGATGGATTCTGACTGCAGGACGTCGAGCAGCCAGTCCAAATTCATGTAAACGTCTGCGAATGGTGCGTTGACTGACATTAACGTTTACAGTTTGTCTCAGCTGACATTTTAGAGTGGAACAAGTCACTGTTCGATGGCGCAGGGCTGACAACAAGAGGTACCAGTCATCATGTCTATTGGTGCATCTAGGGCGACCTGGCTGGTGGCGAACCTTCACACTTCCTGTGGCCTGAAATCTCTCCAAAATTCTTTGGATAGTAGAGTGTGACACTGCAAGCCGTCTAGCAACCTCACGGACAGATAAACCAATTTCAACCCACGCTATAGCCCTCATTTTTTGTAAGGTGTCAAGACTTCTTCTCGGTGGCATGGTTTTTGCAAGTGATGAAACTACCCTAAGTCTGCTGATTGTAAAACAAATTAAGCATGAACTCTGTTCACGAAAAGTCGCCATTGCACATGGAATGTCAATCAGCACGATTACTTCACCTGTTTGGTTGTACGGAAGTTTGAAAAAACAGATTAAAAATGTGAATTTATGGTCAGCAAACCAAATTGCAGGTGATCACCATGGTTGTCGGTGAGTTGTTTTTATGCTTAACGTGCATAGAGGACTGTCAGAGGAAGATATTGCACCAATTTTTACTTAAAACTTCCTTCTTTTAATCATTCTATGCGCTTATATAAAAGTGTATTGAAAATAATAGGGTGGCCCTTGACTTTTGACGAGTAGTATATTTAAAAAATATATTTTAAACACAGGCGGTTAATGCACTAAAAAGCTATAAATGATTTTTCAAGGAGTTTATAGCTTGCAGTAAAAATATGTAACATCAAATTGACAAAAAGCGTGGGGCGCTTAAGCGCTTTTCATATATTTTATCCATAAGTGTGTAATGAAGTATAAAGCAGAAGTTAATTTCATGTAGAATCAGCGCTCCAGGCTTTTTGTCAATTAGAAGCAAACAAACAAAACACCCTGCCAGTGCTCAATTGCTAATCTGAAACGCAAACAAAGCACCGATTAGTTAAAATCATAATAGTTAAATAATGAGAAACACCATGCTCTCACCTGTCAAACTGTCCTTCTTCCACGCACATTCAACATTCAACTATCATGCTCACACACTCAGCCCATGCATGTCGTGTAATCAGACTAGTATGGTGTTGTGCATGGTGCTGGCAATCTCACCATGTAACACAGATTGCTACCGAAACCACTACTGCAAGAGCATCTGAATGCTTTGTGCGGTCTCCATGCCACACTTTCGGCCATATGCTCCATAAGGAACGAGAAGAGAATAATTAGTTCTCAAGTGGATCCACGTGCTCTCATAAATCATTCTACACATAACAATAATTAAATAATAATAAAATGGACATATAATAATATTCAACGATATGTACAACGAATACTCACAATAATGAGGATAAACTACCACCTCGCAACTGATCCATATCAACATTCGTCCCTGCACTCTGAAGCATGTTGTACATGCCGACTGATGAGATTCGGAACTCATCACATGAAACACGTTGTTACAGAAACAAACCACTGCCATAGCATATAAATGCTTCGTGCAGGCTTCTGTTAGATTAAGCGCAATTGTGTCGCCATGCTCCGCTAGGAGCAAACAGAGGAATGGTTATGTCTCAAACGTGCTTCAAGTACCTAAAGCAGTGGTATCATGTTTACAAGGCATTCTAGTAACTAGAACTAAATACATTACCTAAAGGAAATTTAACACGAAAAATAGGTACTGTACACAACCAGGTGTAACTAAATTCGACTAACACAATAAAACAATTATCGTGAAATAAACTTTAACCAGGTTCCTACTATATTTGCCTTTCTGCCCGGTCTCATGAATGGAATAGGTTCCTACTATATACTTACAGCCGCAATCTGGACTTACCACTAGTAAAATCTATCCACACATATTTTCACTCATCTATAAAACTAATTATAATGTCCTAAAAGAAATCTCCTTAGGAAACACAATTATTTATCTTTTTCATTAAACATGATACCAAATTAGTTGGCAGACCTACAGATCGGCTCTGGTTTCTTTGGGGCGACTGACGAAGAAAAAGGCCTCTGCTGGCCAGGCACTTCTTTATATAAGCCGCTAGGCCGAATCGCTCAACGTAGTTCGCGCGCGTAGTAATTTGGACACGCAAATAACACACGCGATGGATGCTCTAGACGGAACGAAAACACAAATATGAACTTCAGGTAGATTTTGAGGCGTTTATTATGGCACCATTACAATTATTTTTGTTATCATCATCATCATCAGGAGCAAAGGCCTTCAACAAAATGAACAGGGTCCTCCTGTCAACCTCATTCCCTCAAGGTCATTCCACGTCTTTCGGTTCCTGTTCATGTCTATCTCTAGAAACTGGGTTTCATGTTTATATCAAGAATCTGGGTTTCATGTCTGTCTCTATAAACTGGGTTATACTAAGAATTTAACTAACGAAGCAATAAAGCAGATTAAAAGGGGATATCTCAAGGCGAGTCTTTTCTGGACTGTACTTTCCGGAGCTTACTCGGTGCTAAGGCCCATGGGACGTGCACGGTCCACTGAGGCAGTACTTACGCCACTTGTTGAAAGATGTGTTACTTGCCACAGCAAGACAAATACCTGAATGAGATAACAGTTAATTAAATCTGGCAATGTACCGAACGTATAGATATGGAACTTAGTCCAATTTACTCTTGCCTTCTGACAAGTATCAATCAGTCAATACCCTTTTTCTACCAAGCAGCATAGGCTATCAACAAATACATGCAAAGTCCTCCTGTCACGGGCCATCAGCTCGGGTAGTTTTCTTCTCCGTGTGTTTTTTGGTTTACTTCTGCCTCTCATTCCCTGGGGATTACCGAACAAGGACTACCTTGAAATGTTATCACAGGTTTCCTGAGTGTCTGTCCTATCCATCATCAATCCATAATTTATGAATATCAAATTGCAATAATTTATGAATGTCAGATTATAATAATTAATTAATATCAAACAACAATAATTTATGAATATCAAATTACAATAATATATGAATATCAAACTACAATAATTTATGGATATTAAATTACTTTTTTGTTTGTTTATTAATATCAAATACAATAATTTATTAATATCAAATACGAAAGTTTACGAATGTCAAATTAAAGTAATTTATGAATATTAAATTACAATAAAATATAAACATCAAATTTTAAAAAAATTTATAAACATCAAATTACAATATTTTACGAATATCAAATTACAATAATTTATTAATATCAAATTACAATAATTTATGAATATCAAATTACAATACTTTATGAATATCAAATTACAATAATTTATGAATATCAAATTACAATGATTTATGAACATCAAATTATAATAATTTATGAACATTAAACTACAATAATTATTTAATTGCCCTCCCGACCCCTGGGACAACAAATTCACATCTTGTCTTCCATGTCCTGGTCATCCGTTTTAATTCCTTCTGTATCTTCATTACTCTTTTTTTTATGTCTGTCTCCCTTCCTTTTATCCTTGCGTGGTTTGCTTCTCCTTCAGTATTTCATATTAATTAATTTTACTCTTTACTTGCTTACACTGGAAGGACTGAAATGTCATAACAAGGTCACCAATGTGGAACTGATGACAATAACCAGACAAGTGCCTATGGAACAAGAGATGAGACTACGACGCTGGCGTTAGACAGGACACACGCTGAAGAAATCTGTTGATAGCATTACAATGTAGCCCTGGTAGATGTACCACAAACACACACGGAATAAAAAACTGGAGACAAAAGTGAAAATCATGAGTAAGACTTTTAAAATGTGTTTGAGTTGAAGGCACGTGACAGGAGAACTTAGCATGTGTTTGTTGAAGGTCTATGCTCCTTGTGGAGCTAAAAGGGTATTGATTGATCGATATATATTAACGTGCTTTAAACATACACATATACATAAAAGCATTTACGATAAGACATACAACATGCATTCATATATAATACATACAAGCATCAATATTATCTTGTCTCTTTTCTTTCTTGATGGAGCATGTAACCATTACTACAGATGGTCATCTTATAGGAAGCTGGCACCACAGAATTCATGGCCTCTTGCAGTCATTGTGTCTGTAGTAGTTTATTTTATATGATGAGCTTGCCAGGCCCATGCATAACCTCATTTTAGTTGTCTCTTACTCGCATGTCTGAGGAGAAGTAGGGCTATATTTTCTTTGTCTCTTCTAAGTTACACAACAAATACATGATGTCACATAATATACGGTATAGATATATATATATATACATTCATAACCCTCCACTCCCAAAGGAGCATAGGCCTTCAACAAACACATGCCAAGTCCTCCTGTCACGTGCCATCATCTCAAGTTCTTTCCACGTTCTACTTATCATTTTCACCTCTGTTTCCAGCTCTCTTCTCCATGTGCTTCTTGGTCTACCTCTGCTTCTCTTGCCCTGGGGGTTCCAGAACAAGGACTGCCTTGTAATGCTATCAACAGGTTTCCTCAATGTGTGTCCTATCCATCTCCATCTTCTTCGTCTCATCTCTTGTTCCACTGGCACTTGTCTAGTTCTTGTCATCAGTTCCACGTTGGTAACCTTGTCATACCATTTTAATCCATCTATTCTACGCAAGCACCCATTTATGAAAGTCTGTAGCTTTTTGGTAGTTGTCTTTGTTGTTCTCCATGTCTCAGAGCCATACAATAGGACTGACTTCACATTTGAGTTGAAGATTCTTATTTTCGTGTTGGATCCGATTTCTCTTGATCTCCATATATTTCCCAATGCAATGAAAGCTCCTCTTGCTTTTTGTATTCTTATTTTGATATCACTGTCTGTCCCTCCAACTTTGTCTATATTGCTACCAAGATATGTGTACGATTCTACATCTTGTATTTGTGTATCTTCAAGTTCAACCCTGTTATCATTACCTGCATTTATTCTCATTATCTTTGTCTTTTCCCTGTGTATTTTCAGACCCAATTGCTGTGACCTCTCATCGAGTGTTTTCAATTTGTCCTGCATCTGATTACGGTTATGGGACAGAAGAGCTAAGTCATCAGCAAAATCCAGATCATCCAACTATATATATATATACCATAACTTCATCGATTTCACAAAAGCCTTCGATCGAGTCTGGCATGAAGGTTTATGGCAAATAATGAGAAAATTCAATTTTGACACCAACATCATAGATATCATTGAAGCACTATACAAGGACGCAAGCAGTGCTGTTTTTGCAAGCAATGACATTGGAGAATTTTTCAAAACAACTGTAGGAGTTCGCCAGGGATGTATCCTGTCACCAGTGCTCTTTAACATTTATCTAGAACATATTATGCAGGAGGCTCTCTACGATTATAAATCAACCATATCGATTGGAGGCCGACCTCTGTGTAATCTACGTTTTGCTGATGATATTGATCTGATAGCTGGAACAGAATCAGAACTTCAAGACCTTACCTCTAGACTGGAGAAAGTAACAAGAACGTATGGGATGGAAATTAATATAGAAAAAAGCAAGATATTGGTGAATAGCCATAAGAAACATGTTCCGACCAACATTACGTTAAATGGGCAAACGTTAGAAGAAGTTAACACCTTTAAATATCTCGGGTCCACTATATGTAGTGATGGAAGATCAAATAAAGAAATCAAGGCAAGACTTGAGATGGCCTCAGCTGCCATGACAAGGTTGAATGTGATCTGGAAAAGTAACATCAGTTTTCCTGTGAAGATCAAATTATACAAATCACTTGTATTATCTATTCTCTTGTATGGGTGTGAGGGCTGGACACTCACTGCAGATACGGAGCGAAGGATTCAGGCTTTCGAGCATAAATGTTATAGAAGAATTTTGCGCATTTGCTATAAAGAGCACAAAACAAATGTCTATGTTAGAGAGAAGATAAACACCTATGCAGGCCATCAAGAACCACTTTTGTCAATAGTGAAACGTCGAAAGCTTGCCTGGTTTGGGCATGTAACTCGTCATGGCTCCCTTTCGAAAACGATCCTCCAGGGAACAGTCGAAGGTAAACGGAGAAGAGGAAGGCAAAGAAAATCCTGGGCTGATAACATCAAAGAATGGGCAGGACACGGTTTCTTTACACTTGTACGCATTGCTGAGACTAGAGAGCAGTGGAGGACCCTGTCTGCTGATGCTTCCACCATGGCACCCCTACGACCCATGACGGGTTATGGGTTGAGATGATGATGATATATATATATATATATATATATATATATATATATATATATATATATATATATATATATATATAGTTTCATAATTATGAATCTATTCTTCACAGTATATATTGCATATCAAATCATATTATCTATCCCAATCATATTCTTTATCAAATTGTTAACTATGTACGAGTATATATATATATATATATATATATATATATATATATATATATATATATATATATATATATATATATATATATATATATATATATATATATATTACAACTCACACATAACTTAACATAAAATTTGGCAAGAATAGAGCGGGATAATGTTAGATAGAAATGAATAATGTCATTAGATTATCACTCGTGAAGTTTTTTTAATCTTTATTTTATATAAGGCTGTGCTCATCTCAAAACGCGCATATTGAAGGACCTAAGATATCAAATTAAAACTGCATATTTCATTTGCCTTTGATCCGCTGTCACAGAGTGTCAGCTCTTGGTGACCTTGGTGCCATTATGTGGTACTGCTCAGGTCGTATAAGCTGTTTTGGGCTGCCATGAAGTGTATTGTCTATGGATGGGTTTTGTGGAAGGAGGAGTTGTCTCATTCCCTGGAGTGCAGTGCACAGTAGTAGATGGTGTTCTACTGTCTGTAACGGGTTTGGGCAGTGTCTAAATTTGCAATATTTTTATACCACATTCTGTTTCTGTGACAATTCAGTCTGGAGTGAACTGTTCTCAATCTGATGATTTTGATTTAATATTTTCGTTCCAAATGGTTTATAGCATCTTCTTTATTTGGGGCTGGTAGGTGTATGACGCGTCTTCTTCCTGTTTTAGCATGTGCCCACATGTTCAGCCAATCTTCTTTACAGTTGTTTTTGATTATTTGTTTCATTTTTAGCATACTCAATGGTTGGTCGAATTGTGGCATTTTCGCTCCCCTTTTGGCTAGTTTATCAGCAGCTTCATTCAATGTGATGTCTATGTATACATCGCACGTAGATTTGTGTTCCATTAAAGTTCATAATTTTGTGTGATATTTCTTGAACCTTCTGGATAATATTGAGTTAATTTTCCAATTTTCTATTGCCAAGACTACAGCCTCATTTAGTTTTATTTCATGTGATTAAAAAAGTTCAACGTTTTCTGGATGCCGACTACTTTTGCATCGTAGTTTGAGCACCGGGTACCACAGGGGCTTGCAGATTTGATGGATTCTTCTGTATTGGGTGAGATGATTATGGCCCCATATCCAGCACTTATGGCTGCTTTAAAAGCTGATCCTTCTGTGTAAGCGTGGATAATATCTTATTCATATTGACAGATGGGTTTGAAGTGTTTTTAGCAGAGTAGGTATGATGCTTTTATTTACAGGTACCGAAGGTACCAAGAGCTTTTAGGGAAGCATCACATTCCAGAGACTATACTGCATACTCAAGCTGTACCTGACTTATCATCCTACATAGAACTAAAATAAGCCAGTAATTCGTACACACCTTTTGCATGTTTCACTATCAATTTAGTAGTAATACAGAATGGCAGTCAGAAGTTCATCGCTGTGAACAATGCATTGTTGCAGGTCGTCGACACCTGTTGACATTTGTGACTTTAAATGTAAAAATGCCATAATTCTACCTCAAATAATGATAGAGGTTTCAGCATTCTAAGTGCACACATAATTTTGAAACACCATGACATCTCGCTCTCTCTCTCTCTCACTCTCTCTCTCTCTCTCGGTTATATATATATATATATATATATATATATATATATATATATATATATATATATATATATATATATATATATATATATATATATATATATATATATATATATATATATATATATATGTTACGTGCAGTTTTCATAACTGATAATGTAGTCTGTCTGTATACTTGTTATGTTTGAAAATATTTTGAATAAGATTTTGGGTCTAATGTATTTTTCGTTGGAACCATAATCTAAGGACGAATACTCATTTTTGCTTTGAGAGAAAGTAAATATGTAGTTACTCCTCTTAAAAGGTTATACCAGCTGACTGAATAGGTCAGAGGGGATGCGAACTGCGCATGTCCAAACTAGAGGTTTTGAAGAAGATTTCCTGTGCGGGAGACCGTTTGGTTGAACTGGGTCTGTCAGACGGAATGTCTGGTTACTTCTCTGCATTGTTTCGAGACGGAAATTCTTCCACTGTTATTTAAAGTCCCCTGTGTTTTTCTGTTCGTCAGGAAGACGACAGTTGTTATGAAGGTGTGTTAGGAATTCGTAGCAAGGTAAAAGACGAAACTTCCACACTTCTTTTGTTCACAGTGTAAGCTGAACGCATTTTGGGTCAACCGGTGACGATAGCTCACGAATGGTTGAAAGGCAGAGTATTCTACTTGTTACGCTCGGTGGAGCCATCTAAGACCGTTAGGTTTAGATTTACACACAGAAACCCAGGAGTATAGATATTATTCTACAACCCGCATGAATAGCGGTATATTTTGAACTTAGACACTTATGTCTACAGAAGAAGAATCCACAGTGTTTACTGTTTTATAGAGGCCTAATATATAACTATCTGGAGTGGAAGAACAGATGAGTTATTAGTTATTGCTATTATAACTTTGGAAATGAAAACTCGCCTGATGTACGAGGGAGTTATATAAGACTATCTTCGAAACGACAGCCTATCTTCAATACGTCCGATTAGAGGGATGGACTATGCTATTTTCGTCGCCCGCCAGGTTTGGGGTCGACTTAAGAAGAGTGATTTAAGAAGAGTCAGAATGAAACTGTTGGATATTTATACAGTTATTTACCCGTTGTGTAATACGGGGTTTTTCTGCTAGTTGTGGAATGAGAGATAAATTGGAGTCTGCAACACTTTGATAATCATATAATTATTGGAACTTATGTACATGCAATCGTAGTGAACTGTCTTCATATCCGCCATGTTCCTGTGTCATGCTTACATGGACTTGTCTACGTCTTGTTGCTGTGACTATAATAAATGGTGAAAACGTACACAGCTGTTCACCTATATTTTGACTCCATATTTGTAACACGTACAACATATGATTCCATCAACTCCACATCTACACCTTTCAATGTGATGGATGCCACACACACTCTTGTATGTTACATGTTGTGAAACAAGTCTGCACTGCTACATAGATGTCCACCTTGACGAACTTCCATGTCACACATTCGCGATAAATCATATTACAGCACGATATACCAGTCAGTATCCAGTGACAGTACACATCAAGTATACCAACATCTATCCATAAAGAATACAACATCATTCCGGTATCAATATATATATATATATATATATATATATATATATATATATATATATATATATATATATATATATATATATATATATATATATATATACACTGAAGCACATTAAAAACGCACCACCTGTATAATCCAGGAACAGAGTGTGAAATGTAAATATAAGTGTTTACAAGTTTACATATTTGGAATCTTTATTCATTTTTCTATGAATCCATGCTGGTCATTTATTTGTACATTTGATTGTTATGAAATTTATTGCATTCTGTGCAGGCAAGGGAGAAAACCAAAAATGCAACCAATAAAAATATTCATTCACACTATCCTCAGTATCTGGTATGTCCACCGTGTGCTTGCAAACAAGCTTGGCAGCGGCTCCGCATGGAACGCACAAGTCTCTGAAGGAAATTCCGATGAATCAAGTCCCATTCACGTGTAAGAGCAGCTTCGAACTGTTGCAGATTAGCTGGGGAACCTTGCCTGTAGACTCTGCGTCCAAGCTCGTCCTACAGATGTTCTATAGGGGACATGTCTGGTGATAGGGCAGGCCAATCAGTCGTCACAATGTTCTGCTGCTGTAGATATTGCTGCGTAATGCATGCGGTGAGCGCACGTGCATTATCCTGCTGGAGAAGATGCAAGTCTGGATAATCTGTGAACGCAGGAGAAACCAATGCATCCAGAACCTCATCTCGATATGTCACAGCTTTAACATTTCCACAGAAGACGTGAAGAGGCAAGCGATGGTGAAAACTGAATCCTCCCCAAATGTGAATACTGCCACCTCCAAATAGGTTGTGCTGACGAACACAGCAATTTGCAAAGCGCTCTCCACACCGTCGCCAAATCCGCATACGTCCAGCAGCAAAGGATATGTTGAATCTGCTCTCGTCTATGAATAGGACAGCATTCCACTGCAGTCTAGTCCATCTGACATGTTGCTCTGCCCATTGCAGTCGCTGCTGACGATGTCTGTGAGTCAAGTTAGGCCCAACATAAGGTCGTCTTGCAGTAAGGCCTGTATCTCTGAGTCGTCGTATGACTGTCATTCGAGAGACTTGCCCACGTCTACCCACTGCTGCTCTTGCTGTTTGACCTGCCGGGAGAGAACGATTCCTTAGGTGACTCAGCACAATATGACGATCTTGCGCAGGGGTGGTAACTCGTGGTTGGCCACTCCGAAGTCTATCCCGGGTACTGCCAGTGGTTCTGTAACGTTCATTGAGACGTACAATAGTGCTGTGGGGGCAATTCATCCTTCTGGCAATAGCCCGCGAGCTCATTCCGGTCTCCAACATACCAATGGCTCGTTGGCGGTCGTTTTCAGATAGTCGTGGCATTTCAAGCACATGTACTGGGTGTTTTGTCTCAATGGCCTTTTTATACCGAGTATACTGCCACAACGCGTACACATTTTCAGGGTTATAGCTGTTGGCAATCGTGTTCCACGTGTAACTTTCATTGTTTTCATGTAGTCTGTACACAAACCCGTTTGTTGAATCATGCACTTTCCATTCCATCAGCCATTCGCTCTCTACCTCACGACAAACACGGGGAAAATCAATTTCTACACTTTTTTTTCCAGCTTCTCGGCATCAGTATATATAATAGTGGTGCGTTTTTAATGTGCTTCAGTATATAAGGGTGTTGAAACGGTAGCATATGACTTTAGATAATAGGTTGCAGTTTATATTAGCTTCCTTCGTTATGTTTTGTATTTCTTTGATATAATAAAATATACGCATACTTCTTTCAGTGTAAGCAATTTTAGTATGCACACAAAAAAGACACACAAAAAAAAAAAAACCAGACGAATTTTTCTACGCCAACCAATGGTAAAAGACACAGCCAAAGAAACGCAAAAGAAGGCTGACGAATTTTTTGACGCCAAGCAATTTAAAAAAGCCAGATTTGTGGAATTTGGCGTCAAAAACGCCAAATTGTCAACCCTAGTTGTGAGTGTGAGAGTTCCAGCACCCAATGATGGCACGTAATGATAGGGGGCGGGGGGAAGATATGTTTAGTCTGACATGTTATTGAAGGAGGTCAATAACAGAAAAGTTAACAATTGATGGGGACCATTAGGAGTCAGGTAGAAGTAGGAATAGTCTATCATGATATATGCAGGTATATGCCCCCACTACTGACTATGAGGATGAGGCAATTGATACATTTTATGACAATCTGGATGAAGCAATTAAGAAAATTCCAAAGAAAGATCTTCTCATCGTGTTAGGTGATTGGAATGCTAAAATAGGGCCAGATGCATACGGTCACTGGGCTGGTACAGTGGGGAGATTTGGGACAGGTGAAACTAACGATCGAGGACTAAGGCTACTAGAATTTGCCAGCAACTATAAACTAACCATTGCAAATACACTATTTCCTCATAAGTTATCAAGAAGAACAACGTGGCATGCCCCAAAAACTGAGATACATGGCCAAATTGATTTTATTCTTGTATCCAAAAGATTCAAGTCCAGTATTAATAAAGCCAAGACTAGGACTTTTCCTGGCGCCGACATTGGTAGTGATCACGACATGGTATTGATGACGCTCAAGCTTAAACTTAAAAAGAACTATAATCAAAACAGATGTTCTCAGTTAAGATTCAATTTAGACAAACTGAAAGATCCAGAAATCGCGGAAATCTTTGAGGCAACTGTTGGAGGAAAATTCGCAGCTCTCAACTTTTTGGAGGATGATATCAACTCAATCACAGAGAACATGAAAGACGTGCTCATTGAATCAGCAACAGAAATACTTGGTAAAAGAAAGAAAATAAACAAACCATGGGTTACAGATGACATTCTGAAGTTATGTGATACACGGCGAGAAATGAAAAAGGTTAAGAAAGAGGTTCCTGAAGCAGCATGGCAATACAGTATGGTGAATAAAAATATTAGGAAGAAAATGAAACAGGCCAAAGAAAAATGGGTAGCTGATCAATGTGAGTCCATTAATACGGGGCTAATAAAAGGTAACAGCAAGGCAGCTTTTGACACATTAAGAAAACTATCAAAACCCCAACAGCCCAGGGTAACTGTCATAGAAGATAGCAATGGGGCTCTGCTCAATGAAAAAACAGCTGTAATGAGAAGATGGACAGAATATTGTAAAGAATTATATAACTGTAAACTTGACACTAACTTAGGCATATTAAACAACATTAAGTGCGAAAACAGGGAACTCGGAAATGCAGCAATATTACGGGAAGAAGTGGAAGAGGCTATATGTTCGATGAAAGGAGGGAAGTCACCGGGTGTGGATAATATCCCAGCAGAGCTCTTGAAATATGGAGGACCAGATATAGTAAAAATCATGACAACAATTTGCCAGAAGATATGGAGTACAAAAAAATGGCCAAAAGAATGGACGCAGTCATTAGTAATACCGCTTCCAAAGAAAGGAAATCTAAAAATGTGCAAGAACTACAGAACCATTAGCCTTATTAGTCATCCAAGTAAGGTGATGTTAAGGATACTTTTGAACAGAATAAAACAGAAATCAGAAGAAATCTTGTCAGAGGAACAGGCTGGCTTTAGACCAAAAAGAAGTACCTCAGAACAAATCTTCAATATTAGATTACTTATCGAAAAACATCTCCAACATCAACACGATTTATACCATAACTTCATCGATTTCACAAAAGCCTTCGATCGAGTCTGGCATGAAGGCTTATGGCAAGTAATGAGAAAATTCAATTTTGATACCAACATCATAGATATCATTGAAGCACTATACAAGGACGCAAGCAGTGCTGTTTTTGCAAGCAACGACATTGGAGAATTTTTCAAAACAACTGTAGGAGTTCGGCAGGGATGTATCCTGTCCCCAGTGCTCTTTAATATTTATCTAGAACATATTATGCAAGAGGCTCTCTACGATTATAAATCAACCATATCGATTGGAGGCCGACCTCTGTGCAACCTACGTTTTGCTGATGATATTGATCTGATAGCTGGATCAGAATCAGAACTTCAAGACCTTACCTCTAGACTGGAGAAAGTAACAAGAACGTATGGGATGGAAATTAATATAGAAAAAAGCAAGATATTGGTGAATAGCCATAAGAAACATGTTCCGACCAACATTACGTTAAATGGGCAAACGTTAGAAGAAGTTAACACCTTTAAATATCTCGGGTCCACTATATGCAGTGATGGAAGATCAATTAAAGAAATCAAGACAAGACTTGAGATGGCCTCAGCTGCCATGACAAGGTTGAATGTGATCTGGAAAAGTAACATCATTTTTCCTGTGAAGATCAAATTATACAAATCACTTGTATTATCTATTCTCTCGTATGGGTGTGAGAGCTGGACACTCACTGCAGATACGGAGCGAAGGATTCAGGCTTTCGAGCATAAATGTTATAGAAGAATTTTGCGCATTTGCTATAAAGAGCACAAAACAAATGTCTATGTTAGAGAGAAGATAAACACCTATGCAGGCCACCAAGAACCACTTTTGTCAACAGTGAAACGTCGAAAGCTTGCCTGGTTTGGGCATGTAACTCGTCATGACTCCCTTTCGAAAACGATCCTTCAGGGAACAGTCGAAGGTAAACGGAGAAGAGGAAGGCAGAGAAAATCCTGGGCTGATAACATCAAAGAATGGGCAGGACACGGTTTTTCCACACTTGTACGCATTGCTGAGGATAGAGAGCAGTGGAGGACCCTGTCTGCTGATGCTTCCACCATGGCACCCCTACGACCCATGACGGGTTACGGGCTGAGATGATGATGATCATGATATAATACTGGCATTCGCTTTCTCTTTCAATTATTTAGGCAGTAAAATGACTCAGGATGGTGACACAACAAGAGAAATCCATACTAGAATTGCTTTGGCAGCTAGCGCCTTCAATAGATTATCTAACATTTGGAAATTACGATCATTGAATATACATACCAAGCTTCGTCTGTTTAATTCAAATGTTATCTCAGTGTTAACATACGGCTGTGAGAGTTGGAAAATAACAAAATCATTGGAGAACAAGCTGAATACATTCGAGAACAAATGTCTTAGAAAACTCATGAACATCAGTTGGAAAGAATTCAAGACTAATCGACAAATAAGAGAAGACTCTAGGCAGAAAATATGTCTCCGACTATATAAGGAAAAGACGATGGTCATATATCGGTCATGTCCTACGAATGCAAAACAACAGAATACCACTACAGGGCGCTCACTTGGGTTCCTGAGGGTAAGCGGAAAAAAAGGAAGACCAAAAGAAACACTCAGAAGAACAATAATAAGAGAAGGAAGAACGTTGGGCCTAAATAATGTGCAAGAGCTAAGAGGAGTGGCGTCACAACGAACAACCTGGAGAGCACTGGTTTCTGCCTTATACGCCGTGTTTGGCGCTTAAAGAATTTATTATTATTATTATTATTATTCGCTGTTCGGTTGTCGCGTTTTATAATTTTTGTTTTCATTGGTTGTACAGACATCCGACTTGGAAATGCTTACTCGATATAATGGTTAATGGTGGATGCATACTTCATTCAAAGATAACCAAGTTCTTGTTAATTAACACCACCGCTTAATGTTTAACCGTTATAAAATTTAATGTTATTTTAATAGGAACAGAGAAGTTTTAATTGTTTTAGTACACATTCCAATAGTAGTACATGTTTTATATGGCAAACTACATGCACATATTAACTAAATAGTGCTTAAAGCTGTTACTGTCAATTTAACTGAAACATAATGTTTAAAATTTGTTTTTGTTTAACATAGATTGTTTCCCCTATCACATTAAACGATTACCTACCCTGCTGACAAAACAAACATGGTAAACTATGGGTTCGAAGTGATACAGATACTAATTTTAAATTTACCACTTCTACTACTTAGTCATTCCTCTTTTACCCTGGAGTGTAGAGAATTGCCAGAGAGAGCGCCATAATATTCGATCAGCTTTCTTCCTTTTGGCCTGGTTCCAATCTAGCCGTAGTTGGGACTGTTCTACTTGGGTCTGAGGGCTAGGTTTTGAGGCCTTGTCGTATCGTCTGTTTGCGGACCATGTCTCTTCTTGTTACTTCAACAATCTTCCTCGGATTTCTTAGTTCTGACATTTGGAGCTGGCTTTTGTGGAATTTTAAATATGTTTTACATATATATATTTTTTAGAACAAATGTTAGGATGTATGAAACGTAAAAAAAAATAAGATTTGATAGTAATAGTGCGTTTACTAGATTGATTTGGTATCTGCTGCTGCGTCTTTTCAATAATGTTTGAAGAAATGTTATTTGAAAACAAGATTCTTAACTTTAGATAGCGACAATGTGTGAAAATGATAGCTGTCGGGATTTCTTAGATAGATAGGTCAGAAGATATTTAGGGTCCCGTCTGAGCAGAGGTGATGGTGGTAAGTATGTGAGAATAAAGGTGTAAGAAATAGATTTTCACGAGGGGATAGTGTAAGAGGAAGATCAGTCTCTGGAAAGAGTAGTTCCTCTAGTCCAACCTAACTATACGACTATATTTTAATATCAGACGGCCTTTCTCTCCCAATATGAAATATAAGTTACACTACACACCCACACACACACACACACACACAATTATGTGACAACAAGACACACAAACGTAAAACAACCATGGATAATTGGGTATGGGTCTGACCGACACACTAAAATAAGTTTTTGTTTAGTTTATTATCACTTAAACTTTACAACATCAAACGTATACAAATCAATATATTCATGTTTACAGACATAGGAAAATAACACAATAAGTGCCCTCCCCCTGTTGAGAAAAGATCCCAAAAGAAGTTAATAACCCAAAAGGTCAAGGATTAACACTAGGGTATAGAATAGACAGTAAAGAAAAAGAACAAAGTTCCTACTTAAGCCATCCAGTAAAGTACTTAGGTTAGCGAAATAAAAAAAAATAGTATGGTTAGTACAATGATTGTAACACAGGAAACTATTTACTCTCTTTCTCTGTCTCTCACTCTGTCATCTGTGGCCACAAACAAGCTTGCTTACGTAATACTGGTGCAGTTATCCCTTGGAAAATTGTTATAGTCTGAACATATATATCGGTCGCACCTATATGCAAATATATACAGCCATACACACACGAGCCGCAAACAGACGTAGATGTACTTATATACACGAACATGATTACATACACTTAAAATCATGCACGCATTAATGCATACTTATGAAGATGCATATGATCACCCATCGAATCACATTGCGCATGCTTATTAAACTGTTATGTGTGTATGTTCTCCTCCCCCTCCTCCAAACAGATTGGCGGCTCTCCTATGCTACATGTCAGATGGATGTCCACAGAAGCCATCAAGTATCGCCGCTTTACCTGCGAGTCCGACATCTGGGCTTATGGAGTTGTGCTCTGAGAAATCTTTAGCGTCGGGAAACAGCCCTACTGTGGTCATACTAATGAAGAGGTCTGTGTATCCGTGGTGGTCTTCTTTTTCTTCTTCATCTTCTTCTTCTTCTAATTTTCAAGTATCACGCCTTGTAGTGTAGGTGATCATGTCTGTCTACAACTTCCTGTGTCGAGTTCCGTTTATCAGTTATTTTGACGACTTTCATCTATACCATGATGTTAAACTGTCCAGCACCTTAAATCTCTATTGTCTTCTATCGCTTTTACCTTCACTTTTTCCTGTTTTCACAATATATTCTAGCCCGTTTCTTCTCATTACATGAAGAAAGAAAGTGGAAATCTTCCTTCTCTTGTAAACAATAAGATTCCTTAGCAAGCTAGCTATTTTCTGGGTATCCTCATTACTCTGTTAATTGCAATTTTAACATTCTTCTGTAAAACCACACATTTGTGCCATCCAGGTTTTTTTAAATTTATTAAATATCCATGATGCTCTTCGGCATGTCAGGACTGGTTATATATAACATTGAAGAATTAACTTTCTTACTTCACTTGAGAAAGATGTGCTGCACAAAATACGTTTAATCTGATGAAATGCTGTTTCTGTCTGGCCTATTCCACACTTGATGATGATGATGATGATGATGATGACATAACCAGCGGCCATGGGACAAAGCCCTTTGGCACTGTAAAGCTGGGGTGTCTGTGGACTTTCCTACCAACCCGGTCAGAAGCTAATCAGCATCATAGCTCCTTCCCATCCACAGAGGGTTCGCTATTCCACACTTCACTTGTAAAGGGGAGAAACCCAGCTAAAGTAAAATGAATAACCGCGGGATTTTGATTCAAATATACAGGGACCTGATTGCTAAATCAGAGGCACATCTCCAATCCAACCTGCAAGTCTGGAAGGAAGAGCTGGAGAAGAGAGGGATGGTCAAAAGCAGCTCTAAAACAAAATCCTATTTGATATCACTAGAAGAAAGAAGACATCAGATTAAGCTGGGAGAATAGGTCCTGGAGCAGGTCGACCACTTTAAATATCTCGGAGCAATTATAGACCGAAAGAGAGGCATCAAAGAAGAGTTGGCCACTCGAAAAGCAGCAGCTGGGAGGCTTTTTCAGGCCATAAATCGAGGATTCCTCAGCAAGAGAGAGGTCGGTAAGAAAACGAAGTTGGCTGTATACCGCTCCCCCTATGTCCCAGTCTTGACATATGGATGCGAGTCATAGGCAATGACTACAACCCACAAAAGCCAGATCCAAACCTCAGAAATGAGGTATCTGAGGAAGGTAGTTGAAGAAACAAGAAGAGACGTGGTCCGCAACCAGACGATACGTCAAGGCCTAAAATCTCACCCCCTACAGACCCAAGTAGAACAGTTCCAACTAAGATGGTTTGGCCATGTCTGCAGAATGGGAGAAGATCGGCTACTACGACAAGCAAGGAAAAAAAAGAGCCAGGAATCCAGACCCCCACGATGACCCAGAGTTCGCTGGGAGGACAACATTAGACAATCTTTGTAGGACCGAGGACTAGAAAGGAACAAGGCCAGGAGGAAGACAGCCGATATAATAGTCTGGCGCTCTCTCTTTCAAACCTCTACACCTCACGGTAGAAGGGGAACGACTAAGTAAGCAAGTATATACAGGGGCTGGCTTACGATACTAAAAGCTATGCATACAAACGCATGTGAGGGTTAAATGCTATTGGATGCCATAGAAACGGCGGCCATGTTGGATTTTACTGCTACATTTCAATTTCCTTAGACTATAAGGGCCAGTGTTTTACTTGCCTATAACATTTTTGTTACACTCTAGTATGACATTTCCCGTCATTCAAAACCTGTTTCATGTTCTAGTTGTTCTTAAAAATACGCTTATTCTTTGCTACAGGTTATACATTTTCTGGACCAAGGCATCCTCCTTCAGCGACCAGAAGATTGCCCGTCTACCGTGTATCACGTCATGATAGGTTGCTGGAAAAGAGATCCCAGGGAAAGAATTGCTTTTGAGAGCCTGGTCAAATATGCGACTGAGTTCAGAAACAGACTGACCAAACCCCAGCATGGACAAAAGCAGCAACATCCAAATTCCGGAGTTAGTAGGGTTAAAATGTTACAGTGCTCGAACAAAGAGAATTATGCTGTTGGTATCCAGAACAAAGGTGATATTGTTGATGATCCTATACAGGGTAATGAAGATAATGGTTCATCTGCGAATAGCAGAGAAGACTTTAACTATCTGCGTTGAGACGATGTCCAATCAGCTGACATTGACACAAGCTTGTACGGTGCTGAATTAGAAGGTCCGTTCCCGGTGGCTATGATCAATGAGGTAGATGATATCATCAAACCAAGTGATGTCAGCATGAAAAAAGAGATCAAGTCTTCACAGAGTCCAAAAAGTGTTAAATTTTTTGAAGAACCAACGGGTCCTTTCACAAGTCATTCATCAAAATCGCAAAACATATGTTTGCACTACACCGATGTTGTCTTGAGCAAACCCTCACAATCAACATCAAAGAAATATCCAACGGAAAGAACCGTTTCATATCCTTTGTTCTACCCGAAAGAAAAGCATTTGGAAAAATTAATTGACGTTGAGAAAAACGTGATCAAAGATGAAACATTAAAATAGCTGAATGGTCCTGGCTCCGAGAGTGTACCATCACTAAAATACAGTGTAGTTATGCATGAACATGTTAAGTGTAATCACTCACCTCCTGTAAGTGCCCTTGACCTTTTCCCATCAATGACTTCAATAGCCCAAGGTAACAGTGTTCCCGTTCACAATTCATACGAAATATCTGAACTCCCACGCCACACAAAAAGTGGAAACATTCCTCTGAAGATTAACAATGTCAACGACAAATTTCCGTTGACAGAACCGAATCGGAAAGAATAGAACAAACCAGCGTGAATCTAAAATGACCGGACAACTTATGGACAACTCGATGAAGCAGCTGATTATCTATCAACCTTATTGTAATCTCAGACAGACATCCTGACAAATAAATCAACATCAAAACCCTACAACGACTGGAGCACAGCATAATCTTCCAATTAAGAACAAAACACACCAGGCTCAACATGTACGTAAAAAAATTAAGTCCCTCACATTAGCCTACTTGCCGCAACTGTTCTCAACCATTTGAGACCGTTCAGCATGCGCTGTTCACTTGCCCATGACTCTCCGTAGAAGAAGACAGCTACTTCCGGGCTTCCCAACAAACACATAGACTCTTTACAGCGCCATTCGACAGTTACAGAACATATGCAAATTGCTCAACTAGTACTGGCTGCGAATGAGCGACGAGCTCAACAGCACAAATTAAACAACAGAAACAACAACCTTATTGTAGACGCAGGCAAACACCTGAGTTCTAAATGAATATTATGTGTCTCTTAATCCCCAGGTGACAAGTTTTATACAAACTAAACTATTGTTCAGTGTTTGTTTCATCAAAGCTGATCTGTTCTTTATAATCACTTGTTGATCGCTCTACTTTGTGATACAAGACGTCAGTTCGTGTTTTCTCACACCAACAATATTAAAAGGTTATTTTGTTGTGAGAAAATAGGTACACAAAGATCATACGGTATGTTAAATAACAGGAGTTCAGCTGGACGTTCCGATGTAAATATGAAGTTAGTATACAATTTAGAAAGGAACGTTTGGTCACGAGAGCTGACAATGCTGTGTACGATGAGAGATTGGTTGCCCCTAAGCTCTGACTTGTACTAAATAGGCGAGTAGGAAACCACTACTGTACAATACGTGACGTCAGGCTGAGTCGTTGGTTCTACACTGCTGTGAAGGATATTCACATTTTTGCACCTGCTAATTGAGGTTAAGCGAAATATGGTTGACAGGTGCTTGTTGACACTCATGGTGTTATCTGCTTACTGGAAAACCGTTTGGCAGAAGGTAGAATGGTGCATTCCTTCCGTTGCCTACGTGTAGTTTTTTGCTTTAACAGTGGCGGGTTACCTGGAACTAAGACCAAATAAACACCCATTACCTCCAGCAAAATAAAATCGTAACTTAATGTTATAGTTAAGTTTTATGCACCACTACGGTAATTGTATTATTATTGCTAGGTAAGTCTCTGTGCTGTCTTTTGTTTTCCTCCTGTTAATTATACATTATTAATTCTCAACATGCATTCCGCATAGGCTAATATATTTGTGTGAGCGTTGGCTCTGACAGAGAAAAATCGACTCAATGTCCCCTTCCAACTTAACATATGGGTTGTCCAAATATGTAGTCCCGTTGAGAGGATGTATTATTTAGTTTACATCATTACGTGAATTTACAGAAAATATAAGCACTAGATACATTACACAATTAAACTGTATGCGCCCCGTGGTGTCGATACACAAAAGGGAAAAGTAATAACCTCCCAAAATGGAATACATACAAGTGCAATGTTTATGCTTTATGGTACATCGTGACGTTACATGGTATAAGATTCTTTCGCTGGCCAGTGATAAACTTTATGGACTGCCTTGTAAGTTATATCTAAACCACACAATAGCCATTCCATGGTTCCACACCCTGCCATGAGAAGTTGCTCCCAACAACAACAAAATTACTACCCCCACAATTCAGTCGTTATAGCGAACACACGTCACTAGTCAGATTTATATGAATAATTTACACAACTGTAGTTCCCCAAAAGTAATGCCAGCTTAAGCTTATTATTTAACCCATTGTAAACACTAACAAATTATGAGGAGCATCTGTTAGCTTAGGTTGTTGACTGCGCTACATTGGAACTGAATAAATTACTGAGGAGTTGTCACAGAAAAGAACCCGCAAGTCACTGCTATCAGATATATGTACACTAATAACTAAGAATATATGATATGACAAATGTCAAATCACTCAGAGATAACAAGCATTTTAGCGACACGGTCGAATATTTTGCCCAAAATTGCTTGTGTCTCATTTGTTTTATCCTCGGGCTCAGTTTGTTAACGAGTGTAAAGACAGCAGCTTCTATAAGGCCTATATAATCCGAAATGGACGCTGACCACTCGCGTTCGCGTGCGTTGTGCAGGTGTTCGCGGCACTTTGCTTGCTAGCGTAACCTCGAGTAACATAAACATTATTCCAGAATCTACATCAGAGACACCAAAATTCTCTATAATTCCTAACGTTACTCAGCTTTCAAGGGGTTGACGTGTGATCGTATAGCGGAGGAGGCTACGTGATGATCCATAGTCAACATAAACTTTCACCAAACAGCAACCGTCTTACTTTTGTTTTCACTTCAAGGATTGATTTGATCAGTCAATATCATTGTTATAAAAATGTTTATTCCAGCAGAAAATATCTTGTAAAGTAATACAAATTGGAACATCTAATTATACTCTTCACGTTCAATCCATCATACATCAGTCCAAATGTACTTCTTTTCTCTAAGCTTTTGGGCGGATGTTATTGGTTATTGGTGTACCGGAAACTAACGCATGATTAGTCTTTGGGTTAACAGTCAGTTAATTTAATCTCAAAACTAACTAACTACAAAATCTCTCTACCAAATGTATTATCACCAAGTGACGTTGACCAATCATAGTTCCAGTTTATGGACTTTCCGGTATATCTTGTATGAAAATGCACATATTTAATGACATCATGGACTCCGAATGAGTACCATGATAAATGATGTCATTGGTTTATGACTAGTGTTTGTGTACTAACTAGTCTATACAATTACTTAGTGTATCAGACTTGCTGAAGTACTTTCTATCCTGAGGGCGGCGTAGTAAGCCATACGGTCACAGACGCCCGGGGGCCACCAAAGTGTATCCCATAGGGATACACTATAGCCCTAATCAAGTCTAAAATCGAAAAAAAAACAATTGGCTCAATCTCAGCCAAAAATACAAGAACACCCGTGCTATGGAGGGCACGATCCCCACACTAATACACTTTATGCAATGGAATAAAACATGATAGAAGGGATGGTTAAATGAAGGAATATTTAAGTCGACATACGGTAGATCATATGAGGAAGGTTAAAAGATAATCATATGGCCAATGGACAAAAGGGATACAAGACATGGCTAGCCGAAACAAATCAGGAAAATATAACTAAGTGACTAGACATATTGGCCAAACGAGGTAAGTGTGAATTATAACGTTAACAATCCCAAATGTACTATCGATCGCTTTTATGGGTCGTCAGCTACAAATACATAATCATTGTGGAAATAAAAGGGAGAAGAGTAATCAACACACGTATTAAGAATATGTTGCTCAAAACTAACACACACACACACAAACGGCGATCAAGATGGCAGACGAAAAACATGGCCGTCATAAGGAAAATAAACCACAAAACTCGGTGATAATACAAAATGTAAAACACGAAGTAAATCATGAAACTACCTTATAAACGAAAACTGCAATAAATGGACATGAACATGAAATAAAGTCAATGGGGGTGGACAAGTAACTATGTAATGGAGATGGGTAACCGATTTAAACATATCCGTAATAATCCGGGTTAAATAACCGGAAACTCTAACAAGAGGAACAATCATTAAGGCATGCAATATGTGACTACGACTTGCATGTAAAAACCAACAATAGTGGCAGATGAAATGGAAAGTAGTGAAACACGTAAACAACAATGGGATCATCAAGACATGGATGATAGCTACATTAAGGGCATGTGAAGTGGAAAAACAAGTAATAAAATCTTTACTCATAAAAAATGCTGAGTAGTTGTATCCCATCATCAGCGGCCTGAAGAATGTCATAAGAGTCACGGTCCAGGTACTAGGAGAATCGATAAAGTCTGTGGACGGTTCAAGTAGAGCAGCATCATGCCGGAGGAAACGTGATTCGGAAAAAAGAGGAGTCTCCAAACATGTCCATACTGGCTGAATGAGTAGCATCATAAAGAAATCATCATGATAGGACATGGAAGTAGCATAAGAAACGTTCGCACGAGAGGTGTTGGGATTGGTCAATTCATCATGCGGAGTATGGACCAAGTATGCTTGAGTGGAGGAAGGAAGAATCATGGCTCAGTATGTATCAGAAATGACAGCTTCAAGGATCACAAAAAGTTGAAGAACTCGATATGACATCCGTAAGGAGGCAACTGTTCAAACTGTCAATGTCTGGAGTAAACGGTTGAAGAAATCAATGAGTGCAATGGTCGTGGGTGATGACATATTGTCAGCACGCAACAATCGAGGCGGAGGTAATATGTCTTTCCAGTTGCCGGCAAGGAAGACGAATGTCATGGACCGCAGTAGGAGATTAAACATAATGATGAGATCTAAAAGCAGGATGTGGATAGGGCAGTGGAACGCGAACTGGAATACGGGATGTATGGAACTTTGCAGGAAAGGGTAGCAGAGGAGTCGGAGGGGACTGACGAAGCCGTGGGAGACATGAAAAATGGGGACGGACTGGAGGACGGGAGAATAGACGTGGAGGAGGATAACAACGAACTGTAGGGGTTCGGACAGGAATACGGGAACGATGTGGTGTCTTCGATTTTTCTACTACTGTTTGTGTGCCGATACTTCTGGTTGTTTCTGTTTGTGTTACAACAATGACGATTCTACTTGTCTCTGGTTGTGTAGCAACACTACACATTGTTTTCAATCTCCCCTCTGATTTTCGTGTTGATATGCGTTGCGTGTTATTCCCATGCGTGCACTGTGTCTTCTCTGTGCCTACCACGTTGATGTGTAGGCCTCTGTTGGTTTGCGGTCCCGATCTTATTGGGTATATATGGGCCTTCCAACACACTTTTGTTGTCGTGACACAGCTTCGTTCGTTTCTACGTGCACCATTGTTTACCTCCCATATTTTTGTTGGTCTTATCTCTGCAATGAAATTTCTTATTGTCATTCTATTCCATCTCCTGTTCAGGCTGTTCCAATGTCCGGACCTGGAATTTGGGAGTACCCTCTCCTGACTGTGATGTGTTCTGCTTTCCGTCGTCCTATCTGGCGTTCTATCTTGGTGTCTAAACATCTGAGGCTGTTGTTGAATGTCATGTATCTGCTGTTGCAACAACTGATTTTGCTGTTGGAGTAGTTGTACTTGAATGTCAAACTGATGGTGCAGGTTTTGATCCATTATGAAGATGCAGTACCCCAACACCAAAAATGAAAATCTCTGGTGTGTGAAAGATCACGGGCACCAAAACGTGGTATGTAGCAGTATAGTGGATGAAGCTACGTGATGATCGACAATCAACATAAACTTTCACCAAACAGCAACCGTCGTACTTTTGTTTTCACTTCAAGGATTGATTTGGTCAGTCAATATCATTGTTATAAAAATGTTTATTCCAGCAGAAAATATCTTGTAAAGTAATACAAATTGGAACATCTAATTATACTCTTTACGTTCAATCCATCATACATCAGTCCAAATGTACTTCTTTTCTCTAAGCTTTTGGGCGGATGTTATTCGTTTTGTGGTTTACCGGAAACTAACGCATGATTGGTCTTTGGGTTAACAGTCAGTTAATTTAATCTCAAAACTAACTAACTACAAAATCTCTCTACCAAATTTATTATCACAAAGTGACGTTGACCAATCATAGTTCCAGTTTATGGACTTTCCGGTATATCTTGTATGAAAATCCACACAAGATTTAATGACATCATGGACTCATGAGTACCATGACAAATGATGTCATTGGTTTATGACTAGTGTTTGTGTACTAACTAGTCTATACAATTACTTAGTGTATCAAGTACTTGCTGAACTATTTTCTATCCTAAGGGCGGCGTAGTAAGCCATACGGTCACAGACGCTCTGCGCCGCTCAACTACAAGAGACCATTTCTTAAGGCTGCCGCCCGTGCATCGGCTAGAGTGGTCAAAATACTATTACGTGTTAGCACCGTCCTCCTGGGCTGGCGTACTACGAACATGCACGCAGGTATATCTTATGCAATAATATCGTACGCCGGCGAGCGCCGACCAAAATGAGGGCCAGTAGCAAAATCAAAAACCAGACATGACTCGGGGTGGGGGGTTGAGGGTGGGATCTGAGCAAAAAATAATTAGACTACGGCCGCAGTAGAAGAATTTTAAACATAACTAAAGTTCATATAGCCGGTCAGGATAGAACAGTTTAAAGAGTGAGGCAAGGAGCGGGGCTGGGACGGATTGGAAAATTCAGATTTACTGACAGTGTGCGACAACAGATTACGCATCTGTTAGCGTAGGTTGGCACTGAATAAATTACTGAGGAGTTGTCACACAAAAAACCCCGCAAGTCATTGTTTCCAGTTATCTCATCTCATCTCATAATCGAAACCTCTTCTACCCCGTGGAACGAGGTGTAGAGGGGACCCAAGTGCACAAGGCCCATGGGTGGGACATGTAATCGAAATGACTTGGCAAACAGGTGATTAGCCCATTGTGCCCGGACTTGCCCTCATGTGTACTCACATTCGCTATAAAACCTCCGAACCATCGAGACGTCATTCCAGCCAAAATGGACAGAGCCTCATATACCCGAAGGTTTCGAGGGATGTCCTTCCTCATCTGCACAAAGGCATTTATAGAGGAACTCTCAGGACCCGTAGGTCTGAGGAAAGGAGCAAATCTGAAAACAGGCACAGCAGTCTTTGGTACTGGGAGGTCTCCACTCAGAGTGGTGTACCACACAGTCAGTAAAGACAAAGGTCGCCTGCGGCTAGAACTTAGACATGCATGGCTTAATCTTTGAGACAAGCATATGACTACTGGCAGGATCAACCAGATAACTGTCTGAACAGAGCATTTCGTCGCTCGCGTCTCGCGGGGAGGGAGACAGCGCTCTGTGCAGAGCGGATCCCGGCGGCCCCGGCGATTTTATTCTTGCGAGAACCACTGGCCTCCTGCCGACTAGTCGGACAGGACTGGTTGAAAGCGACACCAGATTACTGACTGCCGGCCCACGACTCGTTGCGAGAGCGGGGCCGTTTTTCGAGACTGTTGTCGAGCCACGATACGGAGATGCGACTGCTTGCTAACATCAGGACCGAAGGCTGCGATTTACGGACACAGGAGCTAAACTACTGCCTCGCTAACCGATGAACTGGGAGGGCCCGGTCGTACCGGGATCACCACGCGCAGTCTCTCGAGACAGCGACCGAGAGCGCTCTTGACGAGGGCAACGAAACGAAACGCTTGCCCCCACGTTTCCAGTTATATGTACACTAATATCTAAGTATATATGATATGACAAATGTCCACTCACCCCGAGATATCCAGAATTTTAGTGACACTGTCGAATCTTATGCTCACAATTGCCTGTGTCTCAATCGGTTTATCATCGGGTCCAGTTTGTTAAAGAGTGTAAAAGACAGTAGTTTCTATCAGGCCTATACAGTCCTGGAATGGACGCTGACCTGACCATCTGCAATCGTGTGCTGTGTGCAGGTGTTCGAGTCACTCCGCTTTCTAGCGTAACCCCGAGTAACATAAACATTTGTCTTGAATCCACATCAGAGACATCAAAATTACCTGTAATTTCTAGCGTTACCCAGCTTTTAAAAGGTTGACTCTCTGCGACACTCAACTACAAGAGACCCTTATCAAGGCTGCCGCCCGTGTATCGGCTAGAGTGGTCAAAACCCTATTACGTGTGAGGATCGTCCCACTGGGCTGGCGTACTACAAACATGCACGCAGGTGTGTCTTATGTAATGTTATCGTACGCTGGCGAGCGCTGACCACTAAGGACTAAGCAATGAATTTATAATGAGGGCCAGAAGCGAAATCAAAAGCCAGACCCGCCTTGGGGTGGGGGGTCTGAGCAGATAAAAAAGATAAGACTACGGCCGCGATAGAAGAGTTTAAAAAAAAAAAAACTAAAGTTCATGTAGCCGGTAAGAGTAGAAAAATGTAAAGAGTAAGGCCAGGAGAGGGCTGGGACGGATTGGAAAATTCAAATTGACTGTCAATTCGCGACAGTAACCAAGGCTGTACATTTGGAGTCAGGAGTCGTGGACTCGGTCCTTTTTTTTATTGCAGATGGAGTTGGAGTCGGTACAATTGTATGTCATGTGACTACCAATAGACTGCAGTCAGAGTCGTGAGTCAGAGTCGAAATCGAAGTTCAAGTCCTAACATTTTAGGAATCGGAGTTAGAACATTTTTTAGGCCGACTCCGCAACCCTGGTTGTAACTTCTTTGTGTTGCTATATTGATGTATCATAGTCCCTGTTGCTGCAGCTTTATGTGCCTGTCTTAAAAATGTGTCGATATATTTCCTTTTTATAAAATTGTTTTTCGTACTTTCCTCTATTTGTCTGGAAAAATCATTTGACAGGGTCCCCAGGAGCAAACTTTGGGACTGTTTGGGAAGGATGAACATTCCAGCACCTCTGATTCATGCTATACAGAGCTTCTACAAGTCTTACAGAAATTATGTGAGGATAGCAAACCATAAGTCAAAAGAGTTCAATACCATCATTGGTGTAAGACAAGGTGATATCCTGTCACCTTATCTTTTCATACTCCTCATGGACGATGTTATCAAGTCATGTAAAAAGAGAACAAGAAAGTATTCTGTGGGGTACTGGAAGATGAGACAGATATGTATTTCAGAGTTCGCAATTGCTGATGATGTTGCCCTGATTGCTAAATCAATTCAATCCAACCTGAAAATCTGGAAGGAAGAGCTGGAGAAGAGAGGGATGGTCATAAGTAGCTCTAAAACAAAATCCATGGTGATATCACGAGAAGAAAGAAGACATCAGATTAAGCTGGGAGAACAGGTCCTGGAACAGGTCGACCACTTTGAATATCTCGGAGCTATTATAGACCGAAAAGGAGGCATCAAAGAAGAGTTGGCCACTCGAAAAGCAGCAGCTGGGAGACTTTTTCAGGCCATAAATCGAGGATTCCTCAGCAAGAGAGAGGTTGGTAAGAAAACGAAGATGGCTGTATACCGCTCCACCTATGTCCCAGTCTTGACATATGGATGCGAGTCATGTGCAATGACTACAACCCATAAAAGCCAGATCCAAACCTCAGAAATGAGGTATCTGTGGAAGGTGGTTGAAGTAACAAGAAGAGACATGGTCCGCAACCAGACGATACGTCAAGGCCTAAAATCTCACCCCCTGCAGACCCAAGTAGAAAAGTCCCAACTAAGATGGTTTGGCCATGTCTGCAAAATTGGAGAAGATCGGCTACCGCGACAAGCATGGGAAACAAAGAGCCAGGGATCCTGACCCCCAGGACGACCCAGAGTCCGCTGGGAGGACAACATTAGACAATCTTTGAAGGACCGAGGACTAGAATGGAACCAGGCCAGGAGGAAGACAGTCGATATGATAGTCTGGCGTTCTCTCATCGAAACCTCTACACCTCACGGTAGAAGGGGAACGACTAAGTAAGTAACTACTTTCCTTTTTTGGTACCAATGTATATTCATCACAAGGAGGACTTAGCATATGTTTGCTGAAGGCCTATGCTCCTTTGGGAGTGGAGGGTTTTGAATGAAGGAATGAAATATTCATCAGCATCATTCCAATTTTCGTTCCTTATGGAGAAATGACTGCCATTCAATGTACAGAAAGTCTACATCAATGTATTTATATGCTATTGCAGCGGTGATTTATGAATCAATTCGTTGTACATGTGGAGGTTGCCAGCCCCGTGCACAACCTCCTATTAGTCGCCACTTACGACATGCCTAAGGGAGCATTAATCCTATTATTTCTTTGTCTTCTCTGAGACTCCCGGGAACTGAACATGGCATCTATGTTGTTGTTGTTGTTGTTGTTGTTGTTGTTGTTGTTGTTATTGTTGTTGTTGTGTAACTAGGGCTGCTGAGCTTCTCGCTCTTTTGTAGCCAATGCCAAGTTCAAGACTCCTTGTTATTATCTACACTTTAGATCTAGGCTTTTCTTGTGGCATTTACGCCATTCCAAAACGTGTTGAGCTCTAGTTTCTCCAGCGTTTAAAGTATCGTCACAACTAGTCCCAAGTTTAGCAGTAAGAAGCGTGTGGCATACTGTGCATTCCCCGTCATCCAAGGGGGCTCTCCAGCTATGCAGAGTTAAAGTACTGTCTTTAGATTTTGAGCTCTCACTAGGAATTGTCACGTCCTGCACAGAATCACTTCTCAGCTCCCCCTGCCTATCACTGTGTTCATAGTGAGATCCTCTTGCTTGCAGTCAACCAGGTCAAAGCCAAAGAATTACGTCTGGGGCTCAAGTGACTCCTCCAGGCTTAGTGTGCAATGCTGGGTTCTCGACAAGTTTCACCACATGGGGAATCCATGGAAGTTTGTAGATTGGTATCTATGTATATTGGTTAACAACTAATGTGCGCCTAGACTCTGGATATTCTGATTTTTCTCTTGTTTTAGTCCGAAGACTTGTGTTTTCTTTTGTCACTCTTCTTCTTGGTTTCTATTGTTGTACACACTTTGTGCTAAGAATGTCCCCACATATCTCTTTCCATTAGGGCCTTTGCTTTTGACTTGTTGCGAGTGGTCTTTTGTATGTGCTGTGTCTTCCATTTGTTCAAACACTTGATACGTTCTGCGTATTGTGACAGTGAATTTTACTTCATTTTTAGTTTTTGTTTTAATTACTCTCCCTCGCCATGAGCTGATGAATATCGTCTGACTGTATGCTTTTTGTTGCTCTAAAGGTGCAAGGCGATCCGATGTTACATCTCCCGTGTGTGTTTTACAACATTGAAACTACATTGTAATTATTCATTTGTCCTTGGTCGCTGACTGACTAAGCAATCAGTGACCATCACGCCTAGTGGCGTCTTGTAGGACAGCAAAAAACTGTCAATTTGCTCGGTCGACAGCCGTCAAGCTCTGGTTCATGCTTAGCATCACCGCTTCCACAGTTCTCCGCCAAGTGGCTTTGGGTCTTCCTTGCTTTCTCTTTCCCTGTGGAGTCCATAGCATGGCATTTCTGGTGATGGCGCCTGAAGATGTGGCCAGCTCAATTCCAGCGTCTACCCACTATGATGCATGTACTCGTTGTGGCACAGTGTAATTGTCAACTGAAATTCTCCTTTAGTCAGATATTATCATTTTGATTTTCCTCTTTATTGTCTGACAATGCTCATTTTGTGTTTTGGATTTATTTGTGTATATACTTTCTCTCCTATATTGAATTTGTTTATTGGATATAATTTTTTAAACACTTCTCATTGTTGAACGTCCTACCGCATGTGTTGTCCTGCTTGTTTCATTGTCTCCTAACATTCCTGGTGACAATGCTGGAATTGTTTAGTGGTGAAACAGATTCTTTTCGGCTTGCTCACTTCTGCTTGAGATTCCTCCTTGTTAGGGTGCGTTCATCCATTCATTTTTATATTTATTCCTTCTTCATACATTCTCCTATATTTATGTTTTGCAGAGGTTGTGTTCAAGGCAACTAGAGATTAACGAGAAGACATATTTACATATATAAATATAAATATAAATAAATAAATAAATATATATATATATATATATATATATATATATATATATATATATATATATATATATATATATATATATATATATATATATATATATATATATATATACGCGGTCACTACTTTCGGGGGCCCACTCGGTGATCGGGCCTAAACACGGGACCCAAAGATGCAGCAATAGAGAATGCAGTCAGCGACCCATAGCTTGACTGCTTGCGTCAGGGTCAGCGAACCAGAGCAGACCAAAACCCTACTCCACCTCCACGTGGTGGTCCTGGAAACAGGCTGCACCACTGCAGTCTGGCTGAGAGAGTAGGGATCGAAGAGGGAAGGCAAACCTGGTCCCAAAAAAATGCCGTGCTGAAGTCGGATGTGTCGGCCAAAAGGCGCAGAAATCGCAGTTCTGGTGTAAACAGACACAACGCAACCAACGTCCTTTTCAGGACGAACGAGGAAGAAGAAGAAGAACCCAACACAATGACGGTAGTTACGTCACTCAACTTGACTGCTACAAACACTGCAAAAGCCGATAGCTAACAATCTTCACTGCTGTAGAATGAAGAATGCCGA
Organism: Oreohelix idahoensis; assembly: GCA_024509875.1. Classification (NCBI taxonomy): domain Eukaryota; kingdom Metazoa; phylum Mollusca; class Gastropoda; order Stylommatophora; family Oreohelicidae; genus Oreohelix; species Oreohelix idahoensis. The sequence goes on from JAMPIV010015654.1 coordinate 242,875, forward strand.
ATGTCTGTGATCATCGTTAAGTAAAGTCGGATAACGATCGGAAACATATGTAAAACTTTAGCTCTTTACTAATATCGTAACTTTTTGTGGTTTCCTTCTGTTGGCGAAGAAATAAATTTTCTAACATGGAAATGTTTTTGAAAATGAGTTTTTCTTATTCTTGATGTTGTTGCTAGCTCGATAATAGCGGTAATTTTTGTCAATCTTCTCGTCATGTGTCATCGGCAAAGACAAAATGTTTATGTCATCGTTTACGCTAATTTCAACAACCATTTTCTTCTTCTTTTCCTTATTTTACTATTACTCTTATTATACTAGTGTAAAAGCCGGCCATAAGACGGGAATTAAATTCAAAAGCACCAACACCTAACGGCAATTCTACTTATTCAAAAGTATTTAGAAATAAACCACTGTGCATCACCACAGTTCTATAAATATTTTGGTGCACACCGTCATTTGCGCACTTTTCTTTGACGAGTGTTACTATTTTCGGGAAAGTAAATATAAAGGAAACAATACAATTAATGTCTAACTTTCAACTAAAGTTGCATCCCTTGGCGTTAGTGACAGAAAAAGCTGGGATTTTATATATTTTGATGATAGGGAATTAAATCATTTATATGATCTGCAGCAGTCTGGTTTCTGTAACGGTATGTTTTATATGATAAAGTTACCAGCCCCCTACACAACTTAATATTACTCGTTTCTTACGACATGTTTGAGGTAGGAGCAGTTCTATTATTTGTTTGCCTTCCCCCATGAACTAAGTAATGCATAAGCAAACAATCGTCCATGTAATTGTTAATATTAAAATATAAGCCCTTAACGTGCAATATACCCTCAAACATGTTTTTACATGAAAATGTGGATACGGAAGGTAAGAAGAACTTTGAGAAATAAAAGGAGATCAAAGGAAATAAAGTCGAACACAAAATGAGAAATCATCGACTCAAATCTCAAGAAAGTCGTATTGTATAGCCCTGAAACTTTAGAAAGAAAAAAACAACTGTGAAGTTAGACTTTCATAAATAGGTGCTTGCGTGGAATAGTAGGATTAAAATGGTAAGATAAGGTCACCACTGTGGAACCGAATGTTGCCTTATAATTTAGCACCTTGTGAGTTTGCAGCACTGTGAAATTCAACTCGTCAAGAAGACAGCCAGACAAGCCAGATTAAGGAATATGATATATACCGTCGATAGCGGGTATTCAGCCTTCTTTCTTGCTTAGCATAGGTTTCCATGTCTCGCTGCCATACAGAAACGTGATGGTGACACAGGCATTATATACTGCAGCTTTGGTTTTTATTGTGAGTTTCTCCACACACGCGTTGTGAGGCGGGCGAAAATGGTTGCAGCTTTGCCAATGCGGCTGTCAATTTCTGTGGCCAGGAAGAATTTTTCGTTGATGGTGGAGAAGTGATTCATCAAGCTCTGGAGCTCCTGTTGACTTTGAGAGACGATTGCAGCGTCATTAGCGAAAAACAAGTCTCTTATAGTGACCCTTCTGATTTTCATTTTTGCTGTCAGCCTTGCGAAGTTAAACAGTCAGCAATCTAACCTCGTACGAAGGCATATTCTTTCAGTTGCATCTCTGAATGCATATTTCAAGAGCAAAGCAAAGAAGATCCCGAAGAGCATCACAGCTAGGACGCAACCTTATTTTACGCCACTGTATATGTCAATTTTTCATACTAAACCTTTGTTATCAATGTCAAACATTATCGCTATCTAAAATATAGGATTTTCCTCTATAACTTGTGATCTGCAGACCTTACCGCCAAATAATACAGGCGCCCAAGAAACATACATGACACCCCTACCTCCATCATCCGCCTCAACTCTAATTTCCCACAGCCATTTTGTTGTTGACCTTATTCAATAGTATACCATGTTAGACTTCACTCCTCTCTTTTTTTTGGGTTCTGTTTTCACAGTGTGTACTTCCATCTTTGCCCTCTTAACATGTGCAAGTTAAAAAGTGTGGTTATCTCCGAATCCTACTGTAAGATTCCAATGTACTCAGGTCTCCTGAAAGTGTCATCTCTTTTTCTTTTAGATTTTCTAGTCGTTCTTGATCAAATTCATTTTTCATTCGTTCGTTTTTTGTTCTTTCACTTCTTTTTGGCTTATGCCGTGAAGCAAGAGATGGAAATCTAAAAATACTCGGAGAAGAGAAGTAGAGACAGACCGAAAAACTACAAAGAAGATGTAAATATAGCTTTTCACTATACTAAGTCTTGCTTTATGAAGTAAGGAGACCAGTTCCTTCCTCGCTGCCCAAGTCTTTTTTACCTCAAGAGCAGAGTCAGGTACCTAATTACAGCTTGGTGGACTAGACCGTAACAGTACCAGTTTTTAAACATATATCCGCTAACTTTACAGCGAGAGGCAAGCACTTATTGCAGACACATCAGTTATCAACAACAGCATGTAACAACAACAACAGCATGTAACAACAACAAGAGCTGACTTTAGAGAAAGAAGACATTCAAGACAACTAGGCGAATAGCCAATGTTAGAGAAATTCATAAGAAATATGATATGAAGCTACCCGAATTAACACATCTGCTTCTCATCACGACGCTCAGCGACCTGTTCAGTTTTAGAGGAAAAATAAAGAAAGAAAAAGTGCTAGGTGTATATTAACTGATATAAAAACATGTCTTTGACTACTCATGCCAGACAACCTCGATTCCATAATAATTAATTCAATGATGAACAGATGAACAGTTGATTTCTGAAAACACACAGACTGCACCTGAAGAGCATATGGTGACAAATTTGAAAATGGCAGAGGCAATAAAGTTACTAAAGAAAAAGAAGTCACCTAGAAAAGATGGAATAACCAATGAAATGTTAATAGGTTGTTAAAGTTTATTTCTTTAACACGCCACACAGGCCATCATAAATATGTTACTACTGTTTGGTCACTGTGTTTAGAATGTTTGTGGTGGGTGTTGTGGATCCACTGACAAGGAATTGGTCAATAAAGTCAGGCTTACGGATGGCCGACAGGTGTGTAATGTGTGATATATCTATATACGCTAATGTCATAAGTCCTTTCATACCAGCAAACTGCGATCACCAACCACAAAAACGTAGGATCAGGAAGCTTTGTAACTAGAGGTAACGTTCTATAGTTTATTTACGACACAACACAGTCACGTAGACATTGTAGAAACACAGTTCATAGCAAATCATGAAGCATCAAGTACAAAATATCCATGGGAAAATAGATGCAGAACATGGTATCAAATATCCGTTACATCGGTTGCATAAACCACCGGCCTCAGCACAGTACACTGATGAGATTGCCAGGCCCATGCACAGCTACACTGTACAATAAATATCCCTCAGGAACAGACTTCCAACAACTTAAATTCTAGTAAGTAAATCCAATGGGGCAAAAAGAGGCTGCGTAACCAAGCAGCTCACAGTATCTCTCATTTCATAACAGACCATGGTAAACATCCATTAGGAACAAAGGTTTGTATGAATATCTTCATCAATAATAATAATCGCAGGCGGTATACTCCATGGCCTCGAAAAGATATCTTCAATATCACAAAATTCTCCCCTTTAAAAAAAGAGACACCCTGGAACACACTAGCGAGATAGCAAAACGACCATCTTCAAGCTCTGCCAGAAACACACTGTCACGAAATTACCGCTGCTCAAAACAGCTCAGTAAAAATAATTCAGGCGCGAACTCGCAGCTTGAGATGTGAGCTGAATTCATCCGCCCCCCCCCCCCCCCCAAACTATTAAGAACCTTCGAGCACTTTCTGTTAGTTATTTTTTTCTTAAAAAAGACTGACACAGACTCAGCTTGAGCTTATGTTCAAAAACTACAGAGCATAAAGCCCCCAACTAAAAAATCATCTCATCACAAAAAGCGTGCTTACAGGCGTGTGTACAAAAATCCGACCCGTACATACAAATCTTTAACACCTAACTCCTACTAACAAAATATGACTTAACAGACTACACCGACCAACGGGGAAAAAAATGATATCATCATTTTTTTTTTTTGTTGGAAAAGTACATGTAACAAAAAATTTGAGGTCGATGCAATCCCAATATCTACCCACAACGATTACACTATGTTAAGTCACGTCAAAAAAAATGAACAAATGAGGGATAGAAGTAAGTGTAAAGTAAGAAATGAAGTATAGAAAGATAATGAGATAAGCATGCAAAGATAAACAAATTCATAGAAATATGAAGTATATGAAGTATAGACTAGGTATGAAATACTAAGTGAGAAGTGAAAATACAAGATGAAGTACAAGAAGAATGAGCAGCAATGCAAGAAAGCAAACAATAACATATCATGATAAGCAATAAGTTAAACAATGCATATCTATACCAAAGAACAAATAACTAGTTACCATCTAAAAATAGCGTAATATGCATGATAACCATGTTAATAAACTTATAAAGTACCAATGATGAATTTATTATAGACATCAATATTAATAACACCGCTATAAATAGTTACCCCTAGCGCACAATCAAGCGTTGGGCAAAGAAAAAATACATCACAACATCAGAAAAAACACCTTTTCAATGTACTAATATCGCTATACATAGTTACCCCTAGCGCACAGTCAAGCGCTGGGCAAAGAAAAAATACATCACAATGTCAGAAAAAATACCTTTTTCCTTGTCCTCATTTTTTTTTTAAAATGTACAATACCGAAATGTATCGTAATGATAAGTTAAGTAAAAATAATAGCATCATTACAATAGTCATACGGTCAACGTTTATCAAAACACAGTAGTATAAGAACAATATGGTAATGAAATGGTGCATTATCATAACACAGTCATATAAAAATAATATGGCCATGAAATGGTGCATAAAGATGAACGAACATACTATCTTAAAGACGTTATATCATATCCTAATACAATACTCTCTAATATACTATACTATACTAATATACAATATTATCTACTATGCTAAATAAGTTACATAGTAAGGAAAACTCCAGTGGTCTTGGAACATCCTATGAACATGAAGAGGTAACATCATACAATGTGGAGTCTTACTCAATAAACATTTAATGACATGGGGCGACACTTACTTGATCCTACTACTGTTGGCTTCAACATGAACCAGTAGAGATCATACAACATAATGGCTTCTTCCACACTTGCCAGCAAAATTCCAAGGAAATATATATCGGACATAAACATGGTCCGTACAGCCCCGACAAAACATGACGTCACCAACTACTCAACTAGGTTACCCGTGCGTCCCAAAGCAACACTCACTGCTTTGTGCACGTCAGTGCGCGAATCATTCGACCGCACAAATAATATAACTATATAAAACTGGTGCGTACATTTGGCAGGACCGAAGACTACCCCCGTAGGTAATAAATGTACGTAACAGCTCCCTTATTACCTCCCCTTAAAAAAATTAATTCTATTAATTTTTTTCGAACTAATTACTCGAGAGAGGTGAGTCAAAACTACAACAAGATTTATGACATGCATAAAATTATATCATATTAAGAAAAGAATATTAAATGAAAACAATATAACTAAATGATAGTATGCATTAAAGCACACATCCACCATCGACCTACTTTGGAACGATGTGGTAATATTCGAAGTAAAAGAAGTTGAAAATGAAAATGAAATAAACCATAAAAAAAAGATGATAATAAAATTCAACAAAATTGTTTTAAAAGAAATTTGAAACATATGATTTCAAAAAATGAAAATGAACAGCAACACTGATGATGATCAATGATAAAAGAATCAATAAAACAGAAAATTTTAAAATATAACATGCAAAATGAAACAAAGCATAATTAAACACTTTAAGAAGCAACGCACTTACTATTTCCTAACATTAGTAAGTTTGACTAGTTATCTAAAAGTGAGATATCATGTAGTGGGATACGTGAATACACGTATTGCGAAACACTAATAAAGTTAGTAGATGTGTGATTTATAATCAATCAAATTGATTAAATTGAATTATTCTACTTAATAGTACTTAATTTGTGAACAAATAACTAATTACTAATTTATTCTAAGTGATTTCATTTTCACTCATTGTTAATATTCTTTTAGAACTAGTTAAATCGACAAGAATATGTTCTAAATGTACCATGCCTGAAATAAGTTTACGAACACGATATGTAGTGTAATCTGTTCCATAACAATAGTGAATGTCTATTTGTCACTCTTACCAATGTTTCCATACTAAAAAAAAAAATGTTACTTTAATATCACTGTTCCCGTTCTAACAAAACGTTACTTCACAAGAAATAATGTTATAATCCATACGTAAGTATATTCTGAAAGCTATATATATACGAATACTGCAGAACTACACATAGTCTCCACAGATGTATAATCAGTGACCATGTACAAAGTTATTCATGTTTCTGTGAGGACGTTTCACCATCTGGAAGTGGTTTAATTTCGACGTGTTCACTAGGGCATCTTGAAAGACAGTCTGCAAACACATTCTGTACTCCAGGAATAGCTCGTATCTCAAAATGGAACGGTTGAAGCGCAATAGCGTAACGCGCTGACTTTGATGACTTCACGTTTCCTGTATTCAGTGCTGTAAGAGCTTTCTGGTCGGATTCCACCACAAAGTGTGATCCGAGGAGATAACGATCCAGTTTTGTGATTGACCAGACAAGAGCAAGGAGCTCTTTGTCCAGAACGGAATACTTCATCTCGCTCGTCGTAAGCTTTCTGGATACGTACATAATCGGAAATAAGGTGCCTCCGTATTCCTGCATTAAAACTGCCGCGATAGCGTAGGAAGAAGCATCACTGCGAAGAACAAAGGTGAGATCTTTGTTAGGCAACCTTAAAACAGGCTTATTTGAAAAAAAATTGTTTTATATAATCTAAAGCCGTTTGATGATCCTGCGACCACTTTATTATATTAGATGTGCCTTTCTTCAGTAACGAAGAAAGAGGTGCAGTTATAGTAGACAAATGAGGGATGAATTTAGAATAGAACTGTATTAGTCCTAAGAGCGACCTCACTTGTTTTTTTGTCTTAGGTGCTGAGATGTTTAAAATTTTAGAGACGTTACTGTCTTCTGTATACATTAAACCGCGACCTATACGGTGACCAAGAAATGAGATGTCATGAAAACCGACAAAAGCCTTTGAAGGTTTCGCTGTTAAGTTATAATCCCGTAAGGTAGAAAGTAAAGATTTTAAACCCTGAATATGTTCATCCCAAGAATCACTGAAAAGACAGATGTCATCTATATAAGTAATGACATCGGGACGATGAGACAATATGCGGCGCATCATGCGTACAAAGGTAGCTGGCGCATTCATTAGACCGAATGGCATAAAATTCCATTGAAAAAGACCCCGTGGCGTCGAGAAAGCGGTGAATGGCTTTGCTTTAGGGGTTAATGGCACTTGCCAATAACCCTTTGAAAGGTCAAATTTCGAAAAGAATGTGGCATGAGACAATTTCTCTAATAAGTCGTCTAAAAGAGGTAATGGTTCCGCATCGAATTTTGTAACTTTGTTTAATTTCCTGTAATCTACGCAAAGACGTATATTGTTGTCCTTCTTCCTAATGATTACCATAGAAGAAGAATATGGTGATGAAGATGGTTCAATTATATTTAATTGAAGCATCTCATCCAATTCCTTATCAACCTTATCACGAAAGTGTAAAGGAATAGGATATGGGCGAACTCGAATCGGTGTATCGTCAGTCAGAATAATGTCATGTTGGATGACTGACGTATGACCTGGGATGTCAGTGAGGACATCCTCATACGTGTGTAGAATATTAGAGACTTGCTGACGTTGATCATCAGTAAGAGTAGATGAGATAGTAACATCATTCCATTTCTCAGTGGAATGGAGTGGTACAACTGGTATTGGTAGTTGTACATCATCGAAAGAAGATTCCTCTTCTTGGATGACAGACAAACTAGAATAGTGTTGAATAGGAGGTGTAGGATCGTCAGTTGCTTGGAACACTGATTGTAGATAATCAGGACGTGAGTAATATTCCTTCAACATATTAATGTGGAAGGTTTTATGTTTACCATTAACATCAACGATGTAGTCGACATCGGATATTCTTGAGATGATCCTGAAAGGACCTCTCCAGGTAATTAAAAGACGATTATTATGCGCAGGGAGTAATACAAAAGCTTCATCACCAGGTATGAGCTGGCGAAGACGTCTATACTTGTTTGCAAATAGACGAGCTTTTTCTTTGGCTTGTTCGGATGATGCAGTAGCTAATCTACAAGCATCTATGATTCTCTTTCTCAGAGAGATCACATACTCATAAGAGGATTGAATTTCCTCTTCAATATTCTCGTCAACCAATAAGTCGTGGATTAACGACATAGGACCGCGTGGTTGCATGGCAAAAACAAGCTGGAATGGAGAAAACCCCGTTGCTTGATTTTGTACTTCGCGATACGCAAAGAGACAAGCGGGTAGGACCCGATCCCAGTCTTGTGGGTGGTCTTGAGTTATCTTACCCAACAACTGCTTGAGTGTCCTATTTAGACGCTCAATTAACCCATTTGACATCGGATGATAAATAGAACTTAGAGATCTGTCTATACCTAATGTCTTCATAACTTGAGACATGGATTCAGAAATGAACTGAACCCCATGATCCGACAAGATTTTCCGTGGAAAACCAATGCGTGAGAAGATTAACATCAATGCCTCTGCTACACTGGCAGATGAAGTGTTCTTGAGAGGGATAGCTTCAGGCCAGCGAGTGCACATATCAATGCACGTAAGAATATGCGTATGCCCTCTAGCAGATGGTAGCATAGGACCAATAATGTCTATAGCCATTTTATCAAATGGTCTAATCGGGATGTCCGCAGCTTGAATAGGAGCCGCATGAAATGGACCCCGTACCTTAACTTCTTGACATATCAAACAAGACCGACAATAGAGAGTGATGTCCTTATGGACGCCTGGCCAGTAGAATGCCGAAAGCACTCTGGATTTGGTACGCGAAAAACCCATATGGCCCGCACATTGCGAGTCATGCGCATGTCGTAATATACGAGATCTCATACAGGATGGGACTATAATCTGAGAACATAAGGATGAATCCTTTTCTCGTATTACTCTAACCAAAATGCCATTTTTAAGTATAAAATCATGTCTAGATTTTGCAAGTTTGTTGCTGGTATTATTTTTGTTCACATACTGAAAAATTTTTTTTTAATGAATCATCATTCTTTTGCAATGTTGCAAACAACTCCCGTGAAATAGGAGCATCATCATCACAAGTGGTATGAACTGTAGGTTCCATAGGTGTATCATGCGACATATTAGTAGCTTGCGCTCTAGTCACTACTGCATTTGCAGTTTGAATATGTCGCTCTTCCCATTCAGCAATTTGCTGTGGTGTACACTCTTTAATACCATGTATGCGACCAAGTATCAAATCACAAATTGGATTCGGAAGGAGACAAGCTTGAATCTTTCCTGAAAAAAAAATGGAGTATTAAGATCAATAATAGCAGTGGCAAATGTTTCAATTGTGCCACCAAACGTTACACATTTGACAACCCGGCCCGTGGCACAACTTGGGTTGATCAGCGAAGTCCGGACGCCGACTGTACTGCAACCAGAGTCAAATAGGAGAGAGCATGAAATATTGTTGACAAATCCCTTGTTAAACTTAAGAGAGCCCTGTCCCTGGTGTACTGAAGCAGCAGTGGCCGTACAGACTGCAGGTAGACTAGGCAAGGTATGTCCGCAACGCAGCGTCGTGATCGCCCTGGGCTGGAAAAGAGTAGAGCATTCTGAACAATCTTTGACTTGGGTACAATCAAGAGAACAACACATAGCATTATGAGTTTCAGCTCCTTTACCCTGTTCAATGTTAGCCTGTGTATCACTAAAAGCGACATTAGAATGTCTATTCGTATTACTCAACGATCTATCTCGGCGACGCGATCGATTTTGATTTTTGTCATTAAAATTGCCATAATTGTAGTTTCTGCTAGAGTTAAAATTTGGATTAGTCCGATAATTTGTATAATTATCGTTATGATGTTGGTAAAATGGTTTATTTCCAAAAAATTGTTTGTTTTGCGGACCCTGAGATCTTGATCTCCAGTTTTGTTTATTGTAATGTCCTTGATTATTTTTAAAATTATTGTTACCAAAATCTCGTGATCTGTGAGCCTGGTTTCAAGAAACATTAAATAGAGCAGATTGTTGAAATTGCTTCCCTTTGTAAAAATTACCATTGTTAAAATTGTCATTATTTCCCTTATTGACATATCTGTCAGCACTAAAAGAACGATTGCGTGAAAAATTGTTTTGTTGTGCTGCAAAAGCAACAGGCAATTCATTCTTAATCTGTGCATTACTTAGATCCATGTTTGGGTGAGCAGTGCAAAAATTTTTTGCATGCTGTTCCAGGTCTTTCATAGATAAAGGTTTCCGTTCGTGTAAAAATGCGAGAAATGTAGGATTTACAGACGAAAGTACCTTATCGCGCATCAGTAAAGTCATTTGGAATTTTTGCAGAAGTGCCGCTCTAAGAGCATTATAGTCATTTTTCTCACCAATGCTGGTGGTATGAAAAGCTAATTCCCCTGTGAGTAATCTGAGAATTAGCTTCCTGAGTTAACCTAAGTCTTTCATATTCTGACTCTGCTAATTTCAGTTCATGCTGTCGTTTTCTTTCATTCTCTTCCATCTCAAGCTGAAGTCGTTTTGTGTTTTGTTCAGCTATTAATCTTCTTTCTTGCATTTCTTTTTGTTTAACTTCCATTTCTTTTTGTTTCTGTTCCATTTCAATTTTAAGTCTTTCTTCAGAGTCCTTTTGCTTCTGTTCTGCCTCTCGCTGAAATCGTTTCTCTTCTAATTCAGCGGCTAATCTCATTTTTTTCTCCTCTTCCTCAGCTATAAATTTCCTCTTCTTTTCATCCTCCTCAGCAGTTAATCTCATTTTTTTCTCATTCTCCTCCGCCTCAATCCTTTTTTGATCTGCCTCAAATTTCAAATTTTCCAAACGTAAAGTTTCTAACCTTCTCTGATCAGCTTCTATTTCTTGAGCTTTCTTATATTCTGCAAGTGCAAATGCTTTTGCTTCCTCAGGAGCCATCTGAAGAGCTTTTGCTTGCTTAATGAAATAGTCTAAGGTAGCCATTATTCAATTTTATTATGTAATAATACTACTTAAAATTGTTACTACAACTCGTGGTCTTCGTTCCTGTCCTTAGAACGGTATAATGTTATCATATAATTATTAAATATGTTATTAATCAATAAAGTTATGTAATCAAATGTCATGAAATGAACAACGAGAAAGACAATAGAGACATAACCGACAAGACACAATAAACTGGACGGGTGAACACAATCGTAGAAATAAAAAAAATAGAAATGTATAACTGAAATAGAATATCGTAAAATATACGATGATAACTACGATCAGATATTCAACAAGACAATTGACAACACAGTGTAAAAACATATGCTTTGTAAAAAACTAAACGACAGGAAAGGTGAGATGGACGCAAAATACAAACAAAATTCATCATAAAACTAAATTACGAATAAAAATAGCTACCAAAAACAACGATTAAACGTGACGAAACAGCTAAATAGATAATATTATAAGAAGCAACTAGCGATCGGAACTTCGGCAAGGTTTCTAGCCTTGTACCGGAACTATCGCTCAATTGAAACTTACAAGACGAGCCCTACAGAACGTCTGACGAAGAGCCCGAATTGGCTTCGAGATGGATCTCGTTCGTCAGATCAACCTCCCTACCTCCCACGAAGAATACACAACATATAACACTGAACACGAAAAATATGAATGTGGACATAACACGGAAGGCACAACTAAGCGTAATAAAGTGTGCAACGGAAACACGTTATACTCATCTCGCGTGCAGGTAAAAAATCAATGTGCCTCGTCTCCGTGGATGTACGTCTACAGATAAATTACTTCGTTCTGCTTCGCTAGATTACAGCTCGCACGCAATAATGATGAAGAGATGATCTCCAAGTAATCAGTCACTGTGAAACTTGACGTTGAGGTTGATTGAAGACCTTGACCTTGGTAAACGTAAGTTGAATCTGATTCATATCACGCTAGGATCCAAATTGAGATGATGTCGCCTTGAAAGTAAAAATTCTTCTTTTCAAACGATAATTTGGATGGGTACGTTCCTTGGAAGTTAGATATTTCCAGACCACACTGGAACACCATTTATTGTTGACTCCATTCTTATTTGTTGAGTTCAGTTTATATATGAAGAGATAACTTAAAACGCGAATGGTTGAAATGAACGAATGTCAACAATGTTCTTCAAATGACACTCCAACAAGTAGTGATCAACTGGTCACTGATAGGCAGCACGCAAGGCTGTGATGAATGTACATAGATTTTATTGAACGTGACATATACGGCGTTGAACAAGACAGTCATAGTTACAGGTGCAAAAAGGTCATACATCACAATGTTGATCATCACTTTTCAAGGGATGAAGATTCTCTAACAATATAGTCCTCTTATTCAAGTGTCTAAGGATCCCTTCCTTTGCCATAGTATATGTATTGTAATAACGTCCGTTAACCTTCTCTCAAGGACGTATCTTATGACCAACGGATTCATACTCAATGAGTAATATTTCTTATCAGACTTGCCATGATTCCAGGCTTCCTTCCTATAATACTTAGGCAGTTTATATATATAAATATCCAAATAAAGTCATCCACCACAATACGACCAGGTTAGAGTTCTGTGTTGACTAACCTCTCTATATCCCTGCCATGACTTTGGCATTGACTAACATACGGCATATAAAACATGAGAAGCATATAATTCAATCAACTTTGTGTACTCGTAGGTATTCTTCCTCTACGGTAATTCAAAAGGCTACCGACTCCGTCTGTCCATTCTAGAAAATATCATACAGCGATGGATTTCCCGCTAGATCAGAACTATGAGCGGCCTTACACTTTAATTTACTCAATAAACATTTAATGACATGGGGCGACACTTACTTGATCCTACTACTGTTGGCTTCAACATGAACCAGTAGAGATCATACAACATAATGGCTTCTTCCACACTTGCCAGCAAAATTCCAAGGAAATATATATCGGACATAAACATGGTCCGTACAGCCCCGACAAAACATGACGTCACAAACTACTCAACTAGATTACTCGTGCGTCCCAAAGCAACACTCACTGCTTTGTGCACGTCAGTGCGCGAATCATTCGACCGCACAAATAATATAACTATATAAAACTGGTGCGTACATTTGGCAGGACCGAAGACTACCCCCTTAGGTAATAAATGTACGTAACAGTGACATATACAAGAGGTGGAAAAGTAACAGCTTAATCACGTAATATATCAACTCAGGTTCTCAAGGGAGAGCCGTTGCTGTGAAAAAACACAAATGAAAATCTCTGTTTGGTAAAGGTAGGATTTAATGAGGGGAAAAACAGAAAAGTTAACTTTACATTTAACCTACCAACTGTGGCTGTGAATACTCCCAGCCCTTTATAATGCACAACAAACCTTCCTCCGTCACGTGTAGACAAAACAGGAAGATTAGGTAGAGGATGACCGCAACTCAAGGTAGTCACCGCTGTAGGCTTGAACAAAGTTATGCACTCAAGGCAACGAGATGCTCTCTCGAAATCAAACGCAGAGCAATCAGTAGCATTTTAGACAATATTACTATTGTTACCTTGATTATCAATAACTTGTGGCTTTTGTTGAGCAAAATTAACCTAGCGATGCGGTATATCATTTAGAGATCTACCGTCATATCGAGATCTGTCACAATTATTATCTCTATTGGTACCATTGCTATTTCCTCTATTGCGACCATTGTTGTGGTTTGAACCCCAGTTAGCATAGTTGCGATTACTATTTCTAATTTGATCAAAATATCTATTAGGAGAATTTAGTTGTCTTCGAGAAAAATTACTGCAAGGTTGATAATCTCTAGTGTAGTTATCCCTACTATAATTTCCAAAGTTGTTAGAACCAAAATGCAGAGGTCCGTTAAATTGTCCCAAGTTTCTTGGAGAAGGAAAATTACTACGTGATGAGCCCCCGTGGTACTGCTTAAAATCACGATTATCTCTCCTACAAAAATTGCTTTTATTTTTGCATGTGGGAATGTCCTTAACAGGTGCATCATACTGACTGTGCTGAGTAGGATGAGTAACAGCATCCGCAAAACCACTGTGCACAGAAATGATAGAATCCTTATTGTTACCTTTATATGTGTACTATTTTGGGAACGAGTACTAATAGTTTTGTCCCTTGTTATTAATTTATCAGAATTTTGAAAAGTCTATGCACGGTTGGTCTGGGGAGCCTTGACATGACATTTACCATTAGAGGCAGTATCGTTAGTACGTTGGAAATTGTATTTGCCACGAAAAGATTTGTTTACTCCACGTTTAATGGGATCTTTAGCATTGAGTGCATGTGGCTGACTCTTTGCCTTACTGAAGTGATGATAATCAACTCTATGTCTAACGCTGTCAACCTTGACAGTAGACAACACCTTGTTGCCTAAGACAATAGATAATAATCCATGAACTATTTTCCTTAATTCAATAATTTCTACCTTTTTGAGTGAAATTTCTTCACTTTGTTTCTTAATTAAGTTATCAAATGTCATAATTCTGCACCTCTCCTCCGTGAGTGATTTCTCAATTTTAGCCATGTTCTCTTTCTCCATCGTTAATTCTTCTAATCTCTTTTTCTCATCCTTTTCTTTCCTTGCTTTCCTTTGTCGTGCCAATTTCTTAAATTTCTTTTTTGCGCTTCTTCCATATGTGGCTGAAGTCGGGCCACCTGAACCTGAAGACCCTGGACTTGAGCAGCATGTGCCCTCAACTGTGTCAATTCCCGTTGAAGTGCCTCAATATCACTATCATGGCTATTCATAAGCTCATCAACCTTTTCTGGAAATACAGTATTCTTCTCTTTAAGTTGGCGATGGAGAATAATATTATCATCCAATAGACCAAAAAGTGTTTCATTATAGGACTTTTCACTTTCCTCGGCTTTAACTCTTAATTCCTCGCACATCTCCTTCCTTCCTTGAACTTCCTGCGTGAGATTTTTCACTTCGACCTGCTTATCTTCCATCTGAGCTTCCAAATCTTTAATCTTACACAATGCTGAATTCAATGCAGCTTGTGAACCAGAAAGTTCCAAGTTCAATTTGTGTAGATCCCTTGTAAGATTGGACACTGTCTCATGTAGTTCACTCTCCTCAGCAATATCTTCTAAAAAATTCACTCTTTCTTGTTCACTCACTTTGTTGTCTTTTATTTGCTCCTCTTGAACATTGTCGTCGAGTATAGCGTGGTAAATGTTTTTCAATCTCTGACCGTGCAGCACATGGAGGTACCTTGCCAAAAAAACACGAAGATGCCAACGCATTAATTCTGCTGGTTCCTTAGTAATAATTATTTGAGGAACAGACCGAAAATTAATATCCACAAACTCCTCAAGATTTGATGCCACATCACACAAAAAACGGTTTAATACAAAATCCTCAAGATCTGGGCCTTGTTCTCCATAATCCTTACCATCCTGGAGAATATCCTCCAGCGCGGACATTATGTCTGATGCAGACATTTTATATGAGTTTCCAACTCACACAGCTAAATATCTTTCCAAGAAATTCAAATTATCCGTTAATTACTGTGTAACAATTCCTATCAATATGAGGAAAGTTAATATTATATTATTATCTAGCCATAGGTATTTATGCACTAAATCCTATAATAAGTCATAAACAATTAACGCACGATATAGACAATTAGAACAACAGTTACGAAGACATGATACTAGAGAACAAATGAGAACGTTCGCAGAATCAACTGAACAATAAAACAGAACTAAAAACAGAATTTTGCAAAGAGTGCAACGACACTGCGATCAAAATAACAAGACAAGTAACAGCACAGTGTATAAACGAAAAATTTGTATAGAAATAAAAGACAGCCAGAAGAGGAAGACACCCACAAACAAATTAATCAATAAACTAAGGCACAGAGAAAATACTACGATCTTAATAATGAAACGTTACGTAACACATAAACAACTACTGTTGAAAGAAACAAGTAGCGATCTGAACTTTAGCATGGTTTTTAGCCTTGAACTGGAATTATCGCTCAATTGAGACTTGCAAACTAATCCTAAAGAACATCTGACAAGAGCCCGAATTAGCTTCGAGATGAACCTCGTTTGTCAGATCAACCTCCCAATCAAACACGCATAAATATGGAACATATAACATAGGACAATCAATAGAGTTAATAATGCACAATATCGAGGAATGCTTGTTACATATACATAAAGTGGCACAGTTCACGTACATAAAACCACTTATCTTCAAAAGGAAAAAATCCCGGCCTTCCCGCCAAAACGATGGGCATCAGTTGTCATAACATCTGAAGAACTGTAATGGTGGTGGGTACTGGAACTTCAACGTTGCAAGGTACAGGAACAGGTACTTTTCACTTCTTAGATTCTTGAAAATACTGTATGACATGTACTTGAAAACCGGCATACGAAAAGGAGAACAGGAAACACTGTAAATCTTGACTTGTGGTAAACGAAAGGAAGGACTGGAAACACTGCAGATCTATCACTTGATCTCCTTGTAGTAGTAGAGGTACAATGTCAAACACACCACTGTATGTTAGTGGTTGGTCTGGGGAATACTGTTCAAGTACTATAGATGAGATAACCCCATATCACTGGCTCACCACTTTACGTTAGTGGAGGAAGCCAAATGTTAATATATTTAGCTGATATGCTCCGCTGATCTGGGGAATACCGTTCCTCCTGTGGATAATATAGCGCCCCATATCACTGGAAGCCATCACTTTATGTTACCACCAACAGTTCGGGGCATAAGAAGAGAACGTAATATTGTCCTGCTCCTGGGAAAATGTCTGTGGTGGTAGCAAATCAATGTGGGCATCGAATGTGTGTCGGGGGGGTGGTGTGTGTATAATGTGTATATCCATGAGTGCGAATGTCGTAAGAAGGTTCTAGATTAAGTATCCATAGCAATCACACACACCATGGCAACATTGGGTCAGGAAACAGTGGAACTCGTTCTGACTCGTACATAGTTTATTAACACCACAACACAGTCACGTAGACATTGTAGAAACACAGTTCATAGCAAATCATGAAGCATCAAGTACAAAATATCCATGGGAAAATAGATGCAGAACATGGTATCAAATATCCGTTACATCGGTTGCATAAACCACTGGCCTCAGCACAGTACACTGATGAGATTGCCAGGCCCATGCACAGCTACACTGTACAATAAATATCCCTCAGGAACAAACTTCAAACATCTTAAATTCTAGTAAGTAAATCCTATGGGGAAAAAAATAGGCTGCGTAACCAAGCAGCTCACAGTATCTCTCATTTCATAACAGACCATGGTAAACATCCATTAGGAACAAAGGTTTGTATGAATATCTTTATCAATAATAATAATAATCACAGGCGGTATACTCCATGGCCTCGAAAAGATATCTTCAATATCACAAAATTCTCCCCTTTACAAAAAGAGACACCCTGGAACACACTAGCGAGATAGCAAAACGACCATCTCCAAGCTCTGCCAGAAACACACTGTCACGAAATTACCGCTGCTCAAAACAGCTCAGTAAAAATAACTCAGGCGCGAAATCGCAGCTTGAGATGTGAGCTGAATTCATCCGCCTTTCCCCCCAAACTATTAAGAACCTTCGAGCACTTTCTGTTAGTTATTTTTTTCTTAAAAAAGATTGACACGGACTCAGCTTGAGCTTATGTTCAAAAATTACAGAGCATAAAGCCCCCAACTAAAAAAATCATCTCATCACCAAAAGCGTGCTTACAGGCGTGTGTACAAAAATCCGACCCGTACATACAAATCTTTAACAGACTGATATGGCACCTGGAAAGCAAACACCTGTTTAACCCATCAACAAGCAGAATTTCAGACAACACAGATCCACTGAAGATCAAATCACATATATAGCTCAGGAAACCGAAGATGCCTTCCACGAAGGTTTGGGTAGATTTAGAAAAAACGTATTCGATAAAGTATGGAAAGAGGGATTGAAAGTCAAACTGCAGAGAAGTGGTGTCTGTGGGCGAATGTACAAATGGATTGGTCACTACCTTGAGAATAGAACCACCAGAGTACAGCTGCAAGGACAGACTAATAGTAAAAAGTTTTTATATTAGAGCAGGGGGTCTCACAAGGGGGAGTCGTCCTGTCACCTACACTGTTCCTTGCATACATAAAATGACATAAACTGAAAATATTCAACAAACAGTACACAATGCATCCTTTGCAGATGACTTAGTCTTGTGGATCTCTGAAGAACGTATCACTATTGCAAACATTCTGATGCAGCAAGCACTACCATCACTGGGAGAGTGGGCCAAAACATGGCTTTATGAAGATAAATGAAGAGAAAACAACGTACACGATATTTTCCCTTTGAAGACGTTGTACACAGGTCGAGTGAGGCCAGTCCTTGAATATTGCATATCAAGCATGGGCAACAGCAGCTGTCATACTTTGATAAAATTAGCAGACTACAAAATCAAGCAATAGAATTATAACCGGAGGCATGAAGTCAACACCCATTAAAAGAACTCGTACATGCCTCCAGCCAATGGAAGATTTAAGAGACTGCTGGGCTCAGGGACCTGGCCGAATTATTCATGAGGACTAACAGACACCACTCCCAATGTGCCACCATAGAATGAATGCTCTTAGAAGGCAAAGTCTCAAAACGATGCAACTTTTGTAAGAATCAAACCAAAACTCCACAGATGAGAGCTATTTCCATAAATTAAATATCCATCTAGTATATACCCACTCTTACACTGCATCACAAGCTTCACAGTATGGAAACAAAATCGTTTCCCTGAATGATAGAAAAACATTCCTGGAATTGAAAGAAAAAAAATGCAAACTGCAAAACAGACAGAAAATCCAATAGCGACAAAATACATATAGTAAACATTATACCCTTGAAAACTGGCTGCAGAGGGTTATGTTTTTACCTTATGGGGTGTACATGTGGTTTGTTATTTTTTATGAGTGTTAAGTTCCAAGTTAGATCCTTTGACTGGCTTGAAGTCCGGACCAGAGATGGTATTTTCTTTGGTCTATGTTTACAGGTAAAGTACCAGTACGTTCCCTTCCTCTTTTGAATTTTATACTTTTGGAGGTGAATAGTGAGTGTTACATGAATATAAAAAATGTACCTCTAAATTTGTCACAGCGGTTGTAAAGAAAGTCCTCCAACAGCCTAGCCAAGTAAACATAGGGACTTTATTCATGTACAGCATATTGGGAATGTAATAAATCCAATAGCAATTAGCTACAATATTTAAAAGCTTTGTCGGACTCTATGCCTACCCAAAATGTTTCAATGTGTCCCATATATTTCACTTCTTTTATGTCAATCCATTCTGGGTATAAAATGCATCTGCATCATTCAATATCTTTTAAACTTCCGATAGTTAGATTGATTGGTCTCTGGGTTACATATCTCCTTTATAATTATCATTTGCCACTTCAATTTGTCTTTCTATAATCCTTAAAATCTTGGGCTTTCCTTCATTACCAGCGTCTTCCTAGTTTCGTTATAAAGTGTTAGTGTGAACATTAAAAAATTTCAGTCGAGCTTGGACTGAACAATTAAAAATAATCGCGAGTAACACACATCTGTTAACTACCTTACATGAAGAAAATACCAAGCCGACAATGGCATTAAGACAGATGTTCATATATATATCGATATTTTGTCTACCTCCTGCATCTGCAGGTGTATGTTGAAGACATATCGGACATCCATCACAAATAGCATGAGTAGTTACCTCAATGAAGAAGCAAAACGCTCCTCTATAACGCGTCCTGCAATACTGGGCTTGGGTGGGACTTATTCCAACTAACGGCTAGAGGTTTCCCGGCAGCAGACCCATCGTAAGTGGCAGTGCTTTGTTGGCTATATGATATTGGTTCTCCGATTATTTTATTCAATTACATTATTGGTTGTATTCCTTTCTCGTTGTTCTTTACTTAAAGGTTGGGGGGCTGTTCCTATCTTCGTCACTGATCTCCATGACGACTTCCGGCCCTAAAATTACCAGTGCCTTTGCAGTCAAAAAAATTCCCACTAGTCGAATACTACCACACTCTATACCCCTGCACTTGGTGTCTCGGGTTATTTTTTTATAATTAGTTAACAAATCAGATAGGTACTTGCCTTATTTATCAATATTACCCGAATTGGGTAGGTTCTTATTTTTATTTATAAACTAAGACCCTAGCAAGAAATAAAATGGCTATGGTGGTGGTGCATAATGGGCCACATATAGATTCCCGGGGCCATGCAAAGTATCCCGCTTTGAGACATTTGGATACCACCAATACTCTACAAATAAAATACCCCCAAAAAATTCTAATCCAAAATTTTTTTAAAAATTCCAAGTCACTAACCGGGGGCTCGCTGTATAATCTACCATTATGGGGAAATCATATACATTATCTAAGTTAATTGAATGGTAACCGTGTAAAATGTCAATCGAAACCACACGCAAACAATAATTATGGGGGGGGGGGGGGACTGTACCCGAAACCACAAT